>JAMPIV010008937.1:600000-1040916 GCA_024509875.1 Oreohelix idahoensis | reverse complement strand
TTTTTTTTTTTTTTGGGGGGGGGGGGGGGTGGGGGAGGTTCATTTTTGGTGTGATATTTTTAAAAATTTTTGTAAAAAATATTTTTTTTACTGACCTTAATAAAGGTTTTTAAAAAAAAAAAAAAAAAAATTTTTTTTTTCTGGACTTTTGTGGTGGTTTAGTTTAGGCTTCGGCTTAAGCTAGCCTTTGTGACTTTTTTTTCGTGCTTAATTTGGTTTCAGTACCAAGAAAAGAGATATAAGAATGTCCGCACCTTTTGTGCCTGTGATCATGATCAATGCAGAAGAAGATCTAGAAGGAGGTATGCTCCATAGGCCAGGAACACTGGTTATTACCATTACTGGGCCGCAGGCCAACAGGGCATCTTACTCCCTGATATCTAGTATTATGGCAGGACCGGCTGGCGTCGGAATGAGTGGCATAGCCACCTTGTATCGTTTTGAGGGCCCTACAGATGGTACGCCACTCTGGCAGCGGCGGCACAAAATAAAACATTACCAAGGCCTGCATGGCAAGAGGTTTCGAGTGGACCAACCCCCAGATGAGCATCTATATAGAGCATCTGGATAAAGAGAAGTCCAAAGGGACACTGAAACTGGATGCCCCCCACTATAAAGTCAGAAGCGGTGAGGAGAATAGCGGCCGAAGTGTCGGGCGACAAAGATGTGGAGGTGAGCAGAATAAAAAATGCCCAGGATAAATGGCTCTTTTTATACCGGCCAACAGAACATCAAATACCGCACTTTGTGCACCTTAAGGCCGCAGAAGATAAAATACTGAAGGTATGGGTGTCTCTACCCGGTAGACGAACCCAATGCACTGTTTGCGGACTGGACACACACTGGGTTAGCCAGTGCCCAAGAAGGCGGGCGGCCCCAACTAAGGCCAAACAGACCAAAGAAGAAGAGGCAGTCGGGAACAAAACGCCGGCTGAGCAGAACAGGAGGAGTGAGTTCCTCGCGTCAGAGAGCGATGCACTTGAGTGCCACACTGCAGAGAGCCCTGAAGCAGATACAAGTAAGAGAGTTGACTTTAGAGATGGGCTCTCTAGGAAGAGAGAGAAGAATAGGAAAAGAGTGTTGCGCCAGACAACAGGGCCTGTTAAACCCAAAGAGGTGAAACGAAATAATAGTACTTCTCCAAGCAAGCGCTCACCGAGCAAAGAGGATCGCCCCCCATCACCCAAGGTGACTGCAGAAGAGTCCTGTCATGAGGAGGCAGCGTTGACACCTGTTGTTGACGAACGAAGATCCCAGCCAAATAGCCCTGACAAATCACCAACTCAGTCATTTGTGTCGGGGGCCTTTAGATCGGATCCGGAAGTGCCAGGGGCACTTCTAACACAAGACAGTATAAACGGTAACTGGGCGACCATGACTGAAGACGAGGCCATGGAGTCGATGACCACCCCGTACATAGCTGGGCAAGAGTTTGAAGATGTGAGTCACTACTGAACCTACACCTACAAGTCTTTCTTCCCGGCACTGGGGGCCCAGTGCAAGAAGTTACTTCCAGACTTCAAGCAGGTGAGACGAGTGAGGACGAATGGTGCAGGTGAAGGCACGCCTGAGCTGCACCCCGAAGCTACCCTCCCCTTTGAGCCTGTTAGAAGCTTGAAAGATAGACTACCAGTGCGTGGGAAGATGTGCCCCCCTCAAGTGGACCCAAGAGAAACTGACCATAAAAATAAAAATCAAAATCTATCGTATTACAGTAAAGTGTGCCAACACCCATAGTTTAAGAGTGGTGTTAAAATGTATTATTAAGAGTTGTGTTTATGTAAATAGTTGTTTATGTAAATAGTTTTTTGATAGTTAGCTTGTCCACAATACACACACTTTAACATGCGCACAGTTCATTTTTAAACAGTCAACTCCTCCCCCCCTTACTGGGGTGGAAATGTTAGGCGATGCAGTTTCATCTGCGTCCAGCCTAAATTATCAGTGCGGAACGGATAGTCAGCCCAGGTCACTATTCCGTCAATTAGTCATGTAACTAGGTCAACGGGGTCAGCCCCTATGCACCCCCTCGACAAGAAATGCAAACATGAATGTGTCGAGTGACCTAGTTACGACAGAAAGCGGTCAGCCGAAAGGCACCGCTATGCTGTGCAAACCATGTGCAATAAATGACCGGATTATCACTTTGCCCACTACAGTCTTTAAAACTTATGATAAATTACCAACTAGCGTTTTATTGAGTAACCCACCTGTAGCGAGTAGCCAGCCTCAGAACACTGCTCAGCTTTGTAACCCAAAAAAGACAGACGGTTCGCAAGGCCCCGTTTTGTCAAATAGTGTAGATATGGCAAGTGGCCACTCTGCCACTTTGCCATGTAGACAGGTTATAGGGAGTGGCCAACCTCAGCCTACCACTCCGACATGTAGTCTAGTGATAATATCTCTCAACATCAACGGTTTGAGAAATAAGCTGGACCATGTAATCAAACTTATTAAAAGAGATAAACCTGATTTTCTGTTTTTGCAACAAACGGGAATTTTTTTCTGACTATCATGCCGGTCAGATGGTATCTAGGTTAGGACTTAAACATGGCTGGTTCGCCTTGGGCACCAGTCATGGTAGCGGTGTAGCCACTCTACAAATCAATGAAGATTGGGAGACAGTACATTATAGAACAGACAAGTGTGGCAGAATTGTTATAATTCAAATACAAAACAAGCACAACAAACATGACACACACACACTCATTAATATTTACGGCCCAGCGACGAAAATTGACAGACTTAAGTTTTATGAAGGTTTACACGACATCCTAACGGAAAATTATAAGGGGACAAAAAAAATTTTAGGGGGGATTTTAATTGTATTCTATCCGACCTTGACCGGTCTGAGGCTTCACGAGAGCGCAGACACGAGAAAAGTCTTTACTTGTACGACAAGTTCAGGCTATGTTAGATGAACATGACCTTTCAGACATATACAGAAAAGTAGAACCAAACAAACGAATCTTTACATATTATGACAAGGCGAACCCACATTTTAGACTAGCTTCAAGATTAGATAGAATTTACATCACTAGTGACTATAACATACACAAAATATACCATATAAAAAACACTCTTAAATTCACAGATCATCACGCAGTTTATACATCTTTAAGTACGGGACACACGCAGAAACAAGTAAAGAGATCCCCACATTGGAAATTTAACAACAGCCTACTTAAAAACACTTACTACACAGAACAAATAACACAATTGATACAAGGTTACGCACAAGACATTCCCAATAATAACATTGCACAATATTGGGATATGTTAAAAAACACAATTAGAGATAGAACGCAGATTTTGGCTACACTTATTCACAAGAAGTTTAAAAAGAGGAGGGGATTTTAGAAGAAGCAATTAGTTTAACCAAAAGTTTAGACAACACGAACCCTCACATCCAAATTTTAGAAGAGTGTTTAGATCAATATAGACAGTATACCTACCAAGGAGCATTACTTAGGACAAAATTACACGCTATAACGCCGGAAATCCCTAGTAGGCAATATTTAGCAGTAGAGCAAAACATCCAACGCAGTAGACAGATTCATGAAATAACAGATATGAACGGACAGCAACAAACAGATAACACCAACATTAGTCACGCTTTCTTCCAATACTACAAAAAAACTATATACTAGGGAAGAAACTGACGCAAATATACAACACAAGTTTCTACAATAACAAAAACGCTTAAGTGATGAGGAAAGTGAAAGACTAGACCAACCCCTAACTTTAGATAATTTGCAAGGGGCACTTAGTACTTTTCAAAAAGATAAAGCACCTGGGCCTGATGGGCTAACAGCAGAATTTTACAGGTTTTTCTTCCCATGTTTAGGCCCTATCTTAATTAAAGTGTTCGAAGAGGCTTTTCAAAAAGGGGAACTCCCGGATAGTTTAAATCAGTCATATATTACCCCAGTAATGACAAAAAGTCAATTAAGAATTTTAGGCCTATCTCCCTTTTAAATGTTGATTATAAAATTCTAGCCAAGGCATTAACTCTGAAGCTTAAGCCACAAATGCACGCAATAATACATTCAGATCAACAATCTAGTGTGCATGGTAGAAACATTAGCAGACACACACATTTCATTAGAGACCTGATTACATACACACATGATAGACAGTGCCAGAGTGCCATATTATCTTTAGACCAGGAAAAGGCATTTGATAGAGTATCACATGCCTTCCTACATAAATGTCTTAAAGCTAATAATATAGGGAAATACTTTAGATCATGGATAAAAATCCTATATAAAAACCTGAAAGTAAAATATTGATTAATCACAGTTTAACTGAAACATTCAAATTAACGCGAAGTGTTAGACAAGGTTGCCCTCTGTCGCCCTTGTTATATGTAATAACGTTAGAACCTGTGTTGGAAAGAATAAGACAAGACACAAATATCACGGGGACTTTTGTCCCCGGTGCAGGGGAAAGAAAATTGTTGGCCTACGCCGATGATACGATATTCCTTCCAACAACAAAGGATTCTATTAAAAATATCTTAGAGGTTTTCACGGAGTTTGGACGCGCTAGCGAATCCAAACTAAATATTCAAAAATCTAGCATAATGGGAATAGGTAAATGGGGTAATAGGTCAGATTTCCCTTTCCAATTAACGGTAGTGAATAAATTAAAATTTACGGAATTAACTTCTCTTTTAATCCTCAAGACCCCAATAAAGAAACATGGACAAAATTGATAGAGAAAATCCAAAATATGTTAGAAATTTACAAATATAAAACGGCTACCATCTTCGGAAGAAGTATATAGTTAATTGTTTTATTATGCCACAAATAATATACATAGCAAACGTACAGATGGTACCTAAAAAGATTATAAAGGAAATAAATAAACTAATTAGGGCCTTTATTTTTAGGAACACTTGGCACAGTATTAAACACACTACGTTAATACAACCTAAAAATAAAGGGGGGATAGCCTTACAAGACATCAACACTAAAATTAAAGCTTTAAGAATTAAATATATAGGGGAAGTAATAAAGAGCCCGGGTCTATACCCGCTGGCACACTATTATATTGGGTTAAGGCTATCAAGTTTTTGTAAATTAAATAATAATCAACCCCATTTTTTTGGGACACCACCTCCTTTTTATGCAATATGTCTGAAAAATTTAGAGGGGAACAAACACTTAATAAAACAAGACACCAAACTTATATACAAACTTCTAGTTGCAACACAGGAAGCACCTATAAACACACGAAGAGGGTACAACCTCTTTATAACTGATTACACACAGAGGTTTACAAACATTCACGCAATAAACATTAAACCACAAGCAAAAGAAGTCACCTTCAGACTACTACATAGTTTAACACCGATTTCAAACAGACCACTATCAAAAGCAAACACAACATCACCCAAATGTAAATTATGCAGTGACAACATTACAGAGACAGAAGACCACTTGTTTTACACATGTAAGACAGTGGCCCCCACTTTAAACAAGTTAAGGAAAATAATAGCCCCACACTCACAACAGACACTTAATTTATATAGAGCAGTCACGATGAACACGTTACCACAAATGACGAGACGAATAGAACTCAAGCTACTGACATTGTTAGCTGACTTTAGGTACCTTGTATGGACATGTAGGAACAGAGCGGTATACGACAATGGACATTATGACAGTACAATATTTACACAAAATATACGAACGCATGACACAAAACATAACAGAACAGATTTGAAACTCTTTTGTTGTTGTACAAATAAATATGTAATAACCTTTTTTGACCCTTCGGTCGTTACACAAAGCAAGTAGCTTTGTAAATACGTTGTGTCTATAAACATCATGCAATGTAAATACTCCGTAACATATGTCCTCATTAATCATTCCATGGTAGGGGGTCACCACCCCTTTGTTGATGTACCATTAATCATTTCATCATCCATGTTCAACTGTTTTCGTATATTGACTTGTAATATATTGGGGGGGAGGTTTTATCTTCGTTAGGTGATATTTTTATATATTTGGTATATTGTTTTGCTATTGACTTGTTGCAATGTTAGATTGGGGGAGGGAAGGGGGGGGGGGGGGGGGTTGTTTTTTTTTTTTTTTTTTTTTTTTTTTTTTTTTTTTTTTTTTGGAAAGGGGGGGAAGGGGAGGAGAGGGGGGTTTCATTATCATGTGATATTTGTAAAACATTTGTAAATAACATTGTTATATCGACCTGAATAAAGGTATTTTAAAAAAAAAAAAAAAGACCTGCGTCTTGTGATTTTCTTTCTCGGACTTTGGTGTTTTTTTTCTGGACTTTTGTGGTGGTTTAGTTTAGGCTTCGGCTTAAGCTAGCCTTTGTGACTTTTTTTTTCGTGCTTAATTTGGTTTCAGTACCAAGAAAAGAGATATAAGAATGTCCGCACCTTTTGTGCCTGTGATCATGATCAATGCAGAAGAAGATCTAGAAGGAGGTATGCTCCATAGGCCAGGAACACTGGTTATTACCATTACTGGGCCGCAGGCCAACAGGGCATCTTACTCCCTGATATCTAGTATTATGGCAGGACCGGCTGGCGTCGGAATGAGTGGCATAGCCACCTTGTATCGTTTTGAGGGGCCCTACAGATGGTACGCCACTCTGACAGCGGCGGCACAAATAAAACATTACCAAGGCCTGCATGGCAAGAGGTTCGAGTGGACCAACCCCCAGATGAGCATCTATATAGAGCATCTGGATAAAGAGAAGTCCAAAGGGACACTGAACTGGATGCCCCCCACTATAAAGCCAGAAGCGGTGAGGAGAATAGCGGCCGAAGTGTCGGGCGACAAAGATGTGGAGGTGAGCAGAATAAAAAATGCCCAGGATAAATGGCTCTTTTTATACCGGCCAACAGAACATCAAATACCGCACTTTGTGCACCTTAAGGCCGCAGAAGATAAAATACTGAAGGTATGGGTGTCTCTACCCGGTAGACGAACCCAATGCACTATTTGCGGACTGGACACACACTGGGTTAGCCAGTGCCCAAGAAGGCGGGCGGCCCCAACTAAGGCCAAACAGACCAAAGAAGAAGAGGCAGTCGGGAACAAAACGCCGGCTGAGCAGAACAGGAGGAGTGAGTTCCTCGTGTCAGAGAGCGATGCACTTGAGTGCCACACTGCAGAGAGCCCTGAAGCAGATACAAGTAAGGAAGTTGACTTTATAGATGTGCTCTCTAGGAAGGGAGAGAAGAATAGGAAAAGACTTTTGCGCCAGACAACAGGGCCTGTTAAACCCAAAGAGGTGAAACGAAATAATAGTACTTCTCCAAGCAAGCGCTCACCGAGCAAAGAGGATCTCCCCCCATCACCCAAGGTGACTGCAGAAGAGTCCTGTCATGAGGAGGCAGCGTTGACACCTGTTGTTGACGAACGAAGATCCCAGCCAAATAGCCCTGACAAATCACCAACTCAGTCATTTGTGTCGGGGGCCTTTAGATCGGATCCGGAAGTGCCAGGGGCACTTCTAACACAAGACAGTATAAACGGTAACTGGGCGACCATGACTGAAGACGAGGCCATGGAGTCGATGACCACCCTGTACATAGATGGGCAAGAGTTTGAAGATGTGAGTGACTAATGAGCCTACACCTACAAGTCTTTCTTCCCGGCACTGGGGCCCAGTGCAAGAAGTTACTTCCAGACTTCAAGCAGGTGAGACGAGTGAGGACGAATGGTGCAGGTGAAGGCACGCCTGAGCTGCACCCCGAAGCTACCCTCCCCTTTGAGCCTGTTAGAAGCTTGAAAGATAGACTACCAGTGCGTGGGAAGATGTGCCCCCTCAAGTGGACCCAAGTGAAACTGTCCATAAAAATAAAAATAAAAATGTATCTTATTACAGTAAAGTGTGCCAACACCCATAGTTTAAGAGTGGTGTTAAAATGTATTATTAAGAGTTGTGTTTATGTAAATAGTGTTTATGTAAATAGTTTTTTGATAGTTAGCTTGTCCACAATACACACACTTTAACATGCGCACAGTTTCATTTAAACAGTCAACTCCTCCCCCCCTTACTGGGGTGGAAATGTTAGGCGATGCAGTTTCATCTGCGTCCAGCCTAAATTATCAGTGCGGAACGGATAGTCAGCCCCAGGTCACTATTCCGTCAATTAGTCATGTAACTAGGTCAACGGGTCAGCCCCTATGCACCCCCTCGACAAGAAATGCAAACATGAATGTGTCGAGTGACCTAGTTACGACAGAAAGCGGTCAGCCGAAAGGCACCGCTATGCTGTGCAAACCATGTGCAATAAATGACCGGATTATCACTTTGCCCACTACAGTCTTTAAAACTTATGATAAATTATCAACTAGCGTTTTATTGAGTAACCCACCTGTAGCGAGTAGCCAGCCTCAGAACACTGCTCAGCTTTGTAACCCAAAAAAGACAGACGGTTCGCAAGGCCCCGTTTTGTCAAATAGTGTAGATATGGCAAGTGGCCACTCTGCCACTTTGCCATGTAGACAGGTTATAGGGAGTGGCCAACCTCAGCCTACCACTCCGACATGCAGTCTAGTGATAATATCTCTCAACATCAACGGTTTGAGAAATAAGCTGGACCATGTAATCAAACTTATTAAAAGAGATAAACCTGATTTTCTGTTTTTGCAACAAACGGGAATTTTTTCTGACTATCATGCCGGTCAGATGGTATCTAGGTTAGGACTTAAACATGGCTGGTTCGCCTTGGGCACCAGTCATGGTAGCGGTGTAGCCACTCTACAAATCAATGAAGATTGGGAGACAGTACATTATAGAACAGACAAGTGTGGCAGAATTGTTATAATTCAAATACAAAACAAGCACAACAAACATGACACACACACACTCATTAATATTTACGGCCCAGCGACGAAAATTGACAGACTTAAGTTTTATGAAGGTTTACACGACATCCTAACGGAAAATTATAAGGGGACAAAAAAAATTTTAGGGGGGGATTTTAATTGTATTCTATCCGACCTTGACCGGTCTGGAGGCTTCACGAGAGCGCAGACACGAGAAAAGTCTTTACTTGTACGACAAGTTCAGGCTATGTTAGATGAACATGACCTTTCAGACATATACAGAAAAGTAGAACCAAACAAACGAATCTTTACATATTATGACAAGGCGAACCCACATTTTAGACTAGCTTCAAGATTAGATAGAATTTACATCACTAGTGACTATAACATACACAAAATATACCATATAAAAAACACTCTTAAATTCACAGATCATCACGCAGTTTATACATCTTTAAGTACGGGACACACGCATAAACAAGTAAAGAGATCCCCACATTGGAAATTTAACAACAGCCTACTTAAAAACACTTACTACACAGAACAAATAACACAATTGATACAAGGTTACGCACAAGACATTCCCAATAATAACATTGCACAATATTGGGATATGTTAAAAAACACAATTAGAGATAGAACGCAGATTTTGGCTACACTTATTCACAAGAAGTTTAAAAAAGAGGAGGGGATTTTAGAAGAAGCAATTAGTTTAACCAAAAGTTTAGACAACACGAACCCTCACATCCAAATTTTAGAAGAGTGTTTAGATCAATATAGACAGTATACCTACCAGGGAGCATTACTTAGGACAAAATTACACGCTATAACGCAGGAAATCCCTAGTAGGCAATATTTAGCAGTAGAGCAAAACATCCAACGCAGTAGACAGATTCATGAAATAACAGATATGAACGGACAGCAACAAACAGATAACACCAACATTAGTCACGCTTTCTTCCAATACTACAAAAAACTATATACTAGGGAAGAAACTGACGCAAATATACAACACAAGTTTCTACAATACACAAAACGCTTAAGTGATGAGGAAAGTGAAAGACTAGACCAACCCCTAACTTTAGATAATTTGCAAGGGGCACTTAGTACTTTTCAAAAAGATAAAGCACCTGGGCCTGATGGGCTAACAGCAGAATTTTACAGGTTTTTCTTCCCATGTTTAGGCCCTATCTTAATTAAAGTGTTCGAAGAGGCTTTTCAAAAAGGGGAACTCCCGGATAGTTTAAATCAGTCATATATTACCCTGATCCCTAAAGACAGTAATGACAAAAAGTCAATTAAGAATTTTAGGCCTATCTCCCTTTTAAATGTTGATTATAAAATTCTAGCCAAGGCATTAACTCTGAAGCTTAAGCCACAAATGCACGCAATAATACATTCAGATCAACAATGTAGTGTGCATGGTAGAAACATTAGCAGACACACACATTTCATTAGAGACCTGATTACATACACACATGATAGACAGTGCCAGAGTGCCATATTATCTTTAGACCAGGAAAAGGCATTTGATAGAGTATCACATGCCTTCCTACATAAATGTCTTAAAGCTAATAATATAGGGAAATACTTTAGATCATGGATAAAAATCCTATATAAAAAACCTGAAAGTAAAATATTGATTAATCACAGTTTAACTGAAACATTCAAATTAACGCGAAGTGTTAGACAAGGTTGCCCTCTGTCGCCCTTGTTATATGTAATAACGTTAGAACCTGTGTTGGAAAGAATAAGACAAGACACAAATATCACGGGGACTTTCGTCCCCGGTGCAGGGGAAAGAAAATTGTTGGCCTACGCCGATGATACGATATTCCTTCCAACAACAAAGGATTCTATTAAAAATATCTTAGAGGTTTTCACGGAGTTTGGACGCGCTAGCGAATCCAAACTAAATATTCAAAAATCTAGCATAATGGGAATAGGTAAATGGGGTAATAGGTCAGATTTCCCTTTCCAATTAACGGTAGTGAATAAAATTAAAATTTACGGAATTAACTTCTCTTTTAATCCTCAAGACCCCAATAAAGAAACATGGACAAAATTGATAGAGAAAATCCAAAATATGTTAGAAATTTACAAATATAAAACGGCTACCATTTTCGGAAGAAGTATTATAGTTAATTGTTTTATTATGCCACAAATAATATACATAGCAAACGTACAGATGGTACCTAAAAAGATTATAAAGGAAATAAATAAACTAATTAGGGCCTTTATTTTTAGGAACACTTGGCACAGTATTAAACACACTACGTTAATACAACCTAAAAATAAAGGGGGGATAGCCTTACAAGACATCAACACTAAAATTAAAGCTTTAAGAATTAAATATATAGGGGAAGTAATAAAGAGCCCGGGTCTATACCCGCTGGCACACTATTATATTGGGTTAAGGCTATCAAGTTTTTGTAAATTAAATAATAATCAACCCCATTTTTTTGGGACACCACCTCCTTTTTATGCAATATGTCTGAAAAATTTAGAGGGGAACAAACACTTAATAAAACAAGACACCAAACTTATATACAAACTTCTAGTTGCAACACAGGAAGCACCTATAAACACACGAAGAGGGTACAACCTCTTTATAACTGATTACACACAGAGTTTTACAAACATTCACGCAATAAACATTAAACCACAAGCAAAAGAAGTCACCTTCAGACTACTACATAGTTTAACACCGATTTCAAACAAATCACTATCAAAAGCAAACAAACCGGCACCCAAATGTAAATTATGCAGTGACAACATTACAGAGACAGAAGACCACTTGTTTTACACATGTAAGACAGTGGCCCCCACTTTAAACAAGTTAAGGAAAATAATAGCCCCACACTCACAACAGACACTTAATTTATATAGAGCAGTCACGATGAACACGTTACCACAAATGACGAGACGAATAGAACTCAAGCTACTGACATTGTTAGCTGACTTTAGGTACCTTGTATGGACATGTAGGAACAGAGCGGTATACGACAATGGACATTATGACAGTACAATATTTACACAAATATACGAACGCATGACACAAAACATAACAGAACAGATTTGAAACTCTTTTGTTGTTGTACAAATAAATATGTAATAACCTTTTTTTGACCCTTCGGTCGTTACACAAAGCAAGTAGCTTTGTAAATACGTTGTGTCTATAAACATCATGCAATGTAAATACTCCGTAACATATGTCCTCATTAATCATTCCATGGTAGGGGGTCACCACCCCTTTGTTGATGTACCATTAATCATTTCATCATCCATGTTCAACTGTTTTCGTATATTGACTTGTAATATATTGGGGGGGGTGGGGGGGAGGTTTTATCTTCGTTAGGTGATATTTTTATATATTTGGTATATTGTTTTGCTATTGACTTGTTGCAATGTTAGATTGGGGGAGGGAAGGGTGGGTGGGGGGGGGTTGGTTTTTTTTTTTTTTTTTTTTTTTTTTTTTTTTTGTGTGATGGGGGGTGGGGGAGGAGAGGGGGGTTTCATTATCATGTGATATTTGTAAAACATTTGTAAATAACATTGTTATATCGACCTGAATAAAGGTATTTAAAAAAAAAAAAAAAAAAGACCTGCGTCTTGTGATTTTCTTTCTCGGACTTTGGTGTTTTTTTCTGGACTTTTGTGGTGGTTTAGTTTAGGCTTCGGCTTAAGCTAGCCTTTGTGACTTTTTTTTCGTGCTTAATTTGGTTTCAGTACCAAGAAAAGAGATATAAGAATGTCCGCACCTTTTGTGCCTGTGATCATGATCAATGCAGAAGAAGATCTAGAAGGAGGTATGCTCCATAGGCCAGGAACACTGGTTATTACCATTACTGGGCCGCAGGCCAACAGGGCATCTTACTCCCTGATATCTAGTATTATGGCAGGACCGGCTGGCGTCGGAATGAGTGGCATAGCCACCTTGTATCGTTTTGAGGGGCCCTACAGATGGTACGCCACTCTGACAGCGGCGGCACAAATAAAACATTACCAAGGCCTGCATGGCAAGAGGTTCGAGTGGACCAACCCCCAGATGAGCATCTATATAGAGCATCTGGATAAAGAGAAGTCCAAAGGGACACTGAACTGGATGCCCCCCACTATAAAGCCAGAAGCGGTGAGGAGAATAGCGGCCGAAGTGTCGGGCGACAAAGATGTGGAGGTGAGCAGAATAAAAAATGCCCAGGATAAATGGCTCTTTTTATACCGGCCAACAGAACATCAAATACCGCACTTTGTGCACCTTAAGGCCGCAGAAGATAAAATACTGAAGGTATGGGTGTCTCTACCCGGTAGACGAACCCAATGCACTATTTGCGGACTGGACACACACTGGGTTAGCCAGTGCCCAAGAAGGCGGGCGGCCCCAACTAAGGCCAAACAGACCAAAGAAGAAGAGGCAGTCGGGAACAAAACGCCGGCTGAGCAGAACAGGAGGAGTGAGTTCCTCGCGTCAGAGAGCGATGCACTTGAGTGCCACACTGCAGAGAGCCCTGAAGCAGATACAAGTAAGGAAGTTGACTTTATAGATGTGCTCTCTAGGAAGGGAGAGAAGAATAGGAAAAGACTTTTGCGCCAGACAACAGGGCCTGTTAAACCCAAAGAGGTGAAACGAAATAATAGTACTTCTCCAAGCAAGCGCTCACCGAGCAAAGAGGATCTCCCCCCATCACCCAAGGTGACTGCAGAAGAGTCCTGTCATGAGGAGGCAGCGTTGACACCTGTTGTTGACGAACGAAGATCCCAGCCAAATAGCCCTGACAAATCACCAACTCAGTCATTTGTGTCGGGGGCCTTTAGATCGGATCCGGAAGTGCCAGGGGCACTTCTAACACAAGACAGTATAAACGGTAACTGGGCGACCATGACTGAAGACGAGGCCATGGAGTCGATGACCACCCTGTACATAGATGGGCAAGAGTTTGAAGATGTGAGTGACTAATGAGCCTACACCTACAAGTCTTTCTTCCCGGCACTGGGGCCCAGTGCAAGAAGTTACTTCCAGACTTCAAGCAGGTGAGACGAGTGAGGACGAATGGTGCAGGTGAAGGCACGCCTGAGCTGCACCCCGAAGCTACCCTCCCCTTTGAGCCTGTTAGAAGCTTGAAAGATAGACTACCAGTGCGTGGGAAGATGTGCCCCCTCAAGTGGACCCAAGTGAAACTGTCCATAAAAATAAAAATAAAAATGTATCTTATTACAGTAAAGTGTGCCAACACCCATAGTTTAAGAGTGGTGTTAAAATGTATTATTAAGAGTTGTGTTTATGTAAATAGTGTTTATGTAAATAGTTTTTTGATAGTTAGCTTGTCCACAATACACACACTTTAACATGCGCACAGTTTCATTTAAACAGTCAACTCCTCCCCCCCTTACTGGGGTGGAAATGTTAGGCGATGCAGTTTCATCTGCGTCCAGCCTAAATTATCAGTGCGGAACGGATAGTCAGCCCCAGGTCACTATTCCGTCAATTAGTCATGTAACTAGGTCAACAGGTCAGCCCCTATGCACCCCCTCGACAAGAAATGCAAACATGAATGTGTCGAGTGACCTAGTTACGACAGAAAGCGGTCAGCCGAAAGGCACCGCTATGCTGTGCAAACCATGTGCAATAAATGACCGGATTATCACTTTGCCCACTACAGTCTTTAAAACTTATGATAAATTACCAACTAGCGTTTTATTGAGTAACCCACCTGTAGCGAGTAGCCAGCCTCAGAACACTGCTCAGCTTTGTAACCCAAAAAAGACAGACGGTTCGCAAGGCCCCGTTTTGTCAAATAGTGTAGATATGGCAAGTGGCCACTCTGCCACTTTGCCATGTAGACAGGTTATAGGGAGTGGCCAACCTCAGCCTACCACTCCGACATGCAGTCTAGTGATAATATCTCTCAACATCAACGGTTTGAGAAATAAGCTGGACCATGTAATCAAACTTATTAAAAGAGATAAACCTGATTTTCTGTTTTTGCAACAAACGGGAATTTTTTCTGACTATCATGCCGGTCAGATGGTATCTAGGTTAGGACTTAAACATGGCTGGTTCGCCTTGGGCACCAGTCATGGTAGCGGTGTAGCCACTCTACAAATCAATGAAGATTGGGAGACAGTACATTATAGAACAGACAAGTGTGGCAGAATTGTTATAATTCAAATACAAAACAAGCACAACAAACATGACATACACACACTCATTAATATTTACGGCCCAGCGACGAAAATTGACAGACTTAAGTTTTATGAAGGTTTACACGACATCCTAACGGAAAATTATAAGGGGACAAAAAAAATTTTAGGGGGGGATTTTAATTGTATTCTATCCGACCTTGACCGGTCTGGAGGCTTCACGAGAGCGCAGACACGAGAAAAGTCTTTACTTGTACGACAAGTTCAGGCTATGTTAGATGAACATGACCTTTCAGACATATACAGAAAAGTAGAACCAAACAAACGAATCTTTACATATTATGACAAGGCGAACCCACATTTTAGACTAGCTTCAAGATTAGATAGAATTTACATCACTAGTGACTATAACATACACAAAATATACCATATAAAAAACACTCTTAAATTCACAGATCATCACGCAGTTTATACATCTTTAAGTACGGGACACACGCATAAACAAGTAAAGAGATCCCCACATTGGAAATTTAACAACAGCCTACTTAAAAACACTTACTACACAGAACAAATAACACAATTGATACAAGGTTACGCACAAGACATTCCCAATAATAACATTGCACAATATTGGGATATGTTAAAAAACACAATTAGAGATAGAACGCAGATTTTGGCTACACTTATTCACAAGAAGTTTAAAAAAGAGGAGGGGATTTTAGAAGAAGCAATTAGTTTAACCAAAAGTTTAGACAACACGAACCCTCACATCCAAATTTTAGAAGAGTGTTTAGATCAATATAGACAGTATACCTACCAGGGAGCATTACTTAGGACAAAATTACACGCTATAACGCAGGAAATCCCTAGTAGGCAATATTTAGCAGTAGAGCAAAACATCCAACGCAGTAGACAGATTCATGAAATAACAGATATGAACGGACAGCAACAAACAGATAACACCAACATTAGTCACGCTTTCTTCCAATACTACAAAAAACTATATACTAGGGAAGAAACTGACGCAAATATACAACACAAGTTTCTACAATACACAAAACGCTTAAGTGATGAGGAAAGTGAAAGACTAGACCAACCCCTAACTTTAGATAATTTGCAAGGGGCACTTAGTACTTTTCAAAAAGATAAAGCACCTGGGCCTGATGGGCTAACAGCAGAATTTTACAGGTTTTTCTTCCCATGTTTAGGCCCTATCTTAATTAAAGTGTTCGAAGAGGCTTTTCAAAAAGGGGAACTCCCGGATAGTTTAAATCAGTCATATATTACCCTGATCCCTAAAGACAGTAATGACAAAAAGTCAATTAAGAATTTTAGGCCTATCTCCCTTTTAAATGTTGATTATAAAATTCTAGCCAAGGCATTAACTCTGAAGCTTAAGCCACAAATGCACGCAATAATACATTCAGATCAACAATGTAGTGTGCATGGTAGAAACATTAGCAGACACACACATTTCATTAGAGACCTGATTACATACACACATGATAGACAGTGCCAGAGTGCCATATTATCTTTAGACCAGGAAAAGGCATTTGATAGAGTATCACATGCCTTCCTACATAAATGTCTTAAAGCTAATAATATAGGGAAATACTTTAGATCATGGATAAAAATCCTATATAAAAAACCTGAAAGTAAAATATTGATTAATCACAGTTTAACTGAAACATTCAAATTAACGCGAAGTGTTAGACAAGGTTGCCCTCTGTCGCCCTTGTTATATGTAATAACGTTAGAACCTGTGTTGGAAAGAATAAGACAAGACACAAATATCACGGGGACTTTCGTCCCCGGTGCAGGGGAAAGAAAATTGTTGGCCTACGCCGATGATACGATATTCCTTCCAACAACAAAGGATTCTATTAAAAATATCTTAGAGGTTTTCACGGAGTTTGGACGCGCTAGCGAATCCAAACTAAATATTCAAAAATCTAGCATAATGGGAATAGGTAAATGGGGTAATAGGTCAGATTTCCCTTTCCAATTAACGGTAGTGAATAAAATTAAAATTTACGGAATTAACTTCTCTTTTAATCCTCAAGACCCCAATAAAGAAACATGGACAAAATTGATAGAGAAAATCCAAAATATGTTAGAAATTTACAAATATAAAACGGCTACCATTTTCGGAAGAAGTATTATAGTTAATTGTTTTATTATGCCACAAATAATATACATAGCAAACGTACAGATGGTACCTAAAAAGATTATAAAGGAAATAAATAAACTAATTAGGGCCTTTATTTTTAGGAACACTTGGCACAGTATTAAACACACTACGTTAATACAACCTAAAAATAAAGGGGGGATAGCCTTACAAGACATCAACACTAAAATTAAAGCTTTAAGAATTAAATATATAGGGGAAGTAATAAAGAGCCCGGGTCTATACCCGCTGGCACACTATTATATTGGGTTAAGGCTATCAAGTTTTTGTAAATTAAATAATAATCAACCCCATTTTTTTGGGACACCACCTCCTTTTTATGCAATATGTCTGAAAAATTTAGAGGGGAACAAACACTTAATAAAACAAGACACCAAACTTATATACAAACTTCTAGTTGCAACACAGGAAGCACCTATAAACACACGAAGAGGGTACAACCTCTTTATAACTGATTACACACAGAGTTTTACAAACATTCACGCAATAAACATTAAACCACAAGCAAAAGAAGTCACCTTCAGACTACTACATAGTTTAACACCGATTTCAAACAAATCACTATCAAAAGCAAACAAACCGGCACCCAAATGTAAATTATGCAGTGACAACATTACAGAGACAGAAGACCACTTGTTTTACACATGTAAGACAGTGGCCCCCACTTTAAACAAGTTAAGGAAAATAATAGCCCCACACTCACAACAGACACTTAATTTATATAGAGCAGTCACGATGAACACGTTACCACAAATGACGAGACGAATAGAACTCAAGCTACTGACATTGTTAGCTGACTTTAGGTACCTTGTATGGACATGTAGGAACAGAGCGGTATACGACAATGGACATTATGACAGTACAATATTTACACAAATATACGAACGCATGACACAAAACATAACAGAACAGATTTGAAACTCTTTTGTTGTTGTACAAATAAATATGTAATAACCTTTTTTTGACCCTTCGGTCGTTACACAAAGCAAGTAGCTTTGTAAATACGTTGTGTCTATAAACATCATGCAATGTAAATACTCCGTAACATATGTCCTCATTAATCATTCCATGGTAGGGGGTCACCACCCCTTTGTTGATGTACCATTAATCATTTCATCATCCATGTTCAACTGTTTTCGTATATTGACTTGTAATATATTGGGGGGGGAGGTTTTATCTTCGTTAGGTGATATTTTTATATATTTGGTATATTGTTTTGCTATTGACTTGTTGCAATGTTAGATTGGGGGAGGGAAGGGTGGGTGGGAGGGGAGGTTGGTTTTTTTTTTTTTTTTTTTTTTTTTTTTTTTGGGGGGGGGAAGGGGAGGAGAGGGGGGTTTCATTATCATGTGATATTTGTAAAACATTTGTAAATAACATTGTTATATCGACCTGAATAAAGGTATTTAAAAAAAAAAAAAAAAAAAGACCTGCGTCTTGTGATTTTCTTTCTCGGACTTTGGTGTTTTTTTCTGGACTTTTGTGGTGGTTTAGTTTAGGCTTCGGCTTAAGCTAGCCTTTGTGACTTTTTTTTCGTGCTTAATTTGGTTTCAGTACCAAGAAAAGAGATATAAGAATGTCCGCACCTTTTGTGCCTGTGATCATGATCAATGCAGAAGAAGATCTAGAAGGAGGTATGCTCCATAGGCCAGGAACACTGGTTATTACCATTACTGGGCCGCAGGCCAACAGGGCATCTTACTCCCTGATATCTAGTATTATGGCAGGACCGGCTGGCGTCGGAATGAGTGGCATAGCCACCTTGTATCGTTTTGAGGGGCCCTACAGATGGTACGCCACTCTGACAGCGGCGGCACAAATAAAACATTACCAAGGCCTGCATGGCAAGAGGTTCGAGTGGACCAACCCCCAGATGAGCATCTATATAGAGCATCTGGATAAAGAGAAGTCCAAAGGGACACTGAACTGGATGCCCCCCACTATAAAGCCAGAAGCGGTGAGGAGAATAGCGGCCGAAGTGTCGGGCGACAAAGATGTGGAGGTGAGCAGAATAAAAAATGCCCAGGATAAATGGCTCTTTTTATACCGGCCAACAGAACATCAAATACCGCACTTTGTGCACCTTAAGGCCGCAGAAGATAAAATACTGAAGGTATGGGTGTCTCTACCCGGTAGACGAACCCAATGCACTATTTGCGGACTGGACACACACTGGGTTAGCCAGTGCCCAAGAAGGCGGGCGGCCCCAACTAAGGCCAAACAGACCAAAGAAGAAGAGGCAGTCGGGAACAAAACGCCGGCTGAGCAGAACAGGAGGAGTGAGTTCCTCGCGTCAGAGAGCGATGCACTTGAGTGCCACACTGCAGAGAGCCCTGAAGCAGATACAAGTAAGGAAGTTGACTTTATAGATGTGCTCTCTAGGAAGGGAGAGAAGAATAGGAAAAGACTTTTGCGCCAGACAACAGGGCCTGTTAAACCCAAAGAGGTGAAACGAAATAATAGTACTTCTCCAAGCAAGCGCTCACCGAGCAAAGAGGATCTCCCCCCATCACCCAAGGTGACTGCAGAAGAGTCCTGTCATGAGGAGGCAGCGTTGACACCTGTTGTTGACGAACGAAGATCCCAGCCAAATAGCCCTGACAAATCACCAACTCAGTCATTTGTGTCGGGGGCCTTTAGATCGGATCCGGAAGTGCCAGGGGCACTTCTAACACAAGACAGTATAAACGGTAACTGGGCGACCATGACTGAAGACGAGGCCATGGAGTCGATGACCACCCTGTACATAGATGGGCAAGAGTTTGAAGATGTGAGTGACTAATGAGCCTACACCTACAAGTCTTTCTTCCCGGCACTGGGGCCCAGTGCAAGAAGTTACTTCCAGACTTCAAGCAGGTGAGACGAGTGAGGACGAATGGTGCAGGTGAAGGCACGCCTGAGCTGCACCCCGAAGCTACCCTCCCCTTTGAGCCTGTTAGAAGCTTGAAAGATAGACTACCAGTGCGTGGGAAGATGTGCCCCCTCAAGTGGACCCAAGTGAAACTGTCCATAAAAATAAAAATAAAAATAAAAATGTATCTTATTACAGTAAAGTGTGCCAACACCCATAGTTTAAGAGTGGTGTTAAAATGTATTATTAAGAGTTGTGTTTATGTAAATAGTGTTTATGTAAATAGTTTTTTGATAGTTAGCTTGTCCACAATACACACACTTTAACATGCGCACAGTTTCATTTAAACAGTCAACTCCTCCCCCCCTTACTGGGGTGGAAATGTTAGGCGATGCAGTTTCATCTGCGTCCAGCCTAAATTATCAGTGCGGAACGGATAGTCAGCCCCAGGTCACTATTCCGTCAATTAGTCATGTAACTAGGTCAACAGGTCAGCCCCTATGCACCCCCTCGACAAGAAATGCAAACATGAATGTGTCGAGTGACCTAGTTACGACAGAAAGCGGTCAGCCGAAAGGCACCGCTATGCTGTGCAAACCATGTGCAATAAATGACCGGATTATCACTTTGCCCACTACAGTCTTTAAAACTTATGATAAATTATCAACTAGCGTTTTATTGAGTAACCCACCTGTAGCGAGTAGCCAGCCTCAGAACACTGCTCAGCTTTGTAACCCAAAAAAGACAGACGGTTCGCAAGGCCCCGTTTTGTCAAATAGTGTAGATATGGCAAGTGGCCACTCTGCCACTTTGCCATGTAGACAGGTTATAGGGAGTGGCCAACCTCAGCCTACCACTCCGACATGCAGTCTAGTGATAATATCTCTCAACATCAACGGTTTGAGAAATAAGCTGGACCATGTAATCAAACTTATTAAAAGAGATAAACCTGATTTTCTGTTTTTGCAACAAACGGGAATTTTTTCTGACTATCATGCCGGTCAGATGGTATCTAGGTTAGGACTTAAACATGGCTGGTTCGCCTTGGGCACCAGTCATGGTAGCGGTGTAGCCACTCTACAAATCAATGAAGATTGGGAGACAGTACATTATAGAACAGACAAGTGTGGCAGAATTGTTATAATTCAAATACAAAACAAGCACAACAAACATGACACACACACACTCATTAATATTTACGGCCCAGCGACGAAAATTGACAGACTTAAGTTTTATGAAGGTTTACACGACATCCTAACGGAAAATTATAAGGGGACAAAAAAAATTTTAGGGGGGGATTTTAATTGTATTCTATCCGACCTTGACCGGTCTGGAGGCTTCACGAGAGCGCAGACACGAGAAAAGTCTTTACTTGTACGACAAGTTCAGGCTATGTTAGATGAACATGACCTTTCAGACATATACAGAAAAGTAGAACCAAACAAACGAATCTTTACATATTATGACAAGGCGAACCCACATTTTAGACTAGCTTCAAGATTAGATAGAATTTACATCACTAGTGACTATAACATACACAAAATATACCATATAAAAAACACTCTTAAATTCACAGATCATCACGCAGTTTATACATCTTTAAGTACGGGACACACGCATAAACAAGTAAAGAGATCCCCACATTGGAAATTTAACAACAGCCTACTTAAAAACACTTACTACACAGAACAAATAACACAATTGATACAAGGTTACGCACAAGACATTCCCAATAATAACATTGCACAATATTGGGATATGTTAAAAAACACAATTAGAGATAGAACGCAGATTTTGGCTACACTTATTCACAAGAAGTTTAAAAAAGAGGAGGGGATTTTAGAAGAAGCAATTAGTTTAACCAAAAGTTTAGACAACACGAACCCTCACATCCAAATTTTAGAAGAGTGTTTAGATCAATATAGACAGTATACCTACCAGGGAGCATTACTTAGGACAAAATTACACGCTATAACGCAGGAAATCCCTAGTAGGCAATATTTAGCAGTAGAGCAAAACATCCAACGCAGTAGACAGATTCATGAAATAACAGATATGAACGGACAGCAACAAACAGATAACACCAACATTAGTCACGCTTTCTTCCAATACTACAAAAAACTATATACTAGGGAAGAAACTGACGCAAATATACAACACAAGTTTCTACAATACACAAAACGCTTAAGTGATGAGGAAAGTGAAAGACTAGACCAACCCCTAACTTTAGATAATTTGCAAGGGGCACTTAGTACTTTTCAAAAAGATAAAGCACCTGGGCCTGATGGGCTAACAGCAGAATTTTACAGGTTTTTCTTCCCATGTTTAGGCCCTATCTTAATTAAAGTGTTCGAAGAGGCTTTTCAAAAAGGGGAACTCCCGGATAGTTTAAATCAGTCATATATTACCCTGATCCCTAAAGACAGTAATGACAAAAAGTCAATTAAGAATTTTAGGCCTATCTCCCTTTTAAATGTTGATTATAAAATTCTAGCCAAGGCATTAACTCTGAAGCTTAAGCCACAAATGCACGCAATAATACATTCAGATCAACAATGTAGTGTGCATGGTAGAAACATTAGCAGACACACACATTTCATTAGAGACCTGATTACATACACACATGATAGACAGTGCCAGAGTGCCATATTATCTTTAGACCAGGAAAAGGCATTTGATAGAGTATCACATGCCTTCCTACATAAATGTCTTAAAGCTAATAATATAGGGAAATACTTTAGATCATGGATAAAAATCCTATATAAAAAACCTGAAAGTAAAATATTGATTAATCACAGTTTAACTGAAACATTCAAATTAACGCGAAGTGTTAGACAAGGTTGCCCTCTGTCGCCCTTGTTATATGTAATAACGTTAGAACCTGTGTTGGAAAGAATAAGACAAGACACAAATATCACGGGGACTTTCGTCCCCGGTGCAGGGGAAAGAAAATTGTTGGCCTACGCCGATGATACGATATTCCTTCCAACAACAAAGGATTCTATTAAAAATATCTTAGAGGTTTTCACGGAGTTTGGACGCGCTAGCGAATCCAAACTAAATATTCAAAAATCTAGCATAATGGGAATAGGTAAATGGGGTAATAGGTCAGATTTCCCTTTCCAATTAACGGTAGTGAATAAAATTAAAATTTACGGAATTAACTTCTCTTTTAATCCTCAAGACCCCAATAAAGAAACATGGACAAAATTGATAGAGAAAATCCAAAATATGTTAGAAATTTACAAATATAAAACGGCTACCATTTTCGGAAGAAGTATTATAGTTAATTGTTTTATTATGCCACAAATAATATACATAGCAAACGTACAGATGGTACCTAAAAAGATTATAAAGGAAATAAATAAACTAATTAGGGCCTTTATTTTTAGGAACACTTGGCACAGTATTAAACACACTACGTTAATACAACCTAAAAATAAAGGGGGGATAGCCTTACAAGACATCAACACTAAAATTAAAGCTTTAAGAATTAAATATATAGGGGAAGTAATAAAGAGCCCGGGTCTATACCCGCTGGCACACTATTATATTGGGTTAAGGCTATCAAGTTTTTGTAAATTAAATAATAATCAACCCCATTTTTTTGGGACACCACCTCCTTTTTATGCAATATGTCTGAAAAATTTAGAGGGGAACAAACACTTAATAAAACAAGACACCAAACTTATATACAAACTTCTAGTTGCAACACAGGAAGCACCTATAAACACACGAAGAGGGTACAACCTCTTTATAACTGATTACACACAGAGTTTTACAAACATTCACGCAATAAACATTAAACCACAAGCAAAAGAAGTCACCTTCAGACTACTACATAGTTTAACACCGATTTCAAACAAATCACTATCAAAAGCAAACAAACCGGCACCCAAATGTAAATTATGCAGTGACAACATTACAGAGACAGAAGACCACTTGTTTTACACATGTAAGACAGTGGCCCCCACTTTAAACAAGTTAAGGAAAATAATAGCCCCACACTCACAACAGACACTTAATTTATATAGAGCAGTCACGATGAACACGTTACCACAAATGACGAGACGAATAGAACTCAAGCTACTGACATTGTTAGCTGACTTTAGGTACCTTGTATGGACATGTAGGAACAGAGCGGTATACGACAATGGACATTATGACAGTACAATATTTACACAAATATACGAACGCATGACACAAAACATAACAGAACAGATTTGAAACTCTTTTGTTGTTGTACAAATAAATATGTAATAACCTTTTTTTGACCCTTCGGTCGTTACACAAAGCAAGTAGCTTTGTAAATACGTTGTGTCTATAAACATCATGCAATGTAAATACTCCGTAACATATGTCCTCATTAATCATTCCATGGTAGGGGGTCACCACCCCTTTGTTGATGTACCATTAATCATTTCATCATCCATGTTCAACTGTTTTCGTATATTGACTTGTAATATATTGGGGGGGGGGGAGGTTTTATCTTCGTTAGGTGATATTTTTATATATTTGGTATATTGTTTTGCTATTGACTTGTTGCAATGTTAGATTGGGGGAGGGAAGGGTGGGTGGGGGGGAGGTTGGTTTTTTTTTTTTTTAAGAGGGGGGGGGGAAGGGGAGGAGAGGGGGGTTTCATTATCATGTGATATTTGTAAAACATTTGTAAATAACATTGTTATATCGACCTGAATAAAGGTATTTAAAAAAAAAAAAAAAAAAGACCTGCGTCTTGTGATTTTCTGAGGGAAATACATTGTCTTTGTGAGTTAGTTAGCTAACTAGACTATTTCCCAGTATTATTCAAGCCTGCCTGGAGGCATATGTTCATGGTTGATTTTCCGAAATAAGGTAATTCCTCTTGTATCGAACTTTATGCTATCA
Organism: Oreohelix idahoensis; assembly: GCA_024509875.1. Taxonomy (NCBI): domain Eukaryota; kingdom Metazoa; phylum Mollusca; class Gastropoda; order Stylommatophora; family Oreohelicidae; genus Oreohelix; species Oreohelix idahoensis. The sequence goes on along the minus strand of JAMPIV010008937.1, from coordinate 1,016,039 downwards.
TCTAGAGGTTCGTCATTTTGTCGCCTTTTTGCTCGCCTGTGTGATTCAAAATGGAGAGGTACTTTGACTAGGATTAAGTCACCGGTATCTTTATACCTGAACTAGTTATATATATATGGGTCGCTCTAGACCAACAAGACTATTGTCTGTGTTCCAGGATTCGTTATATCAGAGATCACGTCCAAGTCAGATGGTTAGACTTAGGAAGGTTATAAAGGTCGAGCTGACCTGTAATCCATGTATGCTATTCACGTGCAGACAGTAAACGGACTGATTGTATACATCTGATCTGCTAGCATCAGAAAGGGAATATTTATTATTGTCTATGAACAGTGATGATCTGCAGCTGACACTGTTGCAGAATTTATATATATTATTTATACAGCTTCACGAACTAGAACTCTATGATTTTGAATGCTGAACTCGTTGAACTATGTTGATGATATAAATATCCTGACTGTTTTGTGGCGTGCAATAAATGGAAAAAATTATACAACGAAGTTACCATTTCTATGACTCTACACATCATGTTGCCTGTGTTATACCCTGTGAACTGTTCTACTACCACATACACAGCAACATCCTAAAATCAGAGAAGACACCTACATCTTGCACTTTAATACCAGGTGTCGATAGGGGTGGCAAGTGGTCGTCAATCTTATACGGAGCTAACGTACCTGGCATTGTGGCGCACCATTATCATTTAGCCTAAATCCACCCTTATCATTTTTGGTGGCCATAGGTTGGTTTACTCTGATACCAGCTATCAAGGGGGTCAACAAACCCAGACATCATCATCAGCTACAAAATTACAGTTCAACTCACTTCCTTCAAAAACCTTTGATGAAATTTTTTGAAAGTACCCGGCATTACTGACAGTTGTTGATATTTTGAAACTACCCGGCGCTGCTCGGCAGTATTGAAGTTTGTCTACAACTAGAAGGACAAGTACCGAGCGAATGGATTTCCTGATCTGTTAAGAAGAAGGACAAGTGCCGTAACAACTGTTCCGGTCTCAGAGGTACTGTTGCAGATTCAGAAGGTCAAGTTCAGAAGCTGTTTCCTGTCAGAAGCTCATTTCCTTCGTCATGGCAGTTTACGAGAGCAGATGTTAATCAACGTTGGATCATTGTCCTAAGAATGCTGATCACATCCTGTTCTGAACTGTGCTGACGTTGTGGATACATAGAAGTTAAGTGGCCTGTTTTGTTTGTGAACTGTGCCCTTATGTTCTAGCTGAGCCTTCTAAATTCTTTCACACTTTTTGCTGTTTGTTATATGTTATATGTTATTTGTATTTGTATATTTATATGTTTATATTCCGCGGGTTTTCTCGGTTGGGCGGTGTCTTTCAGTAGAAGATACCACGTCACAGAGGTTCTACTGTTAGCGTTTTCGTTAGGGACTGTGCGAATTTCCTACTGTGAAATTTGCTAGCGACAATCGTTGCTATATCTGTTTAGTTGTGACGAGTTGTGCTTTATTTTTGTTTCTTATATATTTTTTTTTCTTTTTCTTTTCTCTCTTTCTTTGTGTTTTTTAGTTTCGATTTCGATTGTTTGTATTTGTAGGTCTCCCCTATCTATTATTCAGTTCTTTACGTATATTTTTGTGTATACACTGTAGCGTCATTTGTTTGTCATATCTTCGCATTTTGTCATCACATTTCTTTTTAGTTTCGCTGTTTATTTATTTGACTTATGCGAATGTTTTGATATTGTTTGATCTTTGTTATTGTTTACATTGACTCTGATCTTTGTTGTTGTTTACATTGACTCTGAGCTTTGTTGTTGTTTACATTGACTTTGATCTTTGTTATTGTTTACATTGTTGGTGACCTTTGTTATTGTTTACATTGTCTTGTTATTGTTTGCATAGTTCTTGCATAGTTAGCTTTCACTATTGTTACATATATGCTCATGCACTATTGATCTATAGTGCACTTATCATAACTAACTGGTGGTTTTTTGCTTATGCACTATTGTAGTGCAGTTATGATAAATAACTGATGGTTATGCACTGATTTGGGTAGTGCACTGATAATTAAGAGGTGACTTGTGATATTATTATACATTTGATAATACAAGTTGGTGTCAAGTCTTGTTTCCCACAGAGATTGGAGTAAACATAGTGATTATACAAGCACTTTATTAAGTCTTGTTGCTATTAAGATTGAAATAAGATAATTAATTATTTCAGGTTCTGTACTCACATTTTAGACATCATGTCTACATTTGAGTACTTTATTGAGCAGGGTAAAGCCCTTGGGAAGACAGGTGATAAATTAGAAGAATTTGCGACTGTTCAATATGCCAAGGCATTGAAGTCGGAGGAAAAGAAAATGAAAGAACTAACTGAACAAAAGAGAATAGATGCTGAAAATTTAAAACTGCAGATGCAGGTAGATGAAAAGAGATTACAAATGGAAATGGAAAAACAAAAAAGAGAAGCAGAATCTCAGGAGAAGAGACTTCAGGCTGAGGCTGAAAATAAGAGACTTGAAAAAGAAGCTGAAAATAAGAGACTTGAAAAAGAAGCTGAAAATAAGAGACTTGAAAAAGAAGCTGAAAATAAGAGACTTGAAATAGAGGCTGAAAATAAAAGATTAGAAAAACAGGCTGAGGCTGAAGAAAGAAAGTTACAGGCTGAGGCTGAAGAAAGAAGGTTACAAAGAGAAGCTGATGAGAGAAAAGCAAAAATGGAACATGAAGAAAAACTCTTAGCTTTGGAGTTAGAAAAGTTGAAGTTATCTAGTAATGCTAATGATGCTAATAAGGTATCATCTGCTAATAAGTCTAATGCTGTTGATTTCAAGCTTAATTTACCAGCATTCAATGCTTCAATTGATGATATAACATTTTATCTAGATAGATTTGAAAGTGCATGTAAGGTGCATAATATAGATAAAACATTATATGTTTATCATCTGTCCAAGATACTTAGAGGTGATGCTTTGACTTTGTTGGGTATGGTAGATGTGCCTGACAAAAACAACTATGAGGTTGTCAGGGCGGCATTGTTAAAGAAGTACCAACTTAACGAGGACGGATATCGTCTTAAATTTAAAAACATGTTACCAGAAACTGGAGTTGAATTCTCTGAATTCATCTCAGGCATCCGTCTTACTTTTTTACGATGGGTTGAGTTGTCTAAGACAGAAAGTACATTGGAAGCTCTTATGGACTTACTACTTAGAGACAAGGTTATGTCTTCTGTTAATGAAGCTTTTCTTTCTTTTCTTCATGAGCGTAAGCCTAAAAACATAAAAGAAATGGAAGAATACTGTAGCCAGTATGTTACTGCGCATCCTCACATAACCATTAGCAACTCTAAGGTAAAAGAAGGTCTGCCAGTTGCTTCGGCAGCACCTTATGGCCCAAATTTTATGCGTAAATTTCAGGGTAGCCAGCAAAATTTCAATAAAAAGAGTAACCGTAATTATGCCCAAACCCATAGTAATCAATTCCAGGGTGATTCTTCATCCCAGAACTGGAGACAACCTAATACTACACGTTATTCTACTCCGGTTAACTTTAGAAATCTTCACAAAGGTAATCGGTATAGAGGAAAATATTTTTTGCAGAGACCCAAATACCAAGATAATAGAGGTCCTCAACAGCATAGAGATGGTAATGACAGTTATGGAAACTGGAACTCAAACCAGGATAAAAATTACAGTAGGGACTTTAATGATAATTGCAGAGGCAATAATGGTCGCGGTAGATCGCAACATAAGAGAAAAAGATATCAACAGACAAACTCTGTTCAACAAGAATCTCAGGGAGCAGATAAACAGGTTAATAATGATAAAGACCATAATGCTATCGGATGCTCATCTTTTGATTTTGGTAGGGCAAATAAATGTATCCAATGCAGTACTTTATTTGATCCGAAAACCGTTAGTACTCTAAGCTGTGGTCATCCTTTGCCCGCTCTTCCTGCTAATGTTGCTCATGATGGGAGAGGTTCTCTTATATTACATAAGGGGCTTGTAAATAGTAATCCAGTCTCAGTGTTGTTTGATTCTGGATGTACTACTGTCGGGGTTAGGCAATCTCTTGTAGATCCATCCTGTGCTACAGGAAAGGTCATCAAATGTGTCACATTTGGTGGCACGTTGGAAAAGTATCCTACTGCTATAATACACATTGCTACTCCTTTCTTCACGGGAGAGGTCCACGCGTGTCTACTTCCAAACCCTATTGCGGACCTTATTATTGGTCGTATTCACGGAGTTAGGGAATGTACCCCACAGCAGATTGCTGTTTGGGAAGAGCAAAACATTGAAGCTACCAATGCGGTGGTCACAAGAGCACATGCTCTGGATCCACCTCAAACTTCATTAACTAATAATGATGAAGTAAATGACCAAGATAGTCACTTGACTATTACACGTGACTCATTTATCAAATTGCAAGAAGAAGATCCTTCTTTACAAAAATTCTTCATTCTAGCAAAAAAAGGTGATCCTAATCAAAATACTAATAGAAAATCTTGGATTTCTATGAAGAACGGCGTACTTGTACGTATGGTACAAGACTCGACTACGTCCACTCATTCACAAATTCTTGTGCCTAAGAGCATGAGATTGCAAATATTGCAACATGCTCATGACTCGCAATGTGCTGGACATATGGGTTTTTCCCGTACAAAGTCGAGGGTTCTTGCGGCTTTCTTTTGGCCATTTGTGAGCAAGGACATACGAATGTACTGTCGCTCTTGCAAAGTATGTCAGGAGGTCAAATCTAAAGGACCACGACATGCTGCGCCTATCCAGGCTGCTGACATTCCTATTCGCCCTTTTCAAAAAATGGCAATAGATATTATCGGTCCTTTTAGAATTAAGTCGGCTAGAGGACATCAATTTATCCTTACATGTGTCGATATGTGCACACGTTGGCCAGAGGCAATACCTCTCAAGAGCATCTCAACTGCTGATATCGCAGACGCTCTTTGGCTGATATTTTCTCGCTTGGGTTTTCCCGGAGAAATATTGTCAGACCATGGCACTCAACTTATATCAGACACTATGTCACAGGTAATGTCTATGCTACACATTAAAAGGTCTCTCAGCAGTATCTATCACCCAATGTCTAATGGGTTGGTCGAACGTTTAAATAGGACTCTGAAAACTTTACTTGGTAAAATAACTGAGGATCATCCTCAGGATTGGGACAGGGTCTTACCCGCGGCTCTCTTTGCGTATAGAGAGGTCCCCAATGAACATACGGGGTTTTCCCCTTTTGAACTTGTCTTTGGCGCGCAACCGCGCGGCCCTATGTCTTTACTTCACGATCTAATCACTGCCGATAATATTAGCGATGAGACTCAATCTTCTTATGAGTACGTCATTGCTCTTAGGCAAAAGATCATCGAGGCATGCAAACTAGCAACTTCGTCTTCCGAATTTGCTAAAGAAAAGGCAAGGCAGTTTGCAAATAAGAATAGATGTCTACGACAACTTTGTCCAGGTGACAAAGCTCTCGTTCTACTTCCTTCAAGGGAGAACAGACTTCTAATTGCATGGAAAGGTCCATATGCAATAGTCTCCAAAATTTCTGATGTCGACTATGTTGTCGATATTGATGGAAAGCATAAAACTTTCCACATAAATATGCTCACGGAATTTTATGAAAGACCTGACTATTTGCAGCCTATTTTCCAGGCAACGGACAATTCTCAAGCACCTCATGGTCAGTACTCATCTCTGTCAGTTATACAGGATGAGGAAACTACTTTTTCTGATGTCAATCTTCCTCTTTCTATGGTCCCACTTTATTCTACGGAATCTTGGAAAAACGTGACCGTTTCTCCAAATCTTTCCGCTGAGGAACATCGACAAGTTTCTTCGATGTTGCAAACATTTCAGGATGTTCTTACAGACATCCCGGGACACACACATGTCATTGAACATGACATTGTGCTAACTGATCATAATCCTATCAGAGTCAGACCTTATCCAATACCTATCCATTTCCAGTCTCAAGTCGAAAAAGAATTGGATGAAATGATACGTTTGGAAATCATTGAACCATCCACTTCAGCATACTCTTCGTCTATGGTTATTGTTCGAAAGAAGGATAATAACATTCGCATTTGCGTAGATTATCGCAAATTGAACCAAGTTACGAAGTTCGATGCTGAACCTATGCCTTCATTAGAAGAGCTACTCAATAAACTTTCTAATTCTAGATTCTTTACCAAACTAGATTTGTCTAAAGGTTATTGGCAAGTCCCGCTAACTGAACGTGCCAAACCTTTTACAGCTTTTTCTACACCTAGGGGTTTATTCCAATGGAATTTCATGCCTTTTGGTCTTATGAACGCCCCTGCTACATTCGTACGCATGATGCGGCGAATTCTCGCATATCGTACAGATGTCATAGCATACCTAGATGATATCTGTCTATTCAGTGATTCCTGGGAAGATCACTATTTGGGTTTATACGAATTACTGTCTACTCTTCGCGAGTATAACTTGACTGCAAAACCCTCTAAAGCCTTTATAGGATTTAGTGAGATTTCTTTCCTAGGTCATCGTGTTGGTCATGGTCTTTTAAAGACAGAGGACCACAATGTTTCAAAAATACTTAACATTTCGGTCCCTAAGACGAAGAAACAAGTAAGGAGTCTATTAGGTTTGATCCAATTCTACGGACGATTCATTCCGAATCTGTCCTCCATTATGGCACCGCTTTCTACTTTATTGAAGAAAGGGTCGCCTAATCTGATCCGCTGGTCTAAAGAATGTCAATCCTCATTGGACCAGGTTAAAGCCCTATTTTCATCTCCACCTATTCTTAGGTTACCTACTATTGAGAAGACTTTTGTTCTTCGAAGTGACGCCTCGTCAACTGGGATTGGGGCAGCACTAATGCAGGAGTATTCTGATACTCTGCATCCGGTGATGTATATCTCTAGGAAATTAAATGCTGCAGAAAAGAATTACTCGGTTTTAGACCGTGAGTTATTGGCTATGGTATGGTCTATTCTGAAGTTACAAAGATTTCTTCTAGGCGCACATTTCATTGTGGAAACCGACCAGAAAGCGCTTACTGCTATTCAGAGCAAAAACTTGAAGAGCTCGAGGTCCACTCGTTATGCCATAGCTCTTCAACCATTTCATTTCTCGGTTCGAGCTATCCGTGGTTCGGATAATGTAATGGCAGACATTCTGTCCAGATGCCCACACGATTCCACATGATTCTTCTGTCATATATATATATTTCCTGATATGCAGTCCAATGTTATAATGACATGTTAGTAGATTTTTTTTCTCACTTTTTTGAGGGGAATTTATAACATTGTACCATGTAATTATCTAAGAAGGCTTAGTTAGTGATATACGGGCCAAAAGATCACTCGGCCACATTTAAATAAATTATTTTCAGGATTGTATTGAGAGATTTACCAGTTGTCTTTAAGATTTGTGTTATTGATATTTTCGCAGCACATCATTGAAGATGCGAGATTGTGTCCATTGTGGAACTTTGAGGATATCAAGTCCTGTCCTAGATTGGGAGCGGATGATGTCCACATCTTCTTCTATTGAATGTTTTATGTCAACGAAGATCAACACATGTATTACTTATTAATTACTGTTGCTTTATATAATGTAATAAAATAGTGCGGTATATTAATATATTACACCGCTATTTGCAACACATTGTATGATATCATAATAATATATTTAATTTCATATATTGGTATGAGAATAATTTGATTTTCATTATGATGTTGCCATCATTGTGGCGTGTGTTGGTGGCACCTTCCTGGAATATATAAGCGTATACTTAGATAAATTTTTTCTCTAAGGATCTGAGATATGATCTCAGTGTCGCTCCATGCGTTGAGCTAATTTGTTAGGTATATATCCGCGCATCATACGTGCGTTAGGAGCCTAGATTTTTCCGGCTCCTGGATTTAAAAAAAAAAATGTTTCATTTTTTTTTTTTCCCGGGAGGGTGCGGTAATGTTACGCACGGATCATTATTATTTTTCGTTTGTATGATCATTTTTCGTATGTATGATCATTTTTTGACTGAAGTGTGTATTATATATATTTACGGTCAAAGGGACAGAACCCGAAATATTGATACTGCTATTTTTTAGGAGTTTACCTTCTCTTGTATAGAGACACGTTCGGTCTATAATTTCTTGAACGAAGCGTGACCATATCTCCTTATTTGGTAGTATCAGTCAACTGTTGTAGATGTCTGAAACCTTTCTTAACGCTTCTTTTCATGACCATAAAAGGCGCGACTGTGTAAGACTTTTATCTCGAATGTTCTTAGAATCGTCTTATTGTGAACGGCGACTCAGAGATTGTCGTTCTGCGCATGTCTCGACTTGGTTTTCGTTTGTTGTTCCGGCCAGCTCGGGGAGTTGAGAAATGGTCTAAGTAGCGAGCAGACGCGACCTGCGTCTTGTGATTTTCTGAGGGAAATACATTGTCTTTGTGAGTTAGTTAGCTAACTAGACTATTTCCCAGTATTATTCAAGCCTGCCTGGAGGCATATGTTCATGGTTGATTTTCCGAAATAAGGTAATTCCTCTTGTATCGAACTTTATGCTATCATCTAGAGGTTCGTCATTTTGTCGCCTTTTTGCTCGCCTGTGTGATTCAAAATGGAGAGGTACTTTGACTAGGATTAAGTCACCGGTATCTTTATACCTGAACTAGTTATATATATGGGTCGCTCTAGACCAACAAGACTATTGTCTGTGTTCCAGGATTCGTTATATCAGAGATCACGTCCAAGTCAGATGGTTAGACTTAGGAAGGTTATAAAGGTCGAGCTGACCTGTAATCCATGTATGCTATTCACGTGCAGACAGTAAACGGACTGATTGTATACATCTGATCTGCTAGCATCAGAAAGGGAATATTTATTATTGTCTATGAACAGTGATGATCTGCAGCTGACACTGTTGCAGAATTTATATATATTATTTATACAGCTTCACGAACTAGAACTCTATGATTTTGAATGCTGAACTCGTTGAACTATGTTGATGATATAAATATCCTGACTGTTTTGTGGCGTGCAATAAATGGGAAAAAATTATACAACGAAGTTACCATTTCTATGACTCTACACATCATGTTGCCTGTGTTATACTCTGTGAACTGTTCTACTACCGCATACACAGCAACATCCTAAAATCAGAGAAGACACCTACATCTTGCACTTTAATACCAGGTGTCGATAGGGGTGGCAAGTGGTCGTCAATCTTATACGGAGCTAACGTACCTGGCATTGTGGCGCACCATTATCATTTAGCCTAAATCCACCCTTATCACAGTTCTTGGTTGGTGATAGTATTCGGCCAAAAGATTCGGACAATTTTTCTTAGGCAGGTTGTGTGGAAAGAGGACAATTTCGACATTTCCTTTTCTGTTATTCTCCAGCATTCAGCACCATAGAGAAGCACAGAAAGTACATAGCTCTCATATAGTCTTAATTTTGTGTTTATGCTGTACTGAGAGGACTTCCAGATGTTGTTTAGACTAAAAAAGGCTGTTCTTGCTTTGTTCATTCTGTTGTTGATGTCTTTGCTTGCTCCGCCATCAGGTGTTACTATGCATCCTAGGTATGTGAAGGTGTCTGTCTGTTCCAGTTGCTGATTCCTTACTGTTATGGGCTCAGGGTTGCTCACATTGAGCGTCCTCACCTCTATCTTCTTTAGATTGATTACCTTTACTCATGCACCTCAAAATACAGACAGAATAAAAAGTTAATACAAATTTACCTTCTGTTCAAAATCTACCTTATGTTCTTTCACAGAAGAATTCATGGACATATTTGTCTGTGACATCGTCAAAGAAAACAAATGAAGATGAAAAACAGGAAGAAACAAATAAAAATGATGGTAGTTTGTAAATGGAAATGGCCAAAGAAGATGAATTTAACCTCAAACTGAATAAAATGAATCAAAGTAATCAGAAAATGGCTCTCATTGTATTGGGAAATATATGGACACAAAAATCAGATTTACAATTCAAATTAAAAAACAAAAAAATAAATACAATTTTGAATCACTTTCACAAGGTGCACACTGTTCAACCTAGACACCAGGTGTATCAGTTATATTAGGGCGTATGTCCAAATATAAAAGATCGTGTGGTCTGGTTTTCAGTTCAAATGTCAAGTCAGTCCTACTGTATGGCATACATGGAGAACAACAAAAACAACAACCAGAGAGAATTGGAGGCAGACATGAAGGGATGAAGAAGACATAGAAAGACCTTGAGCTGATGTCACGTGACAGGCAGACTTGGCATATGTTTGTTGAAAACCTTTGCTCCTCCCTCAGGTGATGAAAGGCAAAATAAGAATCAGAAAACACAAATCATTTACAGAAAAACACTGAAAAAATAATTTAAAATTGTTAAAGCCAATGGGAAGCGGACTGCTAATTTGAATCTTCTTTTTGAAGCAATCAATCAATCAAAACCCGTTAGCTTCCCATGGAGCATAGGCCTTCAACAAACACGGGCCGTCTTCCTGTCACATGCCATAAATCTGGAGCTTCTCCTAGAAGAAAAATGTTAGTCAGCAACACAGACTCCTTTCCGTCATTTGCCTCACTACCAGAGGACCTTCTCCTGACTAGGATGGCTGAGTTTTATTTTCCTTAGTTGACCTGTCCATGTTTGTTGACGTTTTTGTGGTTTAACATTCTTGTACAGGATGGGGGAACCAGACCCATGCCCAATCCTCCGTAATCATTTCTTACGACATGCTTGCTAGGGAACAGTGATATTCTTTGCTCCCCTTTCAGGCTGGTGTTCTTGAAGCAAGATTAACAATAAACCTTCAAAAAATGGTTTTTTATTTTTCCATTAACTGGGAATTTAGTTTAAACAATTTTGAAACAGACTTTCAGATAAATCTACGGAATCCTTAGTTTTTCCACAGCATCAAAAAAAAAAAAAAATGATGAAATAAATCATGTTATTTTTCAATCCAAACATTAATAATTTTCTTTACCTTAAATGATCATAATACAAGGTATATATAGTATATATATATATATATATATATATATATATATATATATATATATATATATATATATATATATATATATATATATATATATATATATATATATATATATATATATATAGATAGATAGATAGATAGATAGATAGATAGATAGATAGATAGATAGATAGATAGGTAGGTAGATAGATAGATAGATAGATAGATAGATAGATAGATAGATAGATAGATAGATAGATAGATAGATAGATAGATAGATAGATAGATAGATAGATAGATAGATAGATAGATAGATAGATAGATAGATAGATAGATAGATAGATAGATAGATAGATAGATAGATAGAGATAGATAGATAGATAGATAGATAGATAGATAGATAGATAGATAGATAGATAGATAGATAGATAGATAGATAGATAGATAGATAGATAGATAGATAGATAGATAGATAGATAGATCCGGGGTTTCGGGATATACCCAAAGGACTTCCTGATTTCCGGGAAATTTAAAGTCAGGAAAAATCAGAAACACTAATGGAAGCATATTTGTTGGGCACACAGTATAACACTACAGCTTGTAGCTGATAATTAATAGCTTACTAAAACTCTAGCCTATATAATAAACCTACTCCTATAGCAAAGCTTATCAGTTAATCAGTGAATCAATGTGGGTTGTTTGTCTAGTAAAATTAATATATTTATGAGTATATTCAAAAAAATATAAAATTTCTAATCAATGTTTGGAAAACTGAATTAGTTCAAGCAAATTTGTTAAGTGGTTAGGTATACAGAGATATCTAGCAGTAGGAAAGACAGATAAATAATTTACACGTTGTAAAAACAAAATATGATGGGTTGAAAAACTCATAAAACATGTTTTTAGGTTAAGGCTGTGTAGCGACCTTTCTTAGTCCGTAACAGGCTTTAACAGACATGGCAGTTTCAGGTCCTGCCTCTGTTAAAAGATTACACACCAACTTAGATGATGGTAATAATTGTCTATGAGTTTTATTTTCTTCGCGCACATTTGTGCACTATTGGGAGCATGGGTGATCCCGTGCGCACGTGTTGCCAAACGGGAGTCGACGTCAGAGCTTTGTGATGGAAGCTGATATCCCAAGATCAGTCCATTGATCTGGGAATTTTATACCCGTGTACTGGGTGAATATTATTATGATTTTGACCCGTCCTTCTGATTTGAAGATGTGGACGGTGGTCGTCCACGTAAGAGTGATCTTTCTGAAGAGCGCGCAAGTATTATGATATTTTTTATATAATAATTTTGTTCAAGGCATGAGCATCTAGTTGGAATCGACGTCCAGTCGGTATCAAAATGGATTCACAATTGAAAATGTAATTTTGTAAGCCGACAGATGCTTAAAAGGAATTGTGGAAAATTAACATGGATTTTTGTGGAAATGATTCATTAGACAGCCGTCTTGAGAGTTTCGGCTTATAGCAGAGGTGACTCAAATGTAATATATAAATAAGTCTATACGCCAAAGAAGTCTTTGGTAGGAAGATGTTCAGTTATTCTACTATGATTAATTACGAGGCCAGTAAAGTAAAGGACATACTTATTAGAGAGACCTTAGTTGTGAGGAAACATAATGAGGATCTCGCTGTCATTGTCAAGGTCAAAGGACAATTGAATGTCACCTTATAATCTAACTGCCTCATCATCAATATGTACTCTATGATAATAATTCCATATGCTCAGTCATAAATTACTTAAAGGATTCTAGCATTGAACTGACTAATTGTATTTTAAAAATGAACACTACGATATTTACCGTCCTGTTGAATGTTAACCGTTATTCGTCAAGATCAAATGTCTCGTCTCGTCAACCGTGCTATGTCAATAAAATTGAATGAACTTTACGCCAGCGAGTTGAATACTACAGTTTTGGCATATTTGACGTGTCCCCCTTGTTGGGATTCCTATTTGACTGTTTATCACATTTTAACTTTGAACATTCGCGTGCTAGTAGTCATCAGTAACCCACCCTGAAGAAACGAATACTACAATTTTTTGGAACCAGCGTGGTTTGGAAATAACAATTTTCAATAAGGGACCGATCTCAAAGTCAAATAAATCGGTTGAAAAGAAATACCTCGATCTTCAAAATGAAACGTCAACATGTACTTGGAATCAAGACGACGGTTAGCTGAAGGTCAAGGACAACGTTGAACCTCAACTTCAAGTTTCAACATTGGACACTGACATTGTGTTACTTCAATTAGAATAACGAGGCTCATACATGCAGTTCCGGATGCGAGGAATATTTTTTCTCGGTTAAAGATAAGTAAAAAAAACGTTGTGTGTTCACTCCACCGTTTTACGTTGAGCTGAGCCTTATCTTATATATATGTCCACCTCTTTATTATTCATGTTGCGTGTTTGTTGCGCACATATTTTTTGGCGCACGGATTACGCATACCATGTAAAATGTTTTAATTGTCTGATGAAGATATATTCATCTTTGAATGCATGTTTTGGTCTTGAGGGACGAAACTCAGATTGGGCAATAAGTAGTCATTCTGTGAGTTATCGCTCTTTGTAGCGTTCATAAAAATGGAACTCGGCGGAGGAATTTAGACTTACTTGAATCTATTCTGTGTTTGGTTAGGAATAGATTGTTCTTGCTTCAGAATGTCTATGGCCCGAATCTATGTGTAGTGCTTGTCTATGTAGGACGAGTATGTCTTATATCTTGATATCTTAGTATGTTTAAGTGGAACTATTTGCTCCTGTACTGTACTTTAAGGGGTCAGGTGTTCTCGGCGGATGAAGATAGGTTAGAGGGTTCTTCGGTTGTCAAGGCCTAGGGCTGGAAGTCATGTCGGAGAGATGCCCAAGAGTTTGTGATCTCTTTAAGTTATTCTGGGGACGAAGATAGTTTCTTCCAGGATCGTTTAGTCCATGAGTTCCCCAGTTGTGATTCTATAACGCCAGGAGAGCGTTTTTGTGCTTGCTAGTGTATTTCTTATGTCCAGGTAAAGAAACGTACTTTTGCTGACTTCGTTCATTCCTAGGCTTAAGATGGGCAGACGTTTACATGAACTTACCTATGAATATGTCGGGACGACATATTCTCTAGCAGCACTAAATATGTTTATATGCAGCAACTATGAGGACAGAATATGCTGATCCTTGTAGAATCAGTTATTGTTGATGAACAAAGCTTCGATTGAAGATTTGGCTATACACCCGTATAGTGAGTGATGCTCAACCGGGAACCAGCAGCCATTGTGGAATTCGATTGATTTTGGAATTCTACTTATTGTAAATCATTAGCAGAGAACGGGAAAACTTCCTTATTATCAGGTGATGATTGAGAGATCACTATTATAAAGAAATTTAAATTATCTTCACAGAGATGTGCTGTAATTTACCTAAAGGAATCTTCGCTAGAAAGAGATCCTGTTTAGGAGTCAAGTTTGAACAGTATTGCTTAAATGACATGCTCGGTCAGTAAGGTCTACTGACTGTATTTATAAACAATGGAAATCTTGGTGTTTACAGATGTTCCATTGCAAGATTATTCTACATGAATGCTAATTTAGGACAGTAGTCCATTGATCAACATTATGCTGTCTATGTCGATTCATGTTCCGTAACTGTACCCATTCCGTCAAGTGTGTGCGTCCAATTAAACTATCGAAACGACTACAGTGGTCTGCATTGGTGACTTATCATAATGAGTGAATGAGTGCCTTATACGGGTCAACACACGAACAGTCCACCATTCGCCTAACTCATACTTCACACTCACACTCCATATTTGCATAATCCTGCGTCAGTTGGGTTGACCTCTGCTCCCCCTGGAGCCTCCATCATATTCACCACTGGTTTGCATGAGGAGAATGAAAGCAGTACTTTACAGCATGCCTGGTAACACTGCAGAAATACGTTACACCAACACTTTACAGTGGTAACCAAAACAACTTGGTTTTACCGTGGTGTACACAGTTACGATCAAGAAGAAAAAAGAGGGTTATCAGTGTTCTATGGTTTTTTCTGGAGGTTGGGTAAGGCGAATTACGAAGGAAACATACCAGTTTCATCACAGGTCCTTCGTAATTGTTCTTTAGGGACATATTTGCAGACTTCCCGCAGTGGAATGTTCCGACACGTGAGTGTCGATGGATTTTAGGTCCACTGTGCTCGGTTGCCTGTGACAACTAACTGTTTTTTAGCTGTTTCGTCAAGTTTCATTGTTGTTTTTGTGGTAATTTTTATACGTACCTTAATTTTATGATGTCTTCTGTTCGTAACGGTCATCCTTCTCTATCTTGCTTTCGTTTAGTTTTTTACACCTTGGTGTCTATACACTGTGTTGTTAATTGTCTTGTTCGGTATTTCATCGCAGTTGTCATTGCAACTGTTTGCAACAGTCGATTTTAGTTTCACATTTTGATTTTTCGTTGATTTCTGTGAACGTTGTCATTCGTCTTTGATTATCTTGTCCTGTCACTATTGTTGTCATTGTCTATTGCTATTGCATCTTCATTATATTAATTGCCTTAATTGTGTCTTGGATTAATAATATATTTGATAATTAACTAAAGTTGAGTACCGTTCTTGGACAGGAACGTGTTACACTGATTAGAGTGAAAAAAATTATTGGACATTAATTGATTAAAACTTTCGAGGAAGAAGTATATTAATTACTTATTGATCACAATGTATTCGCTAGATTATTTTATTAAACAAGCTAAAGCCCTTCAGATACCTCCTGAAGAGGTAAGGCAATTCGCTATGGTGGAATATAAAAAGGCTCAAGAGATGGAAGCCGAACAGAGAAAGTTAGAAACTCTAAGATTAGAAAATTTAAAATTTGAAGCTGAAGAAACTGAGCGAAAAAGGAAATTTGAGGCCGAAGAAAACGAGAAAAAAATTCGTTTAGAAATGGAGAATAGAAAACTGGAGGCTGAAGAAAACGAGAAAAAGATGAAAATGGACATGGAAAAAAACTAGAATGGAACTTGATAGTAAGAGATTGATAGCTGAAGAAAATGCAAAAAAATTTCAGCTTGAGACTGAAGAAAATGAAAAAAAGTTTCAACGTGAAAAACATTTGAAGGAAATGGAATTTGAACAATTTAGATTAGCTCATGAGGTTAATACTTAAAAGACTCAGGAAGGTCAAGCCTCATCTAAAAATGAATATTTTAGGGAGGTAAACTTAAAGTTACCTAGATTTAATCCACCATCCGACGATGTGATTTTCTTTTTTGAGAGATTTGAGGCAACATGTAAATCCTATAACTTGGATAAAACACAATATTGTACACATTTATCTAGACTGCTTACAGGCAAAGCTATGGCAGTTTACCATACGACAAGTTCTGCTGATAAGAATGATTATGAAGCTCTCAGAGCTACTCTTCTTAAGAAATATCAAATGACAGAAAATGAGTACAGGTTACGTTTTAAATCTCTTCTCCCACAACATGGAAAGAATTTTGGCGATTTTCTGTCACAGATACATCTCACCTTGGAAAGATGGATTGAATTGTCCAAGGTAGAAAAATCCTATGACGGTCTCTTTGATTTATTGCTACGCGATAAAGTTTTATCTTCAGTGAATCCAGCATTTCTTTCCTTTTTACATGAACGTAAGCCAACTAATATGAAAGAAATGGAAGAGAATTGCAAAAATTATTGTACAGCACATCCAAACATGGATATTAGCAATGCCCAGATTAAAGATGAATTACCTGTTGCTTTTGCTATGCAACATAATAATTATTCACGACATCGCTCTTTAAGTAACGACAGAAACTTTAAAAAGGGAAATAACGAGAATTTCAATTCTTTTAATTTTTATAAGGGGAAACAATTTCAGCAATCTTCTCCATATAATGTTTCCTGGGGCCAATCTCACAGATCACGAGATTTTGATAATAATTTTGGAAATAATCAAGGAGACAATTATAAACAAAATTGGCGATCCAAATCGCAGTATTCTCACAATAGACATGGTTCTCTGAATAGATCATGTGGTCAAAGACATAACAGTGATAACAATAATTGGCGTTCTAACCAAGATTGTAACTCAAACAGAAATAGTAATTATGGCAATTTTAAAGATAATAGTCAAAATCGATCGCGGCGTATCATCAGTCAAATGTTGCTATGATTGATGCGCAGACTAATAAAGATCAGGACACGAATAGTAATACACATAATGCAATGTCTTGTTCTATTGATTTTGAGCAGGTCAAGTCTTGCCACGAATGTACTACCCTATTCCAGCCCAAGGCGATCACGATGCTGCGATGCGGACACATTTTGCCAAGTCTCCCGGTGGTTTGTACGGCCACATCAGCCGCTACACATGATGGGAAAGGATGTCTCAAATTCAACGGAGGATTTGTTAATAATATCCCTTGTTCCATCCTTTTTTATTCAGGTTGCAGCACTGTTGGAGTCCGGAATTCGTTGATCCACCCATCCTGTGCTACTGGCAATACTGTCAAATGCGTGACATTTGGCGGGACTGTGGAAACCTTTCCTACAGCCATTATTGATCTAAAAACACCTTTCTTTTCAGGAAAGATTCACGCATGCCTTCTTCAAAACCCAATTAGTGATGTCATACTGGGTCGCATACATGGTATAAAAGAGTGTACCCCACAGCAGATTGCTGAATGGGAAGAGCGACATATGCATACTGCAAATGCAGTTGTAACTAGAGCGCAAGCTAATGATATGTTGCAAAATACACCTACTGAACTTACGGTCAATGTCAATGATGAAAATGATGCTCCAATTTCACGGGAGTCATTTGTTACTTCTCAAAAAACGATGATTCTTTGCAAAAATTCTTTCGATTAGCTAATAATGAGAATACCACTAACAAAAATTCAAAATCTAGACATAATTTTACACTTAAGAATGGTGTTTTAGTGAGAGTGATACGGGATGCTGATTCATCCATACGATCACAGATTTTAGTACCTTCTTCTATGAGAGCTCATATATTGCGTCATGCACACGACTCTCAATGCGCAGGCCATATGAGTTTCTCACGAACCAAATCTAGAGTGCTATCTGCATTCTATTGGCCAGGCGTTCACAGAGATGTGAATATCTACTGTCGTTCCTGTGTGACATGTCAGGAAGTTAAAGTTCGGGGTCCATATCATGCGGCTCCTATTCAAGCTGCAGACATCCCTATTCGTCCATTTGAAAAAATGGCGATTGACATCATTGGTCCTATGCTACCTTCTGCCAGAGTACATACACATATTCTTACGTGTATTGATATGTGTACTCGATGGCCTGAGGCCATACCTCTGAAAAATACATCATCTGCTAGTGTTGCAGAGGCATTATGGTTGATCTTTTCGCGCATTGGTTTCCCGTGTAAGATCTTATTGGATCATGGTGTTCAGTTTATTTCTGAATCTATGTCACAGGTCATGAAGATGTTGCATATTGATAGATCTCTTAGTTCGATCTACCACGCAATGTCGAATGGGTTGATTGAGCGTCAGAATAGGACACTCAAACAATTGTTGGGCAAGATTACTCAGGATCACCCTCAAGATTGGGACAGAGTCCTACCTGCTGCCCTCTTTGCATATCGGGAGGTGCAAAACGAAGCTACTGGTTTCTCTCCGTTTCAGCTCGTTTTTGGCATTCAACATCGCGGTCCTATGTCGTTATTACACGACTTGCTCACTGATGAGAATATCAATAATGACACTCAATCCTCCTATGAGTACGTCATTTCTTTGAGGAAAAGAATTTTAGATGTGTGTAGACTAGCTGCCACATCTTCAGAAAAAGCGAAAGAAAAAGCGCGTCTTTTTGCAAATAAATATAGACGTCTTCGCCAGCTGCTTCCTGGTGATGAAGCATATGTCTTATTACCTTCTCATGACAATCGTCTTCTAAATACCTGGAGAGGTCCTTTCAAAATCATCTCTAGAATCTCCGATGTCGATTACATTGTCGATATAAAAGGCAAACATAAAACGTTCCATATTAATATGTTGAAGGAATATTACTCACGTCCTGACTATCTTCAGTCAGTATTTGAGGCAACTGACGATCCTACACCTCCTATCCAACACTATACCAATTTATCGGTCATCCAAGAAGAAGAGTCTTCTTTTCTTGACGTACCATTACCGATACCAGTGGTACCACGTACCACTTCATGCTACTGAAGGTTGGAAGGATGTGACTATTTCTTCTAACCTATCTGCTGAGCAATGTCAGCAAGTGTCTGCTCTTATTCAGTCTTATCAGGATGTTCTCACTGACATCCCAGGTCATACGTCAGTTATTCAACATGACATTCTTTTGACTGACGACACACCTATTCGAGTTTGTCCATACCCTATCCCTTTGCACTTTCGTGCTCAGGTTGATAAGGAATTGGATGAAATGCTTCAATTAAATATAATTGAACCTTCTACTTCACCATATTCTTCTTCTATGGTGATCATCAGAAAGAAGGATAACAATATTCGTCTTTGTGTAGACTACAGGAAATTAAACAAAGTTACACAATTCGACGCTGAACCTCTAGCTCTTCTAGAAGATTTATTGGTCAAATTTGCTAATTCTACTTTCTTCTCTAAATTTGACCTGTCAAAAGGATATTGGCAAGTCCCATTGACAGAAAGGGCAAAGCCACTCACTGCTTTCTCTACTCCTTGGGGCTTATTCCAATGGAATTTTATGCCATTTGAGTTAGTGAACGCGCCTGCCACTTTCGTGCGCATGATGCGTCGCATTGTCTCATCATCCCGATGTCATTGCATACATCGATGACATTTGTCTTTTCAGTGACTCATGGGATGAACACATGCAAGGATTGAACACATTACTGTTCACATTACAAGATTATAACTTAACAGCTAAGCCATCGAAGGCATTTGTGGGTTTCCACGACATTTCTTTTTTGGGTCACCATATTGGTCGCGGTATGTTATACACAGAGGACAGTAATGTCTCAAAAATCCTCAACATCACAACACCGAAGACAAAGAAACAAGTAAGATCTTTGTTAGGGTTAATACAATTTTATGGAAAATTCATTCCCCATCTTTCGACCATTACTGCTCCTTTCTCTTCATTGTTAAAGAAGGGTGCAGCTAACATAATTCGGTGGTCTAACGAACATCAAATCGCGTTGGATATCATAAAAAAATTTTTTTCAAATGCTCCTGTTTTAAGGTTGCCTAATCCAAATCTACCTTTCATCTTGCGCAGTGACGCCTCAAATTACGGCATAGGGAGCGTATTACTCCAAGAATACTCTGGGACCTTACATCCTGTTCTATATGTATCAAGAAAGTTAACGTCTACAGAACAGAAGTATTCCGTCCTTGATAAGGAACTCCTTGCGCTTGTCTGGTCAATAACCAAACTCCAGAGATATTTACTCGGATCACACTTTATTGTCGAATCTGACCAAAAGGCACTTACTGCTCTCAACACTAAAGATGTGAAATCATCCAAATCTACAAGGTATGCGATCGCCCTACAACCTTACAGTTTCACCATACGATCCATACCTGGTTCTCAGAATGTTCTGGCTGACATCTTGTCACGATGTCCGAATGAGTCAAGCGAGCTGCTGCGCCCTGCAGAGAACTGAACCTCTACACAGACAGTTTGGCAATTGTAACTTTATACTTATGCTACCTTGATTAGTAGAGTCATTAACATTCATTCGAGTTCGAATCTACATTGATTATCAAATAAAGATTGAACATTCATTTAGATTGCTATAATAGCGAAAATAACAGTCACTTATTTATGACAGTGATTACAAGATAACTTTAAACAGTGATAATGTTTTCTTCGGGAAATAACATTTCGAGTGCTTGGATTTTCGTGGAACGGAACTTAGTGTATTATTAACTGTTTCCGAATATGACAGTGGAACTTACGAAATTTCTTGGTATCAATAACTTTATAAATATTTGAAAATGATTCAGTGGACTTTCACTATGAAACTTACTTCATTAGTATAATATTTAATATAATTAACTATAATAGAGTTAATAGGATTGATTTGAGCTAGTAATTGTCACTCTTAGTATGTAGTGATTTAGCATTCGTACTTAAGTAGTACTAGTAATTAATTTTAGACACATTTAAGTGTGTTGATTACTGCGCGTGATTTACTTGCATTTTAATTTTTTTTGGTTTGTTTTTGTTACTTGTTCACTTAGCTGATGCATTCTCATCTCATGTACTTTTAGTTTAATCCATTGTTTTTTGACATTTATTTTTCTTTGCTTTTACATTCAGTTTAATTCAATATCCTTCATACTCTATTTTCTTTAATTTTTACCACATTGTTCCAAAGTCGGTAGATTGTGGTTGTATGCTTTTGTGCATACTTTTTGTTAAGTTGAGTTGACTTAAATTTCATATTCATTTTTTCATTATTGATTAATATATATCATGTTGTATTATTAGAATATGATTATGTAAATTTGACTCACCTCTCTCCGCGAGTATTATAGAAAAACAATTTAATAGAATTAAATTTTTTTTGGTGGGGGTTGTAAGGAAGCTGTAGCGGCCTTTCTTAGTCCATAACAGGCTTTAACAGACATGGCAGTCTCAGGTCCTGCCTCTGTTAAAAGATTACACACCAACTTAGATGATGGTAATAATTGTCTATGAGTTTTATTTTCTTCGCACACGTTTGTGCACTATTGGGAGCATGGGTGATCCCGTGCGCACGTGTTGCCAAACGGGAGTCGACGTCAGAGCTTTGTGATGGAAGCTGATATCCCAAGATCAGTCTATTGATCTGGGAATTTTATACCCGTGTACTGGGTGAATATTATTATGATTTTGACTCGTCCTTCTGATTTGAAGATGTGGACGGTGGTCGTCCACGTAAGTGTGATCTTTCTGAAGAGCGCGCAAGTATTATGATATTTTTTATATAATAATTTTGTTCAAGGCATGAGCATCTAGTTGGAATCGACGTCCAGTCGGTATCAAAATGGATTCACGTTTGAAAATGTAACTTTGTAAGCCGACAGATGCTTAAAAGGAATTGTGGAAAATTAACATGGATTTTTGTGGAAATGATTCATTAGACAGCCGTCTTGAGAGTTTCGGCTTATAGCAGAGGTGACTCAAATGTAATATATAAATAAGTCTATACGCCAAAGAAGTCTTTGGTAGGAAGATGTTCAGTTATTCTACTATGATTAATTACGAGGCCAGTAAAGTAAAGGACATACTTATTAGAGAGACCTTAGATGTGAGGAAACATAATGAGGATCTCGCTGTCATTGTCAAGGGACAATTGAATGTCACCTTATAATCTAACTGCCTCATCATCAATATGTACTCTATGATAATAATTCCATATGCTCAGTCATAAATTACTTAAAGGATTCTAGCATGGAACTGACTAATTGTATTTTAAAAATGAACACTAGGCTATTTACCGTCCTGTTGAATGTTAACCGTTATTCGTCAAGATCAAATGTCTCGTCTCGTCAACTGCGCTATGTCAATAAAATTGAATGAACTTTACGCCAGCGAGTTGAATACTACAGTCTTGGCATATTTGACGTGCCCCCCTTGTTGGGATTCCTATTTGACTGTTTATCACATTTTAACTTTGAACATTCGCGTGCTAGTAGTCATCAGTAACCCACCCTGAAGAAACGAATACTACAGGCTGATGTTTTAAGTGGCAGCTGTCAGTGTTTATTTCAAGTGAAATTGCTGTACTTCCATTTTCTTGTCTACTTGTGTTTTTATTGTTTAGCTGCACTATCAGATTATATGGTTAGGGTTAAGACTGCACTGGACATGAAGGGTTTCACAGAATGCTTACAAATTAATTCGATGCCAAAGTTAGCTGCTTTTAATTGGCTGATCTGATCAATCTAAGTGTCCGATTGACAGAGTGGTAAAAGCGCTGCTCTCACCTAGCAGAGGTGCTTGGTTCAAATCATGGTACTGACATGCTTCAGTCTACCCATCTGTAAATGGGCACCTGACTCTGCTCTTTGTGTTAGGGAAGGAAAAGGTAGCAAAGGGAACTGGTCACCCCACCTCTCCATGCTGGACCTAGTATGGTGAAGTCTCTAACACTTCACTCCCCTATGGCAGTATCTGCTACGGGACTACCTTTACATTTTTTACATATAAATCTATTGTTACTGATCATTTTGTTGTGTCTTCTTGTATGTTGAATTCATATGGTTGGTGTTAGCTGTTAGCTGGAGTAGACTCATTTCCATTCAGTGTTTGATTACAAGAGGATGTCATCATGTAAACTACAGCGATTTGAGCTATCTTCTAAAGCAAATGATTTTCAGTAGCTAATATGCATTTAAAATTAATTTATGTGATGTATGGTGAAGTAATGTAACTCTGACAGTTTTATCAACTAAGGACTGACAGCAGCCAAAAACAACAATCTGTAGCTAAGTCTCTCAGTTCTACAATCCATTCAGCTAAGGTTTTTTAAGGTGACTTCCAGAACTCAGGCTGTCCTATGATGAGATAAGATGACTGCTTGTAATGCAAAGAGTTGCGAAGCAAGGTTTGAATATGAACAATTTAGCAAGTCATCTGCTCCAAGCAGTTTCAGTAACAACTTGTAGAATGATGTGCCAGTCCATGAAAGAAAACAACTGTATTTGAGTGCTTAATCTAAAAGACCAAGGGCATCAAAATGATGTGATACAGCTTTGATTTACAGTCTTCATTGATCCTTCCACTAGTCAAATTTCATGAATTATTGAATATTGCATTGAGGGACTGGCACTGATTCTATAGAAGAGGCTGATTTGTGCATGATCTAATTTGCAAACAGATTTAACTGTTCCTGTTACTTGTCCATTTGCTCTAAAAGAACTTTAAGATTTGAATTATTATGCACTCCTGAGTTGACCAGATGCTTGTAGGTTCATTGACATCTGATGTGGGTCATCTGCCACGTCATTGACAAAAGAAGTGTAATGATACAGTAGCTAGCTGTATTACGTTTGGGTGCCCTACAATCATACCACAAAATGAAATGTTTTCACAAGTGGATTAAAAATTGTGACCATAACAAGTCTCAATAAAACATATGCAGATAATGGGAACACAGTAGAGACTTTAATAACTTGATAAGACTTTGCTGTAGAAATGACTCTCTGAAACTTTGTTGACATGCCAGATTAAAAGACAACGCAGTGTACACTTGCTGTAAACTATCCCATGCTGTGTGACCAAATTACTAATGTCTGACTTACTTCATTGGTCAGGAAAGGAATCTTATATAGTGATCTTCTTCTGAGCACATTGCTAACACACACAGAACTAGACATACAATGTTTCTGGCAAAAATGTGCATTATGTAACATTTCAAGATAAATGTAGACAATGAGCCATAATTTACAAATTTGTCCAAATAGTTTGGCTTTATTCACATTGTTGCTGAACATTAAAAAAAACAAAGTACAGTGCTAAACTAACATTTCCATTTAACAATTGGTATTGATATTAATAACTCTATCTTTACACCTTAGTAGAAGACAATATGCAGACTCTTATCAACAGTCAGTTTTAGAAAAACTATACTAGACTATTTAGATTTGGCAGTTCAGAATGATCAAGTTCTGCTTGCCACTTTACAATAAACATTTGGTTAATAATGTCCACTTGGATTTACCCAGCAAAATTATCTGACACAAAACAAAACATAAGATTGATTTACAATACACAGGTTGAAACAGCTTCTGTGGGGAAATGAAAGTTCCTTGATTACCTAGACTCAAATAAAACAAATTGAGCTTTTAATGAATTCTCTTAATTTAACTTTTGAAATGTCAATCACTACGATTGAGATAGACACATCATTACAGATCTTTATTGCTCATGAAGAAGAAGTACATTTTATATAATTGTGTGGGATTATTAATCACAGAATTTTTTTTTTTTAAACTTGGAAGTTTACTGCTGAATCATCAAAGGCATTCCATTAATGTGACAATGAAGAGATAACAGATGTACAGTATGTATTCCACAGTATTTACGGTGCCATAGAATATTCTAGAATTCCACAAATCAATTAAGTTTTTCTGTAACCTGATAATTGTTCTAGTGTTTTGATATATTATATCATTTACAACAAAATGTTGATACATGGGCAATGTAAACAATTCTTTCATAATGTGAGGTAGTACTCAATGACTGAAAAATTATCTTGAACAAAAATATCTAAAACAAAAACTTTTAAATCTTTTAATTTACAATCATTTAACACTCTGTTATATTAACATTTTCAGTAATCTTAGTTCTAGTTTTTTTTTTCTTTCTTCAAAAAAGTAGAAATACAGTGATCCCTGCCCACAGCAAGATATATGGAAATGTGTAGGCAGATACCTTGCCAACAAGCAGGAAGGAAAATCAAAACAAAAGGCATGGGTACATACAAAAAAGATAAATGCAATAATCATAATTAACTATAGAGAAAAATGGCATGATGAACACCAAGAGACCAATACAGCAGAACCATACTACTCACTGTTAAGAAGAGATGGAGTTATAGTTTTCAGACTAAAAATTGGCCATTGCAAACTCAAATACAATCAGTTCAACAAACTTAAAATTAGACAGACAGATATGTGCCCATGTGAGGAGGACAAACAAACAGTAGAATATGTCCTCCAAGACTAACAACTCCATGAGAGGAGCAGAGTGGCAGCTTAGCCTTTTCCAACCCAGTTGAGGGAGAAACTGTGTGGTGACAAGAGAAGCCTGAAGTGGACTACCAACTTTAAAAGAGAGATAGATGTGGTTATTTGAGAGCAAATTGAGAAGACGTTTATTTACTGCTATAAAATAACACAGCTGACGTTGTGCTTCTAAAAAAAAAACTATGAAGAATTTAGCAGTCATTCATCAGCATAGTATAAAATACTGAAAATGAACACAAAATCATTGTCTGTTTCAAAGTATCACTTTAACAAAATCTCACTTTATAATTTAGTATGAAATTAAATAAAAGTACGATATATGTGATGTGCAATAAATGTAAACTCATATTTTTTTCCGAAAAAAAAAAAAACCCCACTAATACTATAAGGCAACAATGATTTGTTTTCCTATGTACAGGAATGAAAATGCATGATTAGTTATGTAATCTCATATCATGTTCTTTAAATATCCTAATAAAATATTTGTTACTCGCGCTCTTTTTTTACGTACCTTTTTACATCAAACATTAAATTATATTCCAATGTCACGTGAGTCCAGATTGTGACCTTATATTTATGTTGCTTCCATTGCAACATTAATCACAGTTCCTTTTCTGGATATGTCTCCAAACACTGCACTTGCTGCATCTTTATCTGTTTCCCATTCTGCCACTGTTGTAGTCAAGTCCATGCCTTCTGGAACTAGGAGTAGTCTGATTGGACTGGGATGACCTTTAATACCAACTAAGACCATGTGGCCATCAGGAGTAAACTGGGCACAGGTTATGGGCCAATCAAATGTGTGGCAGGCTACGAAATGCCCTGAAAGAGTATTCAATTAAATCATGATGAAACAAGAAACCACAACAATTTTATAACAAAATTCACAACCATACTATGGTAACTGAAAAAAAAGA
Source organism: Oreohelix idahoensis (assembly GCA_024509875.1). Classification (NCBI taxonomy): domain Eukaryota; kingdom Metazoa; phylum Mollusca; class Gastropoda; order Stylommatophora; family Oreohelicidae; genus Oreohelix; species Oreohelix idahoensis. The sequence continues at coordinate 989,414 of JAMPIV010008937.1, read as the reverse complement.
AAATAGAATGGTGTTTTAATGTTCTTCTTTAAGTATCATGCCAGCGTTTGTAGGTGATCTTGTCTCTCCACATCATCAGGTCCCAAGTATTGTTTATCAGTTCTGTTGTTGACTTCCTTCCATACCATAATATCAAACTCTCCAGTATCTTCTCTTTTTGTCATCCTCTCATTTTCCTCCAATCTTTTGTGTTGTCTGTCACAATGACCTCTGTTGAGTTCCATGATAGGAAACTATACAAAGTTTTACAACAGGAGGCAATCTGATAATTAGACATAGCTTGCCCCCCCCCCCCCCTCCGTCAGAAAAGTGTTTCCGCCCTTTTATTTCCTGTACTCTTAAAAAAAAGGGGGGGGGGGGGGGGGCCCACTCTTAGGTCATGACCTCAAGTGCCAGCTTCTGTTGTCTTTTTCCTGCCTGCACTGGAAACTGAACCCATTCCACTGGTCATGACTTTCAACTTATTTTCCAAGGTTATCTGCTTCAGTTTCTTATCCAATTCTTTTGACAGTGCATCATGTTTGCAAATCAATTTAGCACTGGCAAGTGGAAATGCAATTGCATCAATTTCCCATCAAAGTGCATGAGATCATCATCAGGCAGATCAGCTTGAATATTCTCAGTGCTAAGGACTGAAGCCTGGCTAAGATCTTCTAACATCTCATCTGTAGAAACAGTGCACTGTTGATCTATAGCTGATGAGTTCCCAGACCCATTTTTTGTTATGCGAACTTTGATGCCTCTTTAAGTAAGGATTTCCTCCTACAGTTACTTGGTTATTCCAGCAGTTGGCCAGATCTCAAAGTCTGTTTAATTGGTCAGGTAGATTCCAGCAGGTCAGCTGTGGATTCATCATTCTTCCCCCCAACCCTTCAGTTCAATTTTTTTCTGTAAAAAAAGATGTCTTGCAGCTCATTCTTCTTGAACTTGGTCTGATTGTAGCGGAAGGTTTTATAAGCGTGATGACTGTGGTAGAGTAGAAGTCTTCTCTTTAGAAAGGGTAGTTTCCCAGTGTAGGAGAAGTACTTTGGTATTACTAGATAGTCACCGCTGTGAAGATCTCTGCTACAGAAAGAATTCCAAGTGAAGTCAGAGTCTAAAGTGTCACTTCCACTAAGTAACTATTAGTGATTTTTTTTTTTTTTCTAACCAGCAGCGCTCGAGCTTTCCAGCTCTTTTGGCCCAATGACATGTCATTGTGAGGCTGGGGGGTCAGTGGACTTTCCTTCCAACCCAGTCAGGAGCTTCGCTCCTTCCCATCCACACGGGATTTATGTGCAGGAGCCGTTCAGGTTATTCAGTCAAATTTCCGGTCGTAAACATTCCTTCAAACGCTGACGCCCGGGTTTGAACCATGAAAACCTGGTCGCCAGTACAACGCCATAGCCATTACACCAGCGCGGCTCCCAACTATTAGTGATAATTAATAATTCAACAAAACTCAACTTTAACAATATAAAATTAACAAAGCTTCTGAGTACAATTATTGAATCATTTATTTACATCTATCTGTCTTGTGCTGAATTATGAGTGTATGTGGATGGATTCAATGAAGGAATAACTTTACAACAACTTGGAAATGATGAAAGAAAATTTCAAATGATTATGCTAACTAAAATGTTCTTGCTGGCTTTTCCAAATGAATTCCTCACTGGTCTATTATACTCTTATGTCTCTGCTAGCTATCACACTATTCATCACTTAACAAAATCTGCTGCTGGTCACTCAAGATTGCACGAGTGTATAACACACTGACTTAACTTATATGTCAGATGCAAGGATCTGTGGATTTGCACAGTCTTTCAGTTTTTGGTCCAACTTATGTCAATCCAGACACTGCTGGGGATTAAAGCTGGTGATCTTGAAACACCTATGTAGACTTCTGGTGGTCACAATAGCTCATAGGGTTTTCAATCAACGACCTCTGATTTTGAATGACTCGTAGGAATCTGAGGATAATGCATAGACACGTGGCTATCTTTTGTTTTAATGTCCACAAGCCTAATGTATATGAGATGCTGTGTTATCAGGTGTATGCATGTATATGGATGATACATGGCTCAGTATGATAGCGATAGCGAGACAAGACATGTGTCCAACTGGACAGATGTCCAAACATTTCTCGAAATAAAATAATACAGAAATATAACACATCAATTATTTACACACATGGTATGCTGTTTTATTCACCCATACTCCCTCTGACTGACCAGTCAGCTCTGAAAAGTGCTGTAACTTTACAGCAGGGTGTATAAGCCCTGATAAGGACTGTATTACTGTGTGGTTTTATTTTTGGGTTATATCTTCAACAGTCATACCTAATAAACTAAGATGATGTATGATACCTTCATAACATATCAACTAACCAAACCCTGAAATAAATATTAGTAATTAATGTGCTAAATATGCATAATAATTCTACATACCCTCTCAGGATCTATATAATGTTCAGAAAAGACTGGCTTTGGTGGAGAATAATGCTGCCCGGCCACAGATGGTAAGAATTTAGCCTCAACAAGCGTCTCTCTAGACTTCCATCCTTCTGTCTTTATGCTGTGCAAATGAGTTTTGAATTATCCACGGTCTCCTTTTATAGCCTGAGCCCGTACATACGAGAACCAAGGTCGGCAACTCTGTTTCAGTCTACAGAATTTTTCATCTTCAAGGGAATTTGTGTGAGAGGTCTGCCAAACCTTTACTTTGTGTATCTCACCTTTTCTAGATACAGCCTTTTGAGTTATAGTCTTTATTTCTTCATAGGTTTTGCTTTCTATCCATGTATTAATTCCCATAATTGGTCTTGTTAGTGATTTTATATTGAATTTTAATTGGGAAAAACACAGGATCTCTTGATGAACTGACACCTTTTCTTTCACATATCTTCAAAAGTACTCTGTCAATCCAATTTTCCCACATAGTTGGAGTTATTTCCCTGAAAACTGAGACCAATTTTATCCATTTCTGACTTTGCATTCACTTTCATGAGTCCTAAGTCTAACCTCATATTCTACACCTTTTATCCTCCATATTAAACAGCGGTAGCATTTATCGATCGGTTTTTGTGTAGGTTCCTGTTCTGTGATTGGGTGACCCCGACACACCTCCTAACAATAATTCTATTGCATTGGGCCTTTGACCTAAATTCCTGTCTTCATTCAATACTAGGCATATGCGTAACATGCAACATATAGCCTTCCCCCTTTTTTAAGAAAAATTTGAGGCATGCGTTTACATCTTACGACACTGATGAATGTGAAATTTATAGAGCTGGAACTATCTGTTGTAAAATATTTCTTTCAAAACTGATTTACTGCTTCTTCCAGCTTTCCAGTATATTCCTATCATTCTTATTTGAAACTAAATATCTGTGGTGAGGTGAACAAATATGTGGTAAAGGGGACGTTCTTATTTAGAATAATGTAATGACTATGAGGTCTTTGTTAGGCATTGAATGCATGAAAACTGTACAATAAATAAAGCGTATGCAAACTCATAAACTAAAAGAACAGAACAGGGTATAATGGCAGTCAGTTGAATAAATCCAGTTTGAATCAAATCGTGATGTCAATAGCACAAGAATTTACCAAATTTTTGCTGTTTTCTTCATAACATGTCAAAGGAAGTGACTGAGAAAAGATGCACGAGTCACCATAAGAGATAGAATGAGAAACAAGAAGATTAGGAAGTCAGTGGGAACTATACCATTGCATAATCTAAATGTAGAAACATAAGATGGATGACTTGTCAGAATGCAATCAAATCAGCTACCATCACATGTCTTCAACAGTACAAGAACAGAACATGGGGCATGGTGATGCCAAAGGTTCAAATGTGGTGTTAAAGTAATAATCATGAGACATAATATGACACTGGTAAAAGTAGCACATCTTGCCTAAGAGTAAAAACTGCTTCTCCCCACAATGCTTAGATATGAACAATGTAATGATACAAAATATTTGGACTATATTTTGCAGCTCTGCCCATGATGCTCTGGTTGCTTTGACCCTTCTACATTTCTTCTCTTGATTCTCTTTGGCATTCCAACTTTTTGCTTACCCCGTATCTTCTTCTTCATACACTCTCAGATGTCTACTTGGCTCAAGGCAACATCCTGTCTGTTTTCCATGGAGTTCTCCCATTCCATAGATCTAACATTAAAATCACTGGCAATTAAGCACATCTTGTTAGGTTCTTCAGACAATTTAGTCAGGAACTCCCAGCTACCCTCTTCTAGAAGGCAACCCACATGGTCATATAAACTGAAGACATGCCATTCTTTACCGCTTATATGCAGTGCAATCCCTTGCTATTCTGCATTCTAGTTATAATGGAAACTTGTTTCTAACCATGCATGAGGGAGTTCATTTTTCACATATTTTGCTTGCCCTCGTCTGCCAGGCCCACACGAATTAGTGTAAATCTCTAACCTGAGCAACTGACAGCAGTATTTGCTTTTAAATTGGTCTCCTGGATCATTAGTATATCGAAATCATAGATCATTGTTTGAATAATGGCTGCCCATTGGTAGGCACTTCGACCACTCCAATACCCTTTACGTATGTATTTCATAGACAGTCTGTCCGCTTTCTATCTTGTTTAACTATTACCAGCTCTTCTTTTTATCACTATCTCTCCCCTCTCATACCTCTCCTTTTACATCCTTGTTTATTTCTTACATTTGCCGATGTCATCGCGACAGAACACAATCCCTGTAGCTCCCGTGATAATTCTGGTTTGTTGCATAATCCATATTATATTTGCAAGATATGGTGGAAATATCCAGACACCCTAGTAGAGCCACCATGTCAGGGAAGAGGCAAGGGATGTTCCTGAGGAAGCCCATCTGCCTGGTGCTGCCCCACTCACATCCCAGACAGCCAATGTTCAAGATTACTTTCCCAGTAACCATCCAGTTTCTCGGAACATTGGATCACCTTAGGCTTGGGGTCACTAACTAATGACTATTACTGATGATGCGTTGACTCGAGTTCTACTATGCTTATTACAATGTGAACACATTTGTTGACGATGCCATTATTGTTAAAACATGTGCAGAAATTTCACGTCATCTTTTTTGTAAACAGAATTTGCAAAGTTAAGATGGCTGACAATGTTGTTCGCTTAACTTTTAAAAAGTCATGCCCCTATTCAGGCATAAATGTAACAAATAGACATTGATTGTTGCATAAAAAAAGGAGGACTTCCCCTCACATGAATATTCTGGCTCGCTCCAAGTCAATCACACTGGGAAAACACACCAAAGCAAGTTAAAAAACTCTATGTGACAAAATGTGTCAGACATCTTGAACCGGAAGTACATCTGATATAAAAGTAAGGAAACAGAAGGCAGGTTGGGTTTTATTTGTACTGAGACATTTAAACAACAATACAAATTTTCAGTTCAAACATCAAAGCATTCCTACTGTATGGCTCTGAAGCATGAAGAACAATAAAAATGGCAACCACAAAGCTACATACCTTCATAACAATGTGCTTGCATAGAAAGGATGTTTTAAAATGGTATGACAAGATCACCAGTTTGGAATTAACAGAAAGAGTGCATAGGTGAGAAGATGTTGGTACTGGATAGGATATTCATTTAGGAAACCAACTGATAGCAGTACAAGGAATCCTTCATTTGAAATCCATAGGGTAAAAGAAATAGAGAGAGACACCGAAAATACAGAAAAGAGGATTGGAGACAGACATGAAATGGATGAAAAAGACATGGAAGCAACATGAAGGGGTGCATAGGATAGGAAGATGTGGTGTGAATTTTGTTAATGCCTAAGCTCCACAGGAAGTTGAATGGACATGAAAGACATGGAGAGGCATGATCAAAAACCTTTAAAAAGAGAATATACCTGAATAGGAAGTCATCTATAGTTTTATTAGTAAACTAGCAATGACCCGTCAATAATGACAGAAGTAAATCAAAAACTGTAATATATTTTTAAAATATTTTTTAATTCAATATAAAAGTTCTTTGATGACAACATTTTTTTCTGAAAGTGTGTGGTTTGGTTTCAAAGAATGTTCCCTAATAAAAAGTGTTTTTAACAAAAACTTTCAAGTTTTCATGATTTGTTCCTCGGGTGAAGGCAACATAGAGCTGACCGTGTCCAAAAACAGGTTAAGGAAGGAAAACTCCTACGTGATCAAAAGATTGTCCTTGCACCTTATTGATCATCATTGTAAATGCTAAAATGACTGGGAATTGACGACGTTGCATCCTAAATGGCAAACTGCGCTCGCTCGATTCTAAGTCAATGCGAGGAATTAAGACTCGTTCTCCCTTATTACTGCCAGTGATAATTTCTGCATCAATCGAATTCCGATGCAAGATAGCTCGTTTTGCAGTCATCTTATCATTTTGATCCATAATAATAAGTCTGCAATACATTAAATTAAAATTTTGTCTTGAAGAAACAATCAAAAACTTACATTTTAAGAGTTATTTTTTAACAAAATGATGAGTTAAATCCATTTCCGGAATGAAACTGGGTTCTGCACTGACTTTTCTTCATTGAGTGTTACTATTTTAGGGAGAGTACATATAAGGGAAACAATACAATTAATGTCCAACTTTCAACCACAGTTGCATCCCTTAGATGTGACCGATGCACAAATGGCGAGAATTATGGATTTTAATGATATAATGTTAAAGCACAGGTTTTCTAATCTAAGTATGCCTTGATATTGGTTGGCACAAGTGGAAGAATAATTGAAACTATCACATTTGTTCATTTTAAAATGGCATCAACCAATTTTGTTTGTTTGTCTATTTGCTTATTTGTTTGTGCAAATACACTCACCTTGATCAAGATTCCACAAACTCACAGTGTGAGAGCTGATAGAGCAATCATCTTTGCATATTGTCAAGCACATTTTATCATCAAGTGTGGGAATAATACTGTTTATGACAATGCATGCTCCATCCATCAGAAATCTGGGTAACAGTTACATGAATTTCAAAATATAATTAATGACACCACTATTAACAGCATCAGGCAAAATGGGACTAGTACAGACTGTGCTCATAAAGAAAAGAAGAGTGTTATATGTGTTAAATTTTAGTTTTTTGTGTGCACTGTTTTGGCAGTTTTAATTATATGGAACTAAAACAGAACTACATATATATATTTGTGGACTGACAACTGTCTCTTTCTTGAGGTCATCAGGAAGAGGGCAATGCATTGTACTAAGAATCATCAAGCAATTAAAACCCATTAGCTCCTGAAGGAGCATAGGCCTTCAACAAACACATGCCAAGTCCTCTTGTCAGATGCCATCAGCTCAAGTTCATATTATGTTTTCTTAATCGTCTTTACTTCTGTCTCCAGTTCTCTTCCCCAAGTTTTATTTTTGTCTACCTTTGCCTCTCTTTCCCCAGGGATTCCAGAAAAAGGACTGACTTGTAATGCTATCAACAGGTTTCCTCAATTAGGGTCCTATCCATCGCCAGCATCTTCTTCTCATCTCTTGTTTCACTGGTACATGACTGGTTCTTGTCATCAGTTTCACATTGGTGACCTTGTCATACCATTTCAATCCTTCTATTTTGTGCAAGCACCCATTTATGAATGTCTGTAGCCTTTTGGTTGTTGTTTTTGTTGTTCTCCATCTTTCAGAGCCATGCAATAGGACTGACTAGGCATTTGAGTTGAAGAATCTTATTTTTGTGTTAAAATTGATTCCTCTTGATCTCTATATGTTTCCTAATGCAATGAAAGCTCCTCTCGCTTTTTGTATTCTTATTCCAAAATCATTGTCTCTTCCTCCAACTTTGTCAATATTGCTGCCAAGATATGTGTAAGATTTTACAACTTGTAGTAGTGTTTCTTCAAGTTCAAGTTTTTTAACATTTCTCACATGTATTCTCATTATCTTTGTCTTTTTCCTGTGTATTTTCAGACATGCCGGCTGTGACCTCTTATAGAGTTTTTCCATTTTGTCTTGCATCTAGTTTAACGGTTATGGGACAGAAGAGCCAGGTCATCGGCAAAATCTAGATCATCAAGCTTTTTAGTCAGATTCTGCAGGATTCCATCTCTGTTGGGTGAAAGTGATGTTTTCATAACCCAGTCTATAGCCAGTAAGAAATGAAATGGAGACAAGAGGCATCCCTGTCACACTAGAGTACTTATCGCAAATGATTCTGTAAGTTGTCCTTTATGAATGTCATGTCTTCATAAGTTTTCTTTATTAAGTCAGATATTCAGGGGGATTCCATAATGCCTCATCATTCTCCAAAGTTCTGTTTACACTGATACATACCTTTTCATAGTCCACAAATTCAATGTATAGTGGTGAATTCAATTCTAGTGAATTCCTTTCCAGACTTTGTTCAGCTATTATTCTCAATGTGGCTATGTGATCCTGACAGGATTTACTTCATCAAAAACCTCCTTGTTCATCACTCAGCTGTCTGTCTATGGCTCTTTTAATCTCACAAGGATGATCCTGTTTAATACTTTTCCTGGCACTGAAAGTTCCATTATTTCTCTGTAATGTGTGCACTCTTGTAAATTTCCCTTCTTAGGTAACGTGACCAGATAATCTTCCTTCCATGCTGCTGGTAATTCTTCTCACTCCCAGACTTTCCCAAGTAGTTTATATAATATCTCTGTAGAGGTATCAATATCTGCTTTGATAGTATCTTCTGGAATGCCATCTGGACCAGCTGCTTTTCTATCTTTTAGAAGCTTTATGGCTTTCTTTATTTATTCCATTTTTGGTCATTCACAGTTGATTTGTAGGTCCTCTTTTACTGGATGGATTTCTGAGGGATTTGGTGGAGCTGGTCTCTTGAGCAGTTCCTCAAATTTTTCTGTCCATCTCTTCATTTGTTCTTGAATATTACTAAGCAATTTTCCATTCTTGTCTTAGATGAAGCCATCTGCTTGCTTATATTTCCCTGTTAGCTTCTTTGGGTTGTAGTACAGGTCCCTCTTATTTCCTTTGGCTACAGCCTCCTCTGCTTCCCTTGCCAACTCTTCTATATATTTCCTCTGGCCTCTTTTCCTATTTCTTCTTGTTTCTTTGTTTGCTTCTACGTATACATCAGGAGCCTTAGCTTTAGAGCTTTTGAATTTGCTTGTTTAAATTTGCTTTCTTGTTTTTCCTGTCTTTTATCTTGGTGATGGTTTCTGTTGTTATCCATCCTTTGTGCAGATGTTCTATTTTTCCCAGTACCTCTCCACATGTCTCGTTCCACATTATTATTTTTTTTTTTGGGCAGTGGTCTTCCGTATTTGCTTCAGCATCCTACATTAAACTGTTGTCTATGGCTATGCCTTGAGTTTTAACTGTGTTTTGGCTAACAGATGATCTGATGCCACATCTGCTCCTCTATACACCTTTAAGTCATGTAATGTTACTTTATGTTTTCTGTTATGTGGAATTATTCTTCCTCCTATAGTCAGTTGATTTGAAGCACAGAAGTTTGTGAATAGCTCCAAATTTTCATTCACTGTACCTAATCCATGTTTTCTCATGATTTCTTCATAGAAATGTTGTCTGTTCCTATTTTCGTACCTAGGTCCCCCATCTAAATTGTAATGTCATTTTGTTTTCTTTTTATTCAAGATATTTTGTAATCTGGTGTAAAATTCTTCTTTCACGGATTCTTCTTTATCATTGGTTGGCACATAATGGATAATGTTTATTGTAATTTTCTTTTTGGCTATTTGTAACATTGCTGTTATAATTCAGGGTCCCATTGTTTCCCATTCTATAAATGCTTTCTGTGCTTCCATAGATAACAATAGAGCCACCCCTTCACTGTGCTAGGTACTTTTGTACTCATGTCCTGAGGACAATAAAATTTCTTCATTGATCAATCCTCTCTATGCCCTTCCACATTGCCTCACAGAGATCAGGATATAAATCCTGTAATTCCACATTTTTACTACCCCCTAAGCCATCTTGCTTGTTTAGAGTGTGAATATTCCAGGTGCCAATCCTGGAGATTTTCCCGGACAAAAAAAGGTTAGCCTTTTTAGACCCAGACTCATTTCGGCTTTCTTTGGTTTGCTTCATGAGCCTCCTTTCCAGAGAACCTTCTGTCTTGGATAGCTGAATCAGCTTATATTCTGTATTTGACATCCATATTGTTTGTTGAAGTTTTTGTGGTAAAAAATTGTTTACAGGATGGGTCAACCAACCCCATTCCCAACCCACCTTTGTCACTTTTTATGACATGCTGATAGGGTACAGTGTTACTATTCTTTGCTCCCTTTTGGGCCCCAGTAACCCATGGGTGCATTGTACTAAAGCCTACCTATAAAATAATTCCCAGCACAAAAATGGAATAGTAACATGAATCATTACACCAAGAGAACTGGCATATAAGCAGTGACAACAAAAATGACCAAGAATCAACAACGCCTTAAAAGAAAATAGTAGAAGTGATTTGGGAAAGAATGTTTATGCTATCATGGGTGTGTTATCCTTTGTGACTTTATGTAAGTTATAGCTAGGCTTAAAGAGTAGTATAGACAGGCTTAAAGAGTGGCTTATGTCTGGCATGATGATGGCAGCCACCTAAATAAATGAGGTTACAAAGCAGAAAACATCATCCCTTCGCAACATACTTCTGATTTCCCAGAACAAGATCCCACACTGCAATCTGGCCTGTATCTAATGCTATCAGTATGCTCATAGTCTTTGATGCCAGGGCTACAGCGGTGCATAAAGCAGCCATCTTGAACTTTTTGAAGAGGTGGCCACTGATAAGGTCATAAACCACAATAAAGTTGGATGTTGAATCATTCACTTCCTGTAAAGGAACGTTATTTTGATAAAATTTATAATTTCAAGATTATTTTTACAATTAGTGACAGTTCTGCACTTTAATCAAATAACATGATAATTTATTTGCCTTCCTACTTCAGATCTCTGTGCTTCTACAATCACATATTTTACTCACCCTGCATCCACATGCCAGGTACTGCCCATTGTAGGCTATTGCAGCAAGCTGTGTGTTGAACTCATGCTGTGGCATTCTGATGTCATGTAGCAGCTTGGACTGTTCCAAACTCCACACCAACAGAGGGAAAGGCTTTTGTGTCTCATCCCCACACACCAGCACTCTGCCATCCCCACTGATAATCAAGCTGTCTAAAAATCTTGTTTCACCTGCCTTTCAGCATATTTATTCAGTGAATATTAAATGGTAATCAGAATAAAAATAGGTGGTGTAAATCTTACTGTAACAAAGTATAAAGAAACAGCCTAGTTTATGACTACACTGTCTTATCTGAGACATGTGTACAAAAAACAATAAGAAAAGAAATGATAACTTCTCTAAATACAACAAAAAATTAAAAAAAGAACTATAAATACATATATACTGAGTCTTTAACCATTTACTGTAATAGTAGAGTATTTTCTCTTGTCAAAGTGTTTTATGCATCTTTTGAATACTAATAATCTACATCTATTAGAAAATGTTTTTGCTTTTTTTCCTCTTTAATGAGCATGGGAATATAACTGCAGATGGACCCTTCACACGAGTTCTGTGCTAAAAAACTTTATGTGCTTTGCATGGTTTAAAACAAACTTTTTAAAACACTTTGCTTTAAATGATAAGGTTGCGGGAGGTATAATCCTCCTTTGGTACCTTTTATAACATGCTTTGTAGGGCACACTAGTCCTGATGTGTCCCCTAAATGATGTACTTTCATAAATTGCAGCAATTACAGCCATAATCTCAAGTGAAGAATTTTCATCAGTTAGTACTGATTCATGTGGCTACAGCACATTAACATGTCTCTGATAATTTCATCAAATGAAGACCATCAACGGTCTTGTTTGGGGCAGATGGAACAAAATCTGTAGCTAAGGCACTCAGTTTCCATTGCATACACATTCGCTTACTCATGACTGTCAGAACTTATGCTATGAAGAAATGAAGTGAATGCTTGAAAAGTATAGTTGTGAAGTATGGTCTGAATTTAAGAAACCTGGCAAGTCACTTTTTCTGTAACAACTTGCGCACTGATGTAATAATCCATTTAAAAAAAAAACCATTTGAGTTCTTTATTCAAAAGACCATGGGCAATGAGATAAACATATTAAGCACAGTTCCCATTGCTCCTTCAGTGTTATATTTTGGAAATGATTGAATATTTTACTGAATGACTGGCTAAGGTTCTCCTGCTATGGAATAACTTGATTTGTACATGATCAAATCTGTTTAAAAATGTAACTGTCTCCACTATTTGTCCATTAGCTCTAGAAGTAACTTCAAGATTTGAGTCATTATACACTCCTGAGTTTACTGCACAACTGTAGGCTTAATGACTTCTGATATGCGCAATCTGCCACTTCACTGACAAATGAAGTATTACAATGATATAACAGTATAAAAGCATCCAGTTGGCAAAGTGGTTAGAGCACTAGCATCTCACTGTAAAGTTACTGGCTTCTTCTTCTTCTTCTTTGTACACTCTCAAACGTCCACTTGAATGTTTTCAAAGAAAGCAGTAGTCAGTTTGAGGCTATTTGAATCTCCGTAGAGCTTTTCCACGAATGGTACTGGTGTCGGCCATATGCGCTTTCTCTGTTCCGCATATGTTGGGCAACTTTGAAGCAAATGTTCAGCAGTCATTTTATCAGTGCCACAGTTACACTCATCAGTAGTTCCTATCTTTAGCTTGTTGAATAGATGGTATCTCAATCTGTTGTAGCCAGTGCGGAGTCTGAAGATTACCACTTGTTCTCTTCTGTTGAGCTGGTAGTATGCATCATTTTGTGTGTGACCTGGATGCTCTACATCCCATTTGTTTCTGTATCTGATAAAATTCTTTGCCCCCTCGAAAGTTATGCTCCTCTATTTTTTTTTGCTTGTTTTACAAAGTCTTTTTTAACTCTAACTATTAGTGTTTGAGGCAATATTGCTGTAATTTCTAATCTTTGCTAATGCTAGTAGTTCCACTGTAAATATATATTTGTTTCTTTTATAGTTCAGGCATGATTACTCTATACGCGTGGGACAAATAGTGTAACTATTGTTAGATTCTGATCTTTCATTGACTTCCTTTGTCACAGTCTGACCGGAACAGGCTTCACGTTTCTGTTTTGCATTTTTTCTGGATATAGCAGCTTTTCTTGAAGGATTTGATGATACTGAATGTGAAGTAAGCCTATCTCATCTAAGATTTAGTTGCCTGATACAAAAATCGTCTTCTAGTGCTTCCATGATATTTAACAGCAAGCCCCTGAGACTATCTAACATCTTCATTTTGTACCCCATCTGATTTCTTTTTTCATGGTTGGGCCTTACCAAATCATATACTATGCTACTGGGGTTTTTCTAATTTAAAGCGCTGTTAGATATTAGCATGGTGTTTTAGTGCTTTCCAGTATTTGCCCATAAAGTGGTGTAAGATATTGAGGGTGGTTTTGATGTTTCTGTCTAAATGGGCAATGTGTTTTTCTTTTCAAATTTGCAGTCTAAGCCTGTAATATTGTATCGATTTACTGTGGCTATGTTTTTGTCTCTAATTTTTTACTATTGCTTTAATTTGTAGGTCTCTTGTTGAATATAATACCTACAGAGTTCCAATGCAAGAAAGCTTTGTCAGTAAAGTACGAAAGAGAGTTTTAAGTTATACATAGAGGTGATATATGGAAGCAAATCATGGCCAATCAGTAAACAAACAAAAATATCTGAAAATCTGGAGGCAATGGAGACATGGGTTTACAGAAGAATACCATAGATAGCTAAAAAAAGACTAATGAGAGGTAACAAAGACTAATGAAGATGTTTTGACGAAGGTCTATGTGAAAAAAGCCTTACATCGGAAGAAAGTAGTCCTTCATTTTTCATCATGCTATGAGAACAAGAAAGCTAGAAGACATCACTCCAACAAGCAAAACTGATGCAAAAAGTAACAGATGGAGATAAAGATGATGCTGGGTGGTTTAACATCATGTTATACAAAAATAAGATCAACAACAGAACTTATAAACAGTACTAGAGACAGAAAGTTGTGGAGAGACATGATCACTTATGTCAGCTGGTATGGCACTTTGAAGGGAAGAAGATTGAGATAACTTGTTTTCAGATCTTGTGGTGGCAGATTGTCCCCAATATGGATTGCCACTTAGCCCTATGCCCTTACCATCTGTTAAGAATATTGATGTTTTTAGTGTGAGTTATAGTTCTTAGTTTTTAGATATATCTCACATATCATATGACATGCATTTTTACCACCAAAATACCACTGTAAATGTTGCCTGTACAAAGAGAATTTTGAGAACAGATGATTCTAGTAACATTCAAATGAGACATTCATGAGCACATTATACTTCAGTATATTATTTGCCATAAGTGTTAATATATTTGTATTGCTCATTATCCAAAGTTTTAGTCATGTTAAATAAAATATGCACAGTAACACTCCAGAGATGTCTTATACATTTATTGAGAATTATTATGTAACAACTTTTCACCCACTCTGACAACTCTTCACCATCAAATTATGTTTTTTAAGGCATTTAGTTAATTATTCGTGGTGGACACAGTTAACAGCTTTCATCTAGTCTATGAAACACACATAGTCTTTTTGTAGGCCTCTGTTTTTCTGTTTGTGTTCTTATATGAAAGATCTCTCTTGCTTCACCGATCAGTCAATACTCTTTATAAAAACATCATTGCCCATTTTGCTTTTTATTCTTTTCTGTATAATCGTAAAGAGTTACTTTGATTATATAGTTCATCAGACAGATGGTTCAGTATTGAGTAATTTGCACATTGCACTGCCTTTAATTTTTTATGTAGCACTTTATAAATGGTACAGAGAGACTAACATTGTTGATGGTGTTGATGGTGTTGTTTGTATATGTCTCCACGGTTACTCTGTTTCCTATTAGAGTTACTAGCCTCTTATACTAACTTCCTCTTCCTGTTTTTCTGCTTCTAATAACATGGCTGATTAAAATGTTTTGAGTTATATCCAGTGTGTTCAGGCTTCGTAATTATGTTTCAGTATGTGAGAATGTTTGACAGCCAACAATGTCTTATTACATTTACCAACATTCACTATACACAACAGTAAATGTCAACATTTTAAGTTAGTGGCACATTTACAGATCCTGTTTTGACTAGATAACCACATAGTTGACCAGAGTTTGGAACTGAACTCACCTTGTTACATGGAATTTATGGTCTATGAAAAGGCATTGGACGGTGTACACAGTGAATTACCTTTAGAAATTAGTGAGATATTATGGAGTTTTCCTGAATAACTGAAATGTGAAAAACCATATGAAGACATAAAAGGCTGAATTGACTGAGATAAGAATTGGATTGTGGCAGGGATGTCTCTTGTCACCATTTCTTTATTTACTGGCTATAGCCAGTTATGAAAATGACAGCAGCCAACAGAAATGGCATTCAGTCTACTGACAAAATAACTTGAAGATATAAATTTTGCTGATGACCTGACTTTTATGTCCTATAACCATAAAAAGATGAAAGACAAATGAAAATACTAGATGAGAGGTCACATCAACTGGGTCTGATAATACACTAGGAAAATACAAACATTATGAAAATTAAATGCAGAACATGCTAACAAGATTACACCTAAGAATCATCCCTACAAAATGTAAAATCATTCATATATCTAGACAGCAATATAAACAAAGTTGGAGAAAGAGAAAATGGTATCAAATTAATAATACAAAGGTAAGAAGAGCTTTCATTGCATTGGGAAATATAAGGAAATTAAAAAAACAAAAACGAAGTCCAACATAAAAATACAAAATCTTTAATTCACAGGCCAAGCCACAATTATTGCTATGGCTCTGAAACATGAAAAAAAACAACAACAAAAAACTACCGGCTTTCATAAATTGGTGTTTGCACAAAGCTAAAGGATTGAATTGGTAAGACTAGATCATTAATGTGGAACTGATAACAAAAAACAAGGCAAGTGGCTAGCTAAAAAAGGCTTCTCAGAAAATAAACAGAAAAATTACCAAGAATTTCAGAGATGTCTAAAACTATAACTCTTTAAAAAAATTAATGTCCCAAAAATTACTAGACCGTAGCAGTCAACATAAATTGCACTAGAGCATGTATTAAAAGGCTTACCTTAAAGGTTGCCACAATACCTCCAGTGTTGATGTCTAGTATGTTTACTACCATCCTGTCTCTGGACAGAGCCACAACCTTCTGGTCACTCTGGAGGCCAAAAAATGGCATTCGAAGATTGAGAACACCTCTGAGTTTCATCAAAACTTTTCCTTTGTCCAGATCAATTACTGCTAGTTCACGGTTACATAGAACAACAGCTCTGGTTGAATCCAGCATTATCAGATTTTGGGGAAGATCCACTCCTGTTAATGTCCTAACAATCTGATTTGTGACAATATTAATCACTCTTATTTCTTGTTCTGATTTAAGTGTGACAACTACATGAGCTTCAAGAACATCATTTGAAACAGGGACAATTGTGTCAATGCTAGGGGCAGGAACAGAACTATTGCAGACCTGAGCAAGAGACACATGGGCATAATCAAGCTGGTGCAAGAATGATCCAGGAGGACTGGTTAACCAAGCAAAGAAATGCACTAGCCCATTACTGCTCCGGCCTTGTAATTTAGAGTCATTCTCAAATTTCTCAGGTGTGCATGCCATGAAATATCTAAGACATTTGTATATTTCTCTTCCCTGCACTTGCAGTATGCTAGATGACTGAAGTAAGGCTTGCTGCATGACTTTGATTTCAGAGGTCCAGGATGTCTCCATTAACTTAGCTTGTTCCAGGTCACAAACAACTTGCAGAACAGAAGTTGAATTCAGTTTCTTTTCAATCCAAGGCAGATTGAAAATACACATCTCTAGAGTATAGGCATTTTTGTTTTTACTGTTAATTAAATGAAAGGGTAAGCACATGAATTTGCGAATGTTCCAGTGTTTTCCATATGTGTCTGGTTGTGCCATAATGAAGCGGTCTTGTAGGCGCTCTGTTTCTTCTTCAGAGTCAGGATATGTTTTCTTCTTGTTTGCCCAGCGACCCATGAAGTAGTCACTTATGTCCTTGTGCAGTATGGTAGTTGTGACAGAGCTACTCACATATCTTCCTGTCGCACACTTTCTGAAAGAATTACTGATCCATGAATATACATAAAAATACTTTGAAAGAAACAGATTCAGATGGTTTCTGAGATAGGCTGTTATAAGCTTCCATAATATTGGTGGAGCCCTATGGATGGGTGGATTTTTAACATCAGAGTAGATTGATACTAGTACAGAATCGTTGATAGAAAGTAAATCAGCCATTTCCCATTTGCTGATTCCACCCACAGATACACTTAAATAAGCCATCATTGCTGAAAAGCAGTCTGGTGGAATGCAACGTTCTAGATGTTCAAACAGCTTGCTCAAGATTCCCTCCAAGGAAACTGGTAGATCTTCATCACTAACTTCTGTGAGAGCCCTCCAGCTGGCAGCTAATTTTACTGCTGTTACAGCATACAGTGGCAGTGGACAATGCTTTATGGCAGTTATAACAGCTGAATTTTGGGAGTCTGTAAGAGTTCGTTTTAGTATATTCATTTTGCTTGTGAACAAACTGATTATACTCTGTTGATCCCAGTGTGATGCTTTCACATAGAATGCATCTTTCATCTGAGAGGAAAAAGTGATTAAATAAAACTATTATTGCAACACTCAAAAATATATAAAATAAAACTAAAGTTAAATAAAATTAAAACAATATAAGTTATGAAAAAAGCCCATTCTTTCTTCTCCTTGCATACTACGTGAGTAACATACATCAATAAATGTAGTTGTTTCCATTGCAAGAAATGTGCTTGTGTAGTGGTGGTTTCTGTAGCAGTTTGTTTTACATGGTGCTTTTTCAGCCATCTGTATAAATTCATATTTTACAACACATCTAAGGGGGTAGTGGTCATTTTCTTTCTGTGTCATCTCAGTGACCCTTCCCATCACCTATTCCAAAAATCACATGAGATAATAAAATTATTTAGTGTGTGCTTCTTTTTTTTTTTTTTTAAACTGCACATTGATCTAGTTCATAGCACAGATAAAAATGCACAATTTATTGCTTTACAAGTCTATCACCTTGAAAATTTACAGTATCAATGAATTTATAATCAACATTAACAAAACTCATATTTCATGTGGGAAACTAAGAGCCAGGGATCCAGACCTCCAGGACGACCCAAAGTCTGCTGGGAGGACAAAATTAGACAATCTTTGAAGGAACGAACGAACTTTATTTTCAAAGGGTTAAGAATTGGGCACGCAGGCCCGTCTGACATTCTGCCCTTCAGGACCGAGGACTAGAATGGAACCAAGCCAGGAGGAAGACAGCTGATAGAATAGTATGGCGCTCTCTCTTACAAATCTCTACACCTCACGGTAGAAGAGGAACGACTAAGTAAGTAAGTATATTTCATGTGTCCAAAATAATATTTAGGCTTGCATTATCTTAAGATATAGCTTGATTTTATTTTGTTCTTTCTGCTTGTTCTTACTTTTGTTTGTTTGCTCTTTAAACAAAAATAAAACAATAACATATCCTGATGTTGATTGTTATCATCACCATGTTGAATGTTGGGCAAAAGTTAGTAGTGTTGGTTGATATGATGAGACTTGGTTTGTTTGACACAACAGTCTTGTACAAGGAGACTGTATAAAAAACTGGAAACATTTATTTCCACATTTAAAACGCATACATGTCAACCCCTGAAGATGAAAAACCTATTTGAAAATCTGTACACAAATCTTAAAAACCTGTACAGTAAAATTGTGACTCCCAAGTGTCAGCCTTCTGATGTCTTTCCAGTCTGTGCTGGGAACTGAACCCACTCCTCCTTGGTTGTAACTTTCAATTTCACTCCTACTTCCACAGAAATGACTTTTGCTGTGAACCCGTCGTGTCTCAAGTCCATGATCTGATAAACTAGATATACAGTGTTTAGGTCCATGATTTCCTACAAATTCACACATTTTAACATGATTATGCTGTGTTGACTACCTCCTTTGTTTAATCTGTCATCAATATTATTAGGCCTATTTCTTTCACCAGATTCACTTTTGTCAGTGTCAGTGTCATAGGATAAATCAAGCCCATATTCCACATCCACATCTTCTTCGGCCGCGCCGTCAACATCCTGATCAAATACCAAGACACCTCTCAGCTCCCAAAGTAAAGATTCCGCCACTAAGAAAGCCATGACTAAAAAAAAATCACAAACAATCAATATATAGATCGATTCAGAAAAAAATTTCAGAAAACGGAAGCTTTACGTTTACCGGAAATCTATTTATAAATCTAGACTCGCTAAATACCTAAATCCCATTGCTATATGGCAAAGACAGACAACAGTGTTTATTTTCATGTGTTTTGGACAAGATAGGATTAATAATTAGGCAAAAAACCTGTACAGAAATTATGTACCACTGTACAAATCTGAAAACGAAACAAAAAAACCCTGTACAGAATACAGGTAACCTGTACTATGCATTATGCATTTATTTGTATCTTCCTCACAGGTGAAGGCGGTAGGAAGATAATATAGCATGGGCAAATAACTCTAACAATAACATGGTAATCACTAAGCAATGCCATCAACACCTCTCACCCAGTCTTTAATAATGAAGAAAGTCGGTTAAGGAAGGTTACTCTCTTAGGGCTTAAAGGATAGAAAGATTGTTCCAGTTCTATTCTATTTTTCACAGGGCTAGAAGTAACTGGGGTAGAAGTAATAGCTTCTAAAAGATCAGAACTGTTCATTTCACCACTATGGGACCAAAAGATGCAGCAATAGAGAATGCAGTCAGCGACCCATAGCTTGACTGCTTGCATCAGGGTCAGCGAACCAGAGCTGACCAAGACTGTACTCCACCTCCACGTGGTGGTCCTGGAAACAGTCTGCAGCAGTGCAGTCTGGCTGAGCGAGTACGGATCGAAGAGGGAAGGCAAACCCGGTCCCAAAAAACGCCGTGCTGAAGTCGGATGTGTCGACCGAAAGGTGCAGATATCACAGCTACGGCATAAACAGACACAATGCAACCACAGTCCTTTTCAGGGCGAACAAGGAAGAAGGAAGAAGAAGAATTTCACCACTATTCTTTACATTGGGCAAATTGTTCTGTTTACCATCCAGAACTGGAGAAAAAGGAAACACAGTATCTATGTTGCTAAGTTGCAAGTCGTCCTTAGTTCTCTCATCAGTTAAGAAAGAATTAAAGGGGTCTTGAAATGGTGTGTTCCAAACTCTTAAAGTGTACAAGACTTAATTGCTTCTTGAACGGCAATAATTCTGAAGCAAATCAAGAATCTTCTAGGGTTAGAGTGATCTCCTTGATGTTTAACTTCAAATTGATTAGAAATTCAAACTCTGATAGATTATCTCCTTGATGTTTAACTTCAAATTGATTAGAAATTCAAACTCTGATAGATTATAATTGGCATATATAATGTCTATAATTTCATAGAATATGTTTACTTGCAATATTTGCTTTTGACATTATCCCTCCTATTTAAAAGAGCTAATAGAGTAAATGAAAATTTACAAATTGTGGGTGCGTGATTGTGGTGTGTTTTTTTTTTTTAAATATATGCCCTAAAATGGTAGATTATTCATACTTGTTATGGTGTAAAAATGGGTAGGTTTATGATAGTTTTAGGGTGCTTGGGTTAATATTTCATTTACTCTTTATTTAATATCAGATATATGTACTACTAGAACGTCACCAGACATGTACATTCCCACCATACCCCCACTAACCATTAATTATATATAGGGCCTATATATATATATATATATATATATATATATATATATATATATATATATATATATATATATATATATATATATATATATATATATATATATATATATATAGGCCCCTATATACAAATACAAATTTTTGACCTTGTTAATACTGTTTGAGTATACGGTGCGGCCACAACTTCCACCAGCACTTGATATTCTCAGGAATTGATTTACCTTCCATAGGAGTTTTCATTTTAATGACCAATGATATTTCCAGGACGTCATGGCTTTCTGATAAAGTTAGGAATGATGTCTGGCAGGACGGCATCATAATAGATGCATGGATCGAAATTTCCAGATGCATGGGTGGAGTCTTGGAATCAGCATGCGGAATATCACTCCTACATTTTCCCAAAAAGTGGTAGCCGAAGAATTGAAGACACTCATTTCTTGTTGGGAGCGTTTAAGAAAAGTAGTGAAAAAAAAAACACCCCAACACTGAAAACATTGAGCTACTGATGTGTAAAATGGAAGATGAAATAATTTGGTACGTCAGAAAGCGGCTAAAAGATTGTCAAAAATAGTCCATCATCATACCTGTCAACCTGTAAGGGAATGCCTTACAATGTATGGGAAATTACACTATTAGATGCGTATGCTCTTATGGATTTTCTGGAAAAAAATTCTTAACAAATTTGCTAATCCATGTTTTTAACCATTTAAAAAAGCATGTTTTTTAACAACTTTTTTTTAACATCTCGAGATTTCTGGGCGTCCATTTGTAAAACGAGATCTTTCCTAGCAACCAATCAAATCCTTTTATACCAAACAATTTGCCAGTAAGTTTGATATCAACAATTCACCTTCAAACATTTTTGGCTCTTAGCGCGACAAGACGTATTTTTATAGTTATCTGTTATCAAACACGCTTTTGAATACCCTAGAATCCATTTTTAAAAAAAGCTAAGCATTTCATTATTCATAACCCTCCACTCCTACAGGAGCATAGGCCTTCAACAAACACCTGCCAAGTCCTCCTGTCACGTGCCATCATCTCAAGTTCTTTCCATGTTCTCCTCATCATTTTCACCTCTGTTTCCAACTCTCTTCTCCATGTACTTCTTGGTCTTCCTCTGCCTCTCTTGCCCTGGGGGTTCCAGAACAAGGACTGCCTTGTAATGCTATCAACAGGTTTCCTCAGTGTGTGTCCTATCCATCGCCATCGGACATTAAACGAACAAGGGAAAGTGGCGCAAGTAGCAGCAGAAATGAGGGAATACAAAATCGAGGTTCTGGGAATGTGTGAAACAAAGTGGAAGGGGGTAGACAGGAAGAAACTCATCACAGGTGAATCGGTGCTGTCCTCAGAACATGAAGACGAAAGTTCACACCACAGTGAAGGGGTAGCTCTTATGTTATCTAAAGAAGCACAGAAAGCACTCATTGAATGGGAAGCTGTTGGACCCAGAATAATAACAGCTACTTTCAAAACAGCTAAAAAGAAAATTCATGTAAATGTCATCCAATGTTATGCACCAACTAATGACAAAGAAGAGTCTGTGAAAGAAGCATTTTATATTAGACTACAGGAAATTATGGATAAAGTAAAAAGAAGAGACATCACAATTTTGATGGGTGACAAGAATGCAAAGATAGGTACAATCAACACTGGATTTGAAGAAGTCATGGGAAAACATGGGCTAGGAGTAATGAATGAAAATGGAGAACTATTCGCAAACTTCTGTGCTTCAAATCAACTGGCTATAGGAGGAAGCATGTTTCCACATAAGAGAATACACAAGGCGACATGGATATCACCAGACCATAGAACAGAAAATCAGATTGATCATAGCATTTCATTAGTTGGTTACATATTGTTTGCTGCTGTTGGCTGTTTCACTTTTTTCAATTTTTAGAGATCTTTCCAGTTATATTTTCCCCTTTTATATATTTCCGATAACTTAATGTCATGATATTTTGTGTACATAACTAGAAAAAATTAATTTAATAGGCCTAAGCTTTTCTCTTTCCAGAGTCAATCCGATTATAATGAGGGATGATAGGTGATCTTTGATGTCATACAAATTAGCCGCCGATGTCGATAGGGTTAGATTTAGGATTAGACCTCACAAGAGTGAAGGCGAACAGCAGAGTCAGACTGAATACCGCAAATACATACTTTCTGATAGCAGGAAAGTTAGCACTTAAGAGGCTCAGCGAAACTGCAGAAAGGGGATTGTGCTGTTTGTGGAACAACTGCAACGGACTATGGAACTCGGGACAGTAATCTGCTTTCAACATAGGGGTTACTTTCACAATTGCCTCCAACTGGCAGAAAACAGGAGTGAAGTTGAATGCTGCAACCAAGGTAGAGTGGGTTCAATTCTCTGCACAAGACAACAGGAGGCTGACACTTGGGAGTCATGACCCAAGTAGGCCCGCCCCCTTAGAGTGTAACGGAGATTCATCATGTGACGTATTCTTTCCAGAACGTTGTCTCCATTACAGCTGCTCTGAACGCATCACGATTCTGGGCAAGTCGACCTGCATCAGCCAAAGACAAGTTCAGACTCTCTGTGATGTCCTGGGTCCACCGTCGTCTAGGTCGACCCCTTCCCCTTTTTCCAGGGACCATGCCTTCCATCACTGTTTTTTTCCAGACTATTATGTCTTTTTATATGACCGAAAAATTTCAGCTTCCTTATTGCGATGGTATTTAGGAGCCAATGTTCCTGTACATTTAGTGAGTGCAGTACTTCTCTGTTGGTCTTTTTTTCTGTCCAGGGTATTCTCAACATCCTTCTGTAGCATTTCATTTCGAATGATGTAATCTTTTTTGCAACTGTTTTATTGAGTGTCCAAGTCTCGCAGCCGTATGTTGCTACTGGGAATATACATGCTCTGATCAGTTGTAACTTTGTTTCTTTGCTTGTGCCTTGCCATAGGTTTTTCATCTGTATTAGCTTATGTGAAGCAATTGCAAGTCTTCTTTTAATTTCTACTGCACAGTCGCCAGAGCTGTTAATGATTGATCCTAAGTATTCGAATTCATTGACACTTTCCAGTTCTTCGTTATCAATTTCAATTTCTGGTTTGGTCTTTACTTTGTCTGTTGTCAATACTTTGGTCTTCTTGGTGTTTAGGTATAACGGAGATTAAGGGGCCAAAATACTTGATCGACGGGAGGACACTTCTGATGATCAGATTGTCCCCTGTTGTATCTCTCTGTATAGGGCCTAGAGTTTCCTATCAGTGGCCGAGATTCATTGCTTTATGTTTTTTGTTTCAATAAAATGATCTATTACCACTAGTTTACAAACTTTTTAATAATGATTTTGTAAATTTGTGTAACGTTTCTTCCCTTCCCACGATCATTAGGCCTAGAAATAATTATCCATCAAATAATGGCTGAGCCTAATTCAAAGAAACAAAAGCTTGTAGATAGGGTCAAAGTAGTCATAGTAATTTATGCAAGGTATGAATTTCTTAATTTAAAACTAGAATAATAATGACCGTTCTTTCATTGGAACAATGGTAGGGCAGTGCATTCTCAGAGCACATCAATTTACGACTACTAGAATAGTTTTGCTTTTAAACATGGCAGGGATTTGTCTTCATTATCTATATATATATATATATATAATCACTACAGTTGTAATAATCTTCTTCTTCGTACACTCTCAGATATAGAACTTTTTCACGAATGTACTGGTGTTGGCCATATGTGCTTTCTCTGTTCTGCATTTGTTGGGCAACTGTGAAGCAGATGTTCAGCAGTCATTTTATCAGTTCCACAGTTATACTCATCTGTAGTTTCTTTCTTTAGCCTTTTGAATAGATGGTATCCCAATCTGTTGTGGCCAGTGCGGAGTCTGAAGATTACCACTTGTTCTCTTCTGTTGAGCTGTAGTATGCAAAAAGTGGTGTAGCGGGACCAATTAGGCCAGTGGACTACACGGGAAGGAGCCCTGCAAAGGTCCTTGACATGTAATGATATATGGCATATGGCGCCTCTTAGATTCGCCTTCACTATCAGATCAATGTATGACCTCCTGCCATCATCCGCAAACATTGTGAGATGGAGAAAGTCTGATGAAGCTCAGTGCCCCTGTGCCATGAGAGGCAGACACTTGAACATGTGCTCTCAGCATGCAAGGGCGATACACATGGTGCCACAACAGAGTACTAAATGAACTAGCTGCTACAAAAGACCTGGCAAGGGTGAAGGCGAACAGCAAAGTCAGACTGAGTACCACATATACATACTTTCTGAGAACAGGAAAGTCAGCACATCCCAAACCAAGTAAATCAAGTAGCAGTTTACCATCTCTTCTTCACTGTGCAAATGACTGTGAGATGGCAGTAGACCTACCTGGGCTAGGGACATATCCAGAGAGTACCAGAAGATCTCAAAGATAGCCAGATATAGTGCTGCATTCTTCATCATCGCACCAGATTATAATGATTGAGGTGACTGTGCTATTTAAATCCAGATCAGACAAGCAACACTCGTTCAAAGTGGCCAAATATAATGATCTGGCCGCGGACTTCAGACACGATGGGTTCACTGCAAGTGTCATGGCTTTTGAGGTAGGTGCAAGAGGTCTTGTGTCTGCCTCTGTGTTTGAACTACTGAAACTGTTGAGTTTGAAAGGACAGTCAAGAACAAGGGCACTTAAGAAGCTCAGTGAAACTGCAGAAAGAGGATTGTGCTGGCTGTGGAACAACCACAACAGGCTATAGAACTCAGGACAGTAATTTGTTTTCAACATAGGGGTTATTTTCACAATTGCCTCCATCTGGCAGAATACAAGAGTGAAGTTGAAAGCTGCAAGTATTAAATGGTCTTTATTAAACACTCATTTCTACTATAAAAATCAAGTACAGTAAAACAAGTAAGAAATACGAGGCGTGTTCAAATGAAACCTGACCGTGCTGTGCCAAGTGGACATTCGTAGGAGGAGCATGATGACGTCTCATCTGACGTAATGAGCACATACGAATGTACAAGTGTGTAAGTGTTCATTCTCCTAGTATTCATTGGTTGTGCTGCAGACCGTTAAAATAATGGCCAGTGTGATAAGGAATCCGTCCAAGGTCGATCAGCGAGCGGTGATTCAGTTCCTAAAAGCCGAAGGATGTCGACCAGTCGACATTCATCGCCGAATGAAAGCGGTGTATGGTGACAAAAGTGTGTCTAAGACTACAGTGAAATACTGGGCACGAATGTTTCGAGAAGGACGTCAGTTAACGAAAGATCTTCCGCGGCCAGGTCAGGTGCATATTGTTGCGACAGAAGAAGCCATCACCGAGATTGATGCAGCAATACAGGTGGACCGTCGTCGGAGCTTACGTTCGCTAGCAGAGGAATTCGCTGTGTCTCTTAGGACAGTTCAAATGGTGGTTAGGGAGAAACTGAAGTATCGAAAGGTGTGTTCACAATGGGTCCCACGGATGCTGACCGATCACCATAAGGAAGAACGCATGGGGTGGAGTTTGAACCACCTGCTGCGTTACGAAGAGGAGGGTGATGCATTTCAGTATCGCATAGGGGCAGGCGATGAGTCGTGGTGCCACCACTTTAAGCCGTGCAGCAAATCAGCAAGCATGCAATGGAAACATCCCGGATCACCAAAACCCAAAAAATTCAAGTCACAGATTTCCGCTGGTAAGGTTATGCTGACCGCATCTTTTGACCAAGAAGGGCTTCTATTGGTAGACTTTAAAGAGCCTGGCGTGAACATCAATGCCATCCGCTACAAAGACACACTAGACAACCTGCAAACAGCCATCAAGAATAAACGACCCGGCATGCTTTCGCGTGGTGTGATTCTGTTGCATGACAATGCTCGTCGACATGTTGCGAACATTGTGCAGGAAGCGTTTGCAAGGAAAAGGTGGGAAGTTCTGGCACACACAGCCTACAGCCCCGATCTGTCACCATGTGACTTTCATTTGTTTGGACCCTTTAAAAAAATCTCTCAAGTGACAACGATTCGACTCCGATGCAGACGTCAGGGCCTCGGTGACCAAATGGTCCAATAAGCAACCAAAGTCATTTTTCTCGGACGGCATCCGCTGTCGACCCAAGCAGTGGGATGCAAGAACCCCAGTGAGTACTTGCTTCATAACAATTGCTGTATTTAATTCTACTACTCCTGCTGATGTACCTTACATATATTTGTTATAATGCCACTGGGACGGGTTTCATTTGAACACACTTCGTACTTAATTTATGTGTTGATGGGGCCCCCTGTTACGGGTTTGGAATGTGTTGTGGGAAATCAATGAATTATTGGTTTCTGCTTATGATATTTTCAACATTTGATGGATTTTAAGGCTATCATCGGGCATCGGATGTTGGGATCCCACTGTATTGTGCAGGTCTCTACGTCTGTCTTTTCTAAATACCTGTTCTAAAGTTATGGGTGAACTGCATGTCTATCTAATATTGGGAATCTCTGTCGATCTTACATTATGGTAGGAAATGCTCTATATCACTGTCTTACAGACATTACACAGAGTAAGGTTCTACCAATTTTAAAAAAGCCTGTTCCCAGTTTAGTTTGAGAAGTTTTTACCGCTTGGAATTTTAATATGCAGAACATATCTTAACTTAAAACTAAACAAATTCAAAGAATTAAAAATCTAGGCATATTAATGCCATGAGATGGAAGATGCAATTAAGAAATACAAAATTGAATAGTTTAAACAAAAACAGAATTTCATGAAATGAAAAGAAAATAATTTTTCAATGGAATTAACAACGGTAGCTCTTCCGTGTTACATTTAGCAGTCACGTCATAATGTAGTATTATCATGGATAATTAGTAAACAAAGAAGACTATCTCTTGAGGCAACTGAGATTTGCTTTTGAGAAATTATGTTAAGAATACCTTAGAAAGTTAAAAAGACTAAAGAGGATGTCCTGAAAAAGGCCAGTGTGGAAAAGAGGAAAGCAAGAAGACAGTGTCACAACAGGAAAAACTAGTGGGAAATAATTACTGTTGGTAGTAAAGATGATACTGAATAGTGTAACATCAAAGCATTTAAAAACATCATCAATAGAATTGATAAACAGCATTTGGGTAAGAAGGTGTGAAATTCGATCATCTCTGCTTACTGTTTTTTTTAATAATAACATTTTGCGACCAAGACACAGAGTTTGGTTATCTTCGCCAAACCTATGGCTATTCATTACCGGATGACCGACATACGACATCGCGTGTAAATAGTCAGACCTTTTGACGAGAGCAAATAATGTATATGAGACTGTACTAGACTGCGCAGAAGTCTGATGTAAATATTTGGATGTCTTGAATCAACTACCTTGTATGTCATAATAAATATGTACTGTTATGTGGACTCAAAGAAATTGCATCGTTGTCGCTTCAATCCAGTTGAATTGGTCATAGTACTCACCATTCGCAAAAAACATCTAATCAGCACAATGGCTCGATCAAGTAAGAAGCACACAGAATAATAATATAAAACCCATTATTCAACAAAATCTTCAAAGTATCAAAAACCGAAGTCAACACTTGGGGTCTGGTACTAGTTAAGATTACATTTAACAAACAAAAAAGAATGATATAATTTATTTCAATTACGTTGATATAATATAATTCAATAGTCACAGCTTATTTATTTTGTAAATAAGTTTTAAAAAAATTTTTTTTTTTTAAAATTTAATGTGACCCGACAGATAATGTAATGACAAGTCAATTTTACTATCATTTCATTAACTAATTTATCTGTAAATTAAAGGAATTACAACTTTTATCTTTTCACCTGCAGAAAAAAAGCTGCTTTAAAATTTTTTTTAATAAACCAAAACCATCTACAACCAACCTTTGTCCTCAACCCTCTTGCAACATCAGGATCACTCGTCATTACCACCAGTTTGGTAGAAGCTGGCAGCAGTTCTGTCATGGTCATGGTATCCAGTTCTCTGAGTTGAGCTGATGTCAGAGATATTCCCTCTAAGATGATTAGTAATGGTAAAACGCAGTTGCTCCTTGATACAATGTCACCCAGAAGAGTTTCAAGTGCTGGAATCTGGCATTTTATCAGTCAATAGTCAAAAAGTATGTTAGTAGCTTCATTATTTTTGAGATTACTTCTCAATTCTGAAAGATTAAAATTAATTCTTAGTTTAGAAAACAAAATCTATAAGCAGAAAGAGTAAATAAAAGAGAACATCTTTCCTGTGCAGTGATATCAAGATTTTAACAAATAAATAAATATTTCACTTAAAAAAAA
This sequence comes from Oreohelix idahoensis, assembly GCA_024509875.1. Taxonomy (NCBI): domain Eukaryota; kingdom Metazoa; phylum Mollusca; class Gastropoda; order Stylommatophora; family Oreohelicidae; genus Oreohelix; species Oreohelix idahoensis. The sequence goes on along the minus strand of JAMPIV010008937.1, from coordinate 960,386 downwards.
ACAAAATAAAAAGACTGTTCACTTTTCCATTGTTCAACTCTTGATGGGTTATAATTAGGATATTTAATGTAGCTAATTCAAGATAATAAAATCTGATTTCCAATAACTAAATATAGAATCCACTCAGTCCAAATACATTAAATAAAAACTGTAAAAGTGTGTGAATGTATGTGTGAGTGCCCTTCCCTTTCGACAAAAACATTAAAAAAAATAATCTCTCATAACTGTCCTGTTGCTAACAAGGTAAAAAGGAGTGAGAAAGCTGGGGGTGACACCCAATCCACCAATTATCTGCCATCATCCTTATGAGCACCCCATCAGACTACCCCTTATCCTCACACCATCATTGATTCTTATATATTTATTTTAGTAGTTCTTGTATACTGTTTTTCTAAATTGTGCAATTCTCTAGGTCTTTCTATTCTCAACACCTGTAGCAAGTGTAATTTGCTGGGGAGGTTAAGATGTTATCTAAAAGGAAAGAAAGCTGTATCTGTGCCAACCGTGTGAGGTCAAGCAAATGTAGGTCCCTGACTCTAAAAGATGATGATGATGATGTATTATCAGGGAACCTAACGCTACCTCCCTAGATCTCACACGGTCCGTATTTTAATTCTAGTGGCTGGTGTATGATGTGTCTAGGGGTGAAATGACAATGGTGGTACATCAACACAATACACTTTAACTCACTATAAGGAAATGAATAAGACTGGTTAAAGTTTTCTTTAAAATTGAATTCTTTTCTTTGTACAATTTAATCTGCCTGTCCTGCCATCTCTTTTGGACAGGTCTTTGAAAATGAGGAAAATATATGTTACATATACTGATTAACTAAAATGTTTGGACTCTTTGTCCTATAAGTATAATGTCACTATATTATTCCTGTAGGTGTATTCACAGACTAAAACTTTAATATCTACTAGTGTTAGTCATTTGTTAGGAGGAGCTGTTGTTTCATCACGCCCCATATAATTCTGTTTATTCTTGGAAATAACAATTTTTATTTGAATGAAGTGTCAGAAGTACCAGATGTTAACACATCACCTGGGATTCTTGGTATGAAGATAACAAGTCAGTATGTCGCTGCAGAGAATATATAGATCGGCACACACAAGCTTCTTCAGGCTATCTGCTGACAGCATAAACTTTTGAAAGGAGACTTTTGTCTTTACACCCACTCATCAGGTTTCCTGTCACCGGCTGGTAACAGGAAATAAAAACCCTGCAATAAAAGACACTCTGGCCTTTTCACATCTGATCACAACTTCTTATCACTATTGTACACAGGATGGTATGGGGTCAGCCTCTTGTGCATACAGGTGCACCAGCCCCTAATTTATATGACTCACACCTTTCTGTGACCACACCTCAGGTCCCTATGGCAGATACGCCACTGTACTTTTCCATAGTTTTCTTCAATATAATAACGTGGAGTAACCACATCTCCTTTTGTATGATTTTTTTTTCTTTCTTAATTATGAACGCTTTAGGCATGTTGAAGAGTGTTCATGGAACACTAAGGCTTACTAACATCTTCTAATACAATAATATTAATACATAATCATAACAATATGCAACAGCCAAATACGGTTCAATGTGAGGACTCAATAATGGTTGCTCCCGGCATGTCCTTTTCTTTTCCCAATAGCAGTATCTAACTTTTGTAGTTTTAATCAAGCATGTTAATACATAAAGCATTCTTACCACAAATTCAAAGAAATATGTCACAAATAACGTTGACTGGCAAAAGATATGGCCTCAGTTTTCTCTGCCCTGTCCAGACTGTGAATTTAGTATTTATTTTTACAATTTATCACATCTGCTCTTAACGTACTAGTTAATATAAAAATTTCTGGTCAAATGGCCACGAGACCCCTATGCCTTTGGCCAATATCTATTAGAGCTGGCCAATGAAATCAGGCAACTACCAAATTTTGAATTTAGTTTTGAAAAAACAAAAACAAAATTCCAAACAAACTATGTGTCTCATAGTCCATTGGTCAGTCTGCGTTAGTTATGCCAATACAAAAAGATGTTTAGTTTTTGTTAACATTTTCCTAACTCCCCCCTTTACTCCTATACTCCTATACCACCCAATCGGATTTGAATTACTCCAATGCCTCTTTTTTAAACTTGCGTCCCCAATAACGTTATGTGTAACGAGCAAGAACAACAGTCTGTCCGTCCTAGCGTGCGTAGACATATAGTATTATCTCAATAACTTGGCTAATAATTAGACTACCATATATTTTAAAACATATTATTTCTCAGGAGACACTAAGCTATCCTAATATATGCTTTTTATGGTCAGTTTCATTATAGTTTAGATTTTCTGTTTTGTCACTGTCAATCGTCAAATATAACTTTTACACAAGTCGGCCATCTCCCCCTCTCATTCTCCATCACTTTTTTCATTATTCAAATAAACCAACTAGTTTGAGTGACGTCAGAAATACACTATGCGACGAGAATTTAAACTGTCTGTGTGTTTATATCTGCTGGCTTTGCCCACAGCGTGTATATAGTAAAGGAACCGCGTGCAGAGCGAAGAGGAGTTTTTCAAAACGTTAGTAGTGTTTGTGTTAATTATTACAGTCGTTTCGTTCTTACTACTGAAAAATGTCCGAGTTACTACTAATTTTGGGTGTTAATGTTAAAATACTACGTTAATTCAGAACGTAGTTTGGTGTCACACTTCTGGCAGATCGTTAATTATAAGTCTTGCCGCAGTTTCGTGCAGCAGATCGGGCAATATGTTAAAATGTTAATTGTACGTCGCGAAACCGAAACTAAAAGGCGTGTTAGATTTTACGGCGTGTCATTTTTCAAGCATTTCCACTGCACCAAAGGCAGCGCTCTACTGGCGTTGAAGATGCCAATAGTCAGACACCTGAGGGCGAGTTTATTTATTATCATAGGACTAAAATCTTACTGAAATTAGCAATTATCTCACAGATTTCGCTACAACACCTATTCCACAGTTACCGCTTAATTGTATGCCTGTAAATAATCTAATATTGGTTTCTCTGTTGTTCATACTTGCTACATTTTAGTAGGAAATGCTCTATATTACTTTTTCTCAAGACACTCTGCACAGAAAGGTTCTTCTATTCTGAAAAGCCCAAAGACACAGCAAAAGTGATGATGAATGTAGTCAGCAACCCATTGCTTGACTGCTTGCATCAGGGTCAGCGAACCAGAGCTGACCAAGACCCTACTCCACCTCCAAGTGGTGGTCCTGGAAACAGGCTGCGTCACTGCAGTCTGGCTGAGAGAGTGGGGATTGAAGAGGGACGGCAAACCCGGTCCCAAAAAATGCCGTGCTGATGTTGGATGTGTCGGCCAAAAGGCGCAAATATCGCAGCTTTGCTGTAAACGGACACATCGCAACCAACGTCCTTTTCAGGATGAACGAGGAAGAAGAAAAGAAGAAGAAGAAATAGCCCATTCCTAGTTGCAATCTAAGAAGTTTCTTATTGCTAGGAATTTTTAGTACTCTAGATGCCTGATACGTTCTTGTTGGAGTCTTGAACAATCTATATGCATATGCCTGCCCTTAAGGCTTCCATTCTACTCTACTGTCCATTCGTCAGTTCTTCTTCTTCGATCCTTAACCACCGACCGTCAAAGCAGTCATTGGCCATCACGCCTAGTGGCGTCTTGTAGGGCAACAACAAATTGATTCCACTTTGCACGGTCGGTGGCCATCCTTCGTACAGTGCCCCAACTCTGGTTCATTCTTTGCATCTCAGCCTCCACAGTCCTCCGCCAAGTTGTTTTTGGTCGCTTTCCTTCAGGGGTCCAAAACATAGCTGTTCTTGTGATGGCATCGGGGTCTCTTCTGAGGACATGACCAACCCAGCTCCAGCGTCTGCCAGCTATGATGGTGTGCATGTCCTCTTGCTTGCTACGAGTAAGCAGATCTTGGTTGGTGATGGTATTCGGCCAAAAGATGCGGTGAATTTTTCTTAGGCATGTTGTGTGAAAAGAGGACAATTTTGACATTTCCTTCTCTGTGACTCTCCAGCATTCCGCACCATAGAGAAGTACAGAAAGCACGCAACTCTGGTATAATCTTAATTTTGTGCTTGTGATGTATTGGGAGGACTTCCAGATGTTATTTAGGCTAAAGAAGGCTGTTCTTGCCTTATTCATTCTGATGTTCATGTCTTTGCCTGCCCCACCGTCTGGTGTTACTATGCTTCCTAGATATGTGAAGGTATCTGTCTGTACCAGTTGCTGATTCCTTACTGATATGGGCTCAGGGTTGCTCACATTGAGCGTCATGACCTCAGACTTCTTTAAATTGATGTTCAAGCCCACCTGCTGGCTAATTTTATTAAGTCTATCCGTTTTTTCCTGGATGTGTTGATGTGAATGTGCCAGCAGTGCAATGTCATCTGCATATTCCAGATCTTCCAATGTAGAAAATGTAGTCCATCTTATTCCTCTTGGACTGCCCTCTGTTGTCTGGCACATCACCCAGTCTATGACTGTTAAAAATAGAGTGGTTGATAAGGGGCATCCCTGTCGTACTCCTGTCTTCACCTCGAAGGTTAGGTTGCTCTGCCCAACACTACATTCGTCAGTTATTATTCTTTTAATTAAGCTTTTGATCTCTATTTTACTCATCCCCACATTTATTTGGTTTCTTCTATTAGTTCTAATTTTCTTAGCTTCTTTATTCGCCTTTTCATTTTCTTCTACGCCAAAATGTGAAGGTATCCAAGCTATTTGAACAGAACATCCTCTGGAGTATAGGTAAATATTTGTCAGTAATATATCTTCTGCTTTATCTGGTCTACTGCATTCTCATAAAGTTTCTTATAGCTTGAATAAAGAGGGAAACATGAGGCATGTAAACAGTACATAAATAATACACACATAAAAATATGTTTCAGGCACAAGTAGGTTCATTATTTTTTAGATTACTTTGCAATTCTGAAAGATTTAAATTAATTCTTAGTTTAGAGAACAAAATCTGTAAGCAGAAAGAGTAAATAAAGGTGAAAATCTTTCCTGTGCATCTAAATGATATCCAGATTTAACAAATAAATAAATAATATTTCACTTTAAAAAAAAAATCTTTTCACTTTTTGCTTTTCTGATTGTGGGAATCATCATCATGTTCCACTGAGCTCTTTATCAAGGATGGAGCCACCACTGCAGCTGGTCTCCAATAAATTTGAGTGGTAAATAAAATAAGGAAATTATCATCGTTGCCTTTTATCTCTACATGAAGCATATGCCTTCAACAAACAAAACTTTACTATCCTGTGTCATCCTTTCAAAGTCCTCCCGTGTCTATTGTATTCATTTGAAGTCTCCAGTTCCTTTCTCCATGTGTTTTTAAGTCTTGCCTATTTCTCTTAACCTGAGGATTCTAGAATAAGGACTCCCTTGTATTGCAGTCTGCCATTAATTATTCTCATCTGGTTTTCTCAGTGTTTATTCTATCCAATGCCAACATCTTTTCCTCACCTCTTGTCCCATTGATATGTCTGGTCCACATGCCATTTTAATCCTTTTAGTCTGTAAAAACATTTATAAAAAAACGTATAACTTCTTAGTTGTCTCCCCCCCCCCCCCCCCTCATGTTTTCCATGTTCCAAAGTGTTACAATAAGACTGCCATGACAACTGAGTTCAAGATAATTATTCTTGTGCCAGACTTGATTGTTTGGTAAAAATTTCCATTTTTTTCCCTATTTACCAAAAACTCCTCTTGCCTCTTGTACTGTTATTTTCATATCATTGGCAGTTCTTCCAGCCTTGGCTATGTTGCTGTTAAGATATATAATGAGCAATGGCATACTAAGGGGGATGACATTGGACACCATTATGATAGCTTTTAATGTTGAAATACTTTTGCAAATGGGTTTTTTTTAAAGAAGCGAGGTGCCAAAGGAAGGATCTGCCCTGGGTGCCAAATTCTTTAAGTAATCCTCTATGAATGAGTCCACATCTTTTAGGGAGGTTTTTCCAAGTGCAGTTTGGTTATCACTTACTACAATAATTCTCATAACCTTTGTCTTTTCTCTATGTGTATTTTCAGACCAAATAGCTGTGATCCTCTCATCAAGTATTTTCATTTTGTCTTGAATCTGGTTACAGCTATGAAACAGAAGATGGATTCCATAAGGCTATATCCGTTTCCGGGACCCAAAGATGCAGTAATAGATAATGCTGTCAGCAACCCATAGCTTGACTGCTTGCATCAGGGTCAGCAAACCAGAGCTGACCAAGACCCTACTCCACCTCCAAGTGGTGGTCCTGGAAACAGGCTGCATCACTGCAGTCTGGCTGAGTGTCGTAGATTTTCGATAGGAGAATTAAGACTAGGTTTGGTCCCTTCTGAATAGGTTTGAATAGGTGATAGACTCAGTGAGAGTTAGTGAAAGGTAATAGAATTTCCACACACGTGAGATGATAGATTTTGATATAGTGGCTGTCTCTGAAAGCGAAAAGAATTCTTCTCTCTCTCACCTATCTTCTACAACAGTTGTTACAGCGTCAGACAGACTACACCAATATACATATTACGTATATTTCTATCACTCACAGGCACGCACATACACGTGACGACAGGTAAACACACAGACGTGGGAAAACTATAACAATGATACATATATTTCTAGAACGAGCTGACCAAACACTATTATTAAGTTCAAGAGCGATTTTAATATCAGGAAAAAATCGGCTCACAACATCAAAGAAAGTACATCAAGGAAAATACATATACACATAGTCATAAAAATTCAAGGAAATGTTGCAAGGATGATAGTCCCGTTATAGTGTTAACTCTAGGGTTAGCCCGGCCCCGTTAAGAGAACAGATGATGGCGCCCGAGTCACAGATACATAGGGTTTGAGTCTAAGAGTTTTTCTTTGTTTTATCTCGTAATTATATGCACCGAGTTTGGAAAAAATCTGATTTAACCTAAGACAAAACACAAGAACTCTAGCCTTAGCAACAAATTATGCAGATTGAAAAAAACAAATAGGACAGCAACAGGGTGTCAAAGATATAATAGTGAAAATATCACTCAAACCAGCGTACACTCATTCATTCCGCCATGGCCTCTCATACAGGTACTCACGACTTTGCTCGCTGCCTCTTGGAACACACTGATTTTAGATTTTCGCACAGACTCAAAAAAATGCAGTCTTCTGCCAAGAAGTCCCCAGTTCCAAAAGACGTATTTAACTCGGAGTCTCCGGGAACGACTACTTGGGTGTGCAAATTTGTTCAAATGTCTGATTAAGTCACCTAACAGTTATTCCAGGCGCGGGAGTTAGCAGAGCACAGTGTCAATAGCGTAGGTTTCTAGAAATGATGAATGTCAGGTCGGTGCCTTCCCTCAGTATAGGATTCACTTTAGTCACAGCACAGATTTGTCCACAAAACATATATATATCTAGTCGGGAAATGTTAGTTAATACTAGAAGTATTTCGCGCCACCAGGCAGAAAGATTACGTAGAGTTTTTTTCTAGAAGAAATTAAGATCTGGCTCCAAGGTCCAGTATTTATCATTACAGTCTTTGAAAACCCGTTATTGGGATATGGTATTTCTGGCTAACTCGGGTTGCATATGCACTGTTTAGACCAGTGGTTCTTAAGAAACCCACGTGGTTCAAAATAAGGACTGTCTATTTCTTCACAAGTATGGAAACTACTACTAGGTGCTGGTAAAGTTTGGGTCACCCCAAAACTTTCACTGTGTGGAGGAAAAATAACACATATAATATAATAAACAGAATATGTACTGGTTATAACTTACATTTAAACTTGCAAGCAGAGAGCTTTGCTTATCATTTAAACTTCCCGTGACGTAAGTTATATTTAAAAATCAGCAATCCTCATGAATTAGGAACACGTGCGTATTCCGTCACCATTCATGAGGCTCGATTCTAGAGTTTATACGTTAGTTTAGAAAAATACACTCGACTGAGTATTAGCGGTTAAATTAAATTCATAAATAGCTACACTTGCCGTTATAAGCTAGAAATTTTAATTTTATTCTGCTTTCCACTGAATGCTTCCCTAGAAAATATAATAGCCTACCACTTTATTTCTCTTCTGCGCTAAAGAAATAGATTAAAATGAATTAAGCGATTAAACACTTTAACACTCACAAAATCTATATATCTATCATATTAATTACCTCAACCACAGAATTACAGGTAGTCGCACAACTTAAGAATAAAAATGCTGAAAATATTTCTGGAAGTCTAGAAGTTCGACAAATTGCCGAAACAAACTGAGATCTTCGCTAACAGCTATTCTGTTTACGAGCAACCTATCTACTGTGAGTCTATGAGCGAGAATGAAATTAAAGTTTCAAACTTGGCCAATATCTTTAAAATCGGACACAGGATCCTAATCTTATTTCGCCAAGCGAAATAGTCTCCCCTGTCCGTATAACACCTTCGTCCGCTTATCGCGTGACGTAACAGCCATCAGTGGCCGAGGGCTTGCATGAGTTGCAAATCTCAGACCACCGTCTGCAGTGCGGAGTGGATTTTCACGCTAAGCCGGGTTTTTCCTGACGAAAAACCTCATGCGTTACTGAAATGCAGACTCTCTGTCTACTTTCCATGTCCCTCGGGTGAATTTTCACGCCCCAGGCCAGAGACCCTCAGACGAATGTCTAGCGAATGCTGTAAATTCACGCCTATCGTCTGACCAGCGCGACTGACATGTACGCAATACCACCCAGGTGCGATTATCAGTTTTAGAGAAAGGAAAACAGGTAAAGTTTGCGAATTATATGAAAATAATATTCGCAAAACGAATGGATGAAAAATATACAGGAAAAAGGAAATACAGAGATAATAAAAGAGACTTAGGAAAAGGTGCATGCTGTGCTGAAGTCAGATGTGTCAGCTGAAAGGTGCAGATATCGCAGTGTTGCTGTAAATGGACACAACGCAACCAACATCCTTTTCAGGGCGAACGAGGAAGAAAGAAGAAGTATCTGTTTCCAAAGTGTTTCTTTCATCTAAACCAGCTTTTTTACAGTCCACAAAACAAATGCAAGGTGGTGAGTTTTTTAAAATCAAACTGGTAATGAGAAATGAGTTCAACCTCTGAAGGGTTTTAATTAGGTTGTATAGTGTTTTCAAGTCCAACTAAAATGTATTTAATTCCAAATTCTAAATAAATTAATGCAAACAATTGGCAACAGGGGTATGAGAGAAATGCACTCTTCCCAGATCTTTATAATCCTTAAAGTAAACAATTATATGATAATATTAATCATAAGATAGTACCTAAAATAAAAGTTGATGGGCATAAGAAATCCAATTCACAATATTTTGATAGCAGCCTTTTGTAGTAGATATTCTTTGAGATTTACAAGATGTGAAAGTAAAAATAATAACAGTGAAGAAAAACTAGAATTAAAACTAAATATCTCTAAAAGTTAAATAATAGCACATAAATTTGATGTCAAACTAATCAAAAGAAAAGTTCAATTACTTGGAAGATGGTAGACATCAACGCCAATAAAATAAAATAATACTTAAAAATGAGTCTGGCAGTGAAAATAATGGAAAGGAGTTTTGGAGTGTTACATAGAACCTGTATTAGTATTACAATGGATATGGATCTTGGATGAAAATAATACATATTAGTTATTACTAATGTGAAAAGTAAACAGAAAATTATAAATTAACCACCCCCCCACCCCCTTTATCTTTTACATCTTAACAATATTAAGACACTTTCAGGACAAAGAAAAATGCACACACATTTGTACATGTAAGCAATAATGTGCAAGCACATACACACACATACACACAAACACCCACCCTCAAATAGGACATTTTAATTAACTCTATTTACTACGACTGGATAGGGGTGTGACATTACTTCATTCATCTGATTCATTTTTCCTGCTCATCTTATGCTTTATTCCCATATGTCAGTATTTTGCCAAAATTAGCTTTTAGCCAAAGTGTAATCCTCTCAGATAACACTATGCTTCAGGGCTTAAGCCACACCCAGCTGTTTATCTATGTATTTATGAAAAGTCTGCTCAATGAGACGTTAACAAAACAACCTTCAAATCAACTAGCTATAGGAGGAAGCATATTTCCACATAAAAGAATACATAAAGCTACATGGATATCACCTGACCACAGAACTGAGAATCAGATTGATCACATATGCATAAGTAAGAAGTTTAGGTCATCATTGCATTGAAAGATGGAAAAGCAACTGGTCCAGATGGCATTCCAGCAGAGGCCATCAAAACAGATATTGATACCTCTACAGAGATATTATACAAACTACCTTGGCAAAGTCTGGGAAAGACAGAGTAAATACCAGCAGAATGGACGGAAGGTTATCTGGTCAAGTTGCCTAAGAAGGGAAATTGACAAGAGTGCACAAATTATAGAGGAATAATGTTACTATCAGGGCCAGGAAAGAATCATCCTTGAGAGATTAAGAGTCCATAGACAAGCAACTGAGAGATAAACAAGCAGGTTTTTGACAAAACATATCCTGTACAGATCAGATAGCCACATTGCGAATAATAGTTGAACAAAGTCTGGAATGGAATTCACCGCTTTACATCAGATTCGTTGACTATGAAAAGGCATTTGACAGTGTAGACAGAGAATCACTTTGGAAACTGATGAGGCGTTATGGAGTTCCCATGAAGACCATTAACTTAATAAGGAAGACTTATGAAGACATGATATGCAGAGTTCTTCATGAAGGACAATTTACAGAACGGTTTAGGATTAGAACGGGAGTGTGACAGGGAGCCTCTTGTCTCCATTTCTTTTCTTACTAGCAATAGATTGGTTTATGAAAACATCGACATCACACAACAGAAATGGAATCCAGTGGAATCTGAATAAACAGCTTGATGATCTGGATTTTGCAGATGACTTGGTTCTTCTGTCCCATAACCATAATCAGATGCAAGAGAAAATGAAAATTCTCGATGAGGTCACAACAAGTGGGCCTGAACACAGGGAAAAGACAAAGATTATGAAACTAAATGCAACACATGATAACAAGATTAAACCTGAAGAAACATCACTAAAGGACGTAGAATTGTACACATATCTTGGCAAAAATATAGACAAAGTTGGAAGGACATACAATGGAATCAAAATAAGAATACAAAAAGCAAGAGCAGCTTTCATTGCATTGGGAAACATATGGAGAACAAGAGAAATCAAGTCCAACACGAAAATTGTCAGAGACTGACTTGACATTTGAGTTGAAAATTCTTATTTTCTAGTAGCGCTCGACAAAGAAAAAGTGCGTAAAAATTGGTGAGCATGAGCCCTCACCCGATGTACAAATCATGAAAACTTGAAAGTTTTTGTTAAAACCATTTATTATCATGAAACACTCTTTGAAAACAATCCACTCACTTTCACACGAAATGTTGTCATCAAAGAACTTTTAAATTGAATCTAAAATAACATAATTCTCGCCGTGTGTACGTTGGTCAGAGCTGAGGAATGCAACCGTGTTGAAAATTTGTATTGTTTCCATTATAATATATACTTTCCCGAAAATAGTTACAATCAACAAAGAAAAGCGTTTAAATGATGGTGTTCATGAACAGTTTGATTACACTGTATAATGGAAAGAAACTAAAAATACTCTAAGAATGTACTTCTATCTGCTCATCCGGGAACGTAAACAGCACACTATAATTAAAAACCCGTCAAGTTTGACGGGTTATTGCTAGTCATGTAATAATTTCTGGCAATGTCAATAACTCACAACAATACCCATATGTTTTGAAGAACGACCTTTCCCAATTATATAGATGCATAGGCATAGGTAAAATATACTAAATAAGATGCCTTACAAAGTGTTTGGTTTAAAATAAAAAAAATTAACTAGCCAAAATTGCAATTAGTTTGAACAAAATAAACTAAATTAAATTTTGCGTGGGCGAACATTGGACTATAAGACCTGAGTGTCTTAAGATTCCCCATGGATTCCGTTCTCGTCATTAAGAAAGGACTAGACATCAGAAAAGATAGTAAAATATTCCTTATAGGACGTGATAAAAATTAAGTAGTAACTTGTAAAATTAACAGCGTAAAACTACTATCAGAATCATTAGAATTACAGTTCAGAGGAATCATCCTCAAGTGATAGAGTTAGGAGTTGTAAATTAGCAATTATCATTAGCTCACATAAGAAGACTGCATCTCTACTGCTGCAGTCAAATACTACCAATCAAACTGTGCCATAGTGTCAATTGAATTTTCTTCTTTTTGCCTGCCCTTCTTAGCCTGAAGACAGTCGCAAATTCTACACAATTTATAACCTGTGCCATAGTCAGTACTCAATGCCTTCCCAAATGTGAACAAGTAAGCCTGGTTTAAATTAAGCTCACTTAATTAAAGTGGCTTGCAATCCTCTGTGTATAACTGTATATCAATTATAATACTGCTGCAGTCAAATACTACCAATCAAACTGTGCCATAGTGTCTGAATGCCTGCCCTTCTATGAAGAAGTAAGTTCTTAACATGTATATTTTGTTCACTTTATATGTGCATTTTACATGTATAAAATTGCTTATTTATGTAAAGCTGCATATGATACTGGCAACGTCATCATGTAAAACATATTGCCGCATTACCATCACTGCAGGAGCTGATGACTGCTTTGTGCTGATTTCTTCTCCAGGAGCCAATAGCAGAGGTAGCCCCATGCTCCATAGGGAGCAGAAAGTGGATGATGACATCATGGGATATATATTTCTAGGTCAACACTTCTATTTCAGACTGATTTATATTGTACTATGATTCATTTGCACTCTTTCGATCTTTTTGTCTTCATGGCCTGAGATTTCATGCTCATGGACATCAGGAAATTCAGAAGAAGATAAAATCGTGGAAGAAAGCGAAAAGCTCTTGATGCTTACATAAGGAGACAAAAGATTTAAGGGAGATTTGATTTTATATTTCTCTCAGTTTATAGTACTAGTTACTAGTACTCAACTCTGGACACCACCTAAAATAGACGGTCCTGGTGACATTCAAGGCGACAACATTTTGTTAGATTTACTTGTGCAACAAACAAAAGCCATTCGACTCCTGAGAAGGAAAAAGTCAACACTGAGAACCAGACTCCAGCAGCAACCCCTTGTTACCATCTTGTCAGTTATGGTAAAATAATGGACACAGCGAATTGACTAAAAATATGCATCCTTAATTCTTGTGACAAAACGTTTGTACATGTACTTTTGAGCCCGTCTCTCACTCCTTCATCCGCTTTTTATTTGGCATATCTCATGCATCTTCATTCATTTTTTTTGCTGTGACCACTCCCAGACTTGTTTATGTTTCGCTAGGTGAACCATCATAATACCAGGTTAATTAGACCAGGCAGCAGATAATACTTCTATCACCTAAATCGCCTAGCCACCTTTGATAGAGGCGATCTGTGTTTGTACAATATGGTCGGGCACGATTGATGTAGGGAGGCCATACTGTCTGTCTGAGAGATCCGTCTGGGAGATCTATGCCAACACAGGTGATAATTAGATAATCACTTCCGCTGGCCCGTCTTGGTATCAATATTATCGATAATCTGTCTGGGGAGCCAATATGGTGAGAAAGCATCTAGGAAGGAAATAAGAAAGAAGTCACATGTTGGAATTTTAAAATGTAATATTTTAAAACATGCGGGGGTATTATGATTTAAACACCCCAACCGAGATAGTGCTAAAGAGCTTTCGATTGGTTTGATTCGAGAGACGGAATAGACATTGACTTTCATTGGAAAATTCGTCGGAAGTACAATCTGGGATTTTGAACTGAGAATTGGAAATATAATCTAGCGAAATCGGAATCACACATCAGACTGCATTGCCACGTCAAGCTAGAAATTCACCAGAGCCAGAGAGAGAAGGATCGGATTAAGAATTCCAAAAGACCTAAAGAACGCAGCTATCAGATGGTTTGTGGAATGAAGCAATCAGACTGTTCATAGATGTGGCGTAGCGTAGGAAGGATAAGAACTATAGTAGTTAGAAATAGTAGATATAAATGAAGTGAATGTTTTGCATGGTTAACACAGAGGAAGATTTGGCTCAAGAAGTCCTGTTGGGTTCCTCCACCAGGTGAAGGGAGACAAGAGTGTAAATTCTCCTAACTTAGACAAGGTCTGGAAAAGTTTTTTAGGAGATATTTGGTCTCTTGCTGCCGTAGTCCCCTTCTCAGTTATCTATTATTATTATCCTTAATTATTACTGGGATTATGATATATTATATTTTACAAGGCCCCCCCCCCCCCCCTTTCCTTATACAGGAAGATAAACATCAGACGATATTTAACATATAAGTGAATAAACAAGTCATGGGGTACAATATATACACCAAATTGATTTATTAAAATGAACATGATGAATTATGGTAGTGTTAATGGAAATTGTGTGTATGCTGTATGCGATGTCTTACAATTCAAGTGTTTTCATCATCTACTGGCTAGTGACTTTTGTGCTAACATTGATATGGTGCGCTCCCTTTGAAACAGGGAATTTATCTTGTCAGCCCCTGGCTGATAGTGAAGCGTGGTTGGTTGTCCTTTCTTGTTATGACGTTGCATCAGGTGAGTCTCTAATAGTTTGGATCTGCCTTCACTGTGCTCGACTCTATATTTTTCATCTGAGATTGGACTGTCGTGCAAGGCTCCCCCATAGACTGAAGACAAATACGGCTTCATTAATTTCCTAGCTTGAGGAAGCCGTCTTTCCCTAAGCCGTCCGTCTGCCAGTCATATCAGATTTTAGTCTCTAACATCATATGTCTAGAGCCTAATCTTGAAATCAAGTTTCACCCCGCCCCCCCCCCCTTTCTGCCTTTTATTATTATATTTCCTTGCCCAAGCGGCAGTATTATAATTCTTTACACATTTATCGTCATGTTAACTCACTGAATTATCATAGAACTGTCTGTTAAACACACTGAATTATCATAGAACTGTCAGGCGACCGTATTCGAGCACTGTGCCTCTGGCCTAATTGTCACATCAAATATGATGAATTACACAGAACTGTCGGGCATCAGTACTATATAATTGTATAGTACTGTATCTCTGGTCGAATCGTCATGTAAATTATGAGGAATATATAGCACGGTCTGTCATCATTATTATTAATATTACTTTCCTCTTGTCTAAAGGCGGGTCGAAAATGATGTATTAATATGGAAATTAATCTAGAATACATTTAAACTTCGTCTAAACGTCGGGTAGAATATGATGAATTAATATAGAAATTAATATATAATCCATTTAAAATTAATATAAACACTTTGTACAGTCTCTTCCCGTGGGATCATAAAATACACCAGATCACATTGTAGCCTTGTGGCTAAATGCGATCGTAAAGCAAAAATGAATAAAGCAAAACACGTTCATACCCATCACTGTGTCGATTTTGCAAGGTACTACACATTTCACCACAATACTATTTTCTGAGATTTCACTTACCCACTCAGAGATTTGACTCTAATCAGCAATTTAAACATGTGGCTTTACAGTGCTTTAAACCGTGAATTAGCAGCGGTCTGGTTAGGTCTTGCCCCCTTCGCTCCATGGATGCAAGTAATTTCGCATCGAATGACGCGATCTTTTACTGCGTTATTTCCGCTAGGTCACATGATCTGGAGTTTGGGTCATGTGATTTGGCGTCCGATAGACGCTCCAATCAACAACGTTAAAAGTCATGTGAGGGGTTTCCTAGAGTGGGTTTAGACTGGTTTTAGTTGAGTCTAAAACAATGTGCCTTAATTCATTGGTTAAGCCACTAGGCGGTTTTAACCGGTGTCGGGCCACTGAGGTAGGTTTAATAATGACATCGTTAATCTAAAAATAGTACTAGACGCTAGAATATAGAAAAATGAGAAGAAAATTTGCCGTGTATTTTTACCGGCTTTTCAATCATGCATTGAAGATAATAAAAAAAAAGGTGTCGGTGTCCCATAAATTAAATGAAGAGAAGACTGGGCCGGTCTTCACAGTAGAAAAAAGCTTTCAAACTGTGAAGTGTCATCATCACAGAAGAATTAACGAAACCACGGCTGCAGTAGTCATTAATTCTAAGCTAAGTGCTTACTAAAAGGCAACAGCAAAGAACATTAACATTCCTCTATCCAGTCTCTATGAAGATAAAACGTTCATCTAAAATTCAACATCATTTCATCTCTATTTTAACCTGTTAAACTAATTGATTATTAAATCTGTTACATGTTATTTTTAAAACATAACAATCATAGCTGATTCAGTTATTATAAGTGTGAAAGCAAACGTATGAGCAAGACTCTTTAATATATTTACATCTAGACATATATTTACAAATATAGAGCAAATTCTTAGAAAAGGTCGGCGTCTGTGGCCTAATGGATATGAACGCAGTTTCATAATCCAGATATACCAGGTTCGAAACCTGCTGCAGGCGGTTTGGTAGCAGATCGCTTTGTGTGGATTTTTAACAATGGTATAAGCGCCTTACCGTTCAGAAAGCAATGGCAAACTACTGAATGAAAAAAAATTGCCTAGAAAAATCACAAACAGCCAATAAAAGCTGGGGTTGATTGCCACGTCCTGTAAAGGATAAGCAACTAACTTTCTTAGAAAAGAATTTCGCTGGATTTACACCAGCTGGGGGCTTGAATGGGCTAAAACCATTGCTTAATTCTTCACAAAAGACGACGGATCAGATATAAGTTAATAGTGCTCTGCCCTATGCAGCATTGTTCTTGACTTCTGAAAATATCTTGTAAAAACTACTTTGAGATAGAAGCGTCATTACCGTTCTATTTACGACTCTGCCAAGAGTAATCTTATGCTAAGGTAGACACCTTTGATGACCCATTTTAGATACTCTTGCATTTTGGCCACTTGTGGACCACTACTGCAGAGCTAAGTGGAGGCAATCCGTGACAATTCTAACCGTCCTATGATGACAATCTCAAAATATTACATAGTTACAAACTATTTTTCTAAGTTAACCATTTCAATTCTTTACCCATGTTTCAACAGTATTTTATAAATAAATATATGTATGTATGGATAAATATAAATCCTTAGTAGGAGTTTATAAATTGGTTGCACCCGTATAACTTATTTTAAATACATAAGATACAGAGCTAACATATTAATAATACTTTGCTGAATTATCTTTGCTGGGGGCTCAATAAATACTAGTCTATCATAATATAGTGACAAAAATACTTATCTCACAGAAGTGGGCGGGGAATACAAATTTTTTAAGAACCGAGAGAACTCAGTTTTTGTAATTGCCATCCTAAATTCCATGTGAGACTCCTTCACATAGGAGCATAACCCTTCAATTTATATCACTTACTTACTTTGTCGTTCCTCTTCTACCATGGGGTGTAGAGGTTTGCCAGAGCGAACGCCATACTGTCCTGTCGGCTGTCTTCCTCCTGGCCTAGTTCCAATCAAGACTTCGGTCCTTCAGGGATTGTCTAATGTTGTCCTCCCAGTGAACTCTGGGTCATCCTGGAGGTCTGTATCCCTGGTTCTTGGTTTCCCCTATTTGTCATTATATACGATCTTCTTCCGTTCTTCATACATGGCCAAACCATCATAGTTGGGACTGTTCTACTTGGGTCTGCAGGGGATGGGTTTTGATGCCTTTATTTACTTCTTCTTCCTCGTTCGTCCTGAAAAGGGCGTTGGTTGCGTTGTGTTGCCGTTTACGGCGAAGCTGCAATATTTGCGCCTTTCGGCCCGACACATCCGACTTCCGCACGGCATTTTTTTGGGACCTGGTTTGCCTTCCCTCTTCGATCCCTACTCTCTCAGCCAGGCTGCAATGATGCAGCCTGTTTCCAGGACCACCACTTTGAGATGGAGTAGGGTCTTGGTCAGCTCTGGTTTGCTGACCCTGACACAAGCAGTCAAGCTATGAGTTGCTGACTGCATTCATCTCGTTAGCTCATCTTCAGTCCCAGTTTATTTACTAAGGCATGGATTTAATATACTACAGCTTTAACAGTGACAAAGCTGGAAGAAGATGCTGCTGGTTTTCTGATGATGATGGTTTTCTGATGGCGTTGGTTTTTGTTTTGATAATGCTGATGTGATATGTGGTTGCTTACTGGCAACTGCAGGCATAATGACTTTTGCATACAAGGTGAGGGTGGGTCAGATTTAACCTAAGCTTTCATTCAAAGAGTAAAGCCATCCCACTGAACTATTGTATGTACATAAGGTATAGCATACATATAGGCGTGAGGTGGCAGGGAAGCAAACCCGTAAAAATTGCTTGCTGAAATCGGATGTGTTGGGCCGAAAGGCGCAGATATCACAGCAAAGCTGAAAACTACGACACAACGTAATTACCGCTCAAAATGGCCAGAGTTGTAAGAGAGATGGCTGAGCGAATGTAAACAAACAACAAACAAACATTCAAAGAGTAAGAGATGTTATTTGTTCAGTCTCTTTCTGGTGTTGTTTAAAGAAGTCTTGCTCTTGGAAAAAAATAGTTGTTTTTCATCTTTGGGCACCTACAACAAATCATTGTTACCATGTTGCAGCTAAACAACTTGACTTCTATCCCTCCTCTGATTGTTATTACAACATCTATTGTCCAGGTGGTCTTGCCTCATGTGCGCTGGCTTGCTTATCTCACCAGCTGGTGAATGTAAACAATCTTTTCTCTTCCCCGATTACTGTTACAACAGGCCATCCTGAGGGCATCCAGGCAGGTTTTGTTTACATTCTTTTTTACCATATATCATCTTTCTTTCAGGAAAGTATATGATATATTTTGACAGGTGGCATAAAAAATCATACATGTAAGGAATTTAATGTTCTACATTTGAGTTAGGGAAGGAAAAAGCAGCAAGAAATGAACTCTCTAACACTTCACTCCCCTACAGCAGTCTCTGCTATGGGATTACACTAGTGTTCCACGAGTACTGAAAGGTGTTCTACGAGTACTGAAAGGTGTTCCACGAAGAAAAAATTGTAGAACTGATTGCTAACAACTTATTTTCAAACATTATTTTTAAAATCTCATACTGGTTTTAAAAAATAATAATAATGTAAACGCTTTTGATGATTGAGCTGGAAAACTGCTTAAGGAAAAGTAAAATATGACCTTTTCTCGTGTTTCACATAGCAAATTTTGTTCAGTTGTTATCTATTCTATTGCTCAACTTCCAAGAAATGCCATTTTTTATTTATTTCTAACAGTATTTTTATACTAAATAAACTTATTTCCCATAGATAACTGGCTGAAACAAGGAACTTTAACATTAAAAACAGAGCCTTCCTTGGGTTCTGAGTGAAAAGGGAACAGCAAAAAAAAAAAAAAAACTTGATGAAATTTCAAAGGATTTAGTTTCTGAAAGATCTATAAGCGAATTGCCTTCAACAGAAAAATTAACGTTCGCACACGGAAAAAACTATTGATAAGAAACTAACTAGAAAGTACAATGTTAGTTATTTGTCTTTTGGATTCATTTTCTGCGGAAAAGAAGAATCTCCTGATGCATAGAGTACGCTATGCAACAAACTACTGTCGAACAGTTCTCTAGCACCTGCCAAACTTCAAAGGCAATTAAAGACGAATCATGCTGAAAAAAGATGTAAGTTTTTTTTAAGCGACATCTTGATTCCCTTGAAAACTGTAAACGTTCAATGTTTAAAATGTCAAAATCGGACAATGAAAATGCAACAGAAGCATCAATCAATTTAAGTTACTGTATAGCTCATGCCGGAGAGGCCCATGCTAAAGGAGAATCACTTATTAAGCCTTGCTCAAAAAGATATAGTAATGTGCATGATTAACGAGCAGTCGTGTGCTAAAATTGATGTTGATCAGCTCTCAGATAGTACTGTTTCTAGTAAAATTAGGGACCTTGCTACTAACATAGAAGAAGAGCTGGTTAGCCGACTGAAAACTTGTAAGGGATTTTTCCTGAAACTAGATGAATACACAGATGTTTCTGGACTAGCTGTGCTACTTGTGTTTGTCAGGTATAGGTTCAACAAGTCCATAGAAGAGGACTTGCTTTTATGCGAATCTTTACAGAGTAACACTACGGGTGAAAAACTATTCAACAGCATCAACAATTACTTTGAAAAGCCCGCTATTAGATAGGAAAATGTTGTGCATGTGGGTAGTGATGGTGCCATAGCAATGGTTGGAAAAATATCAGGGGCTGTAACACGAATCAAAAGCGTGGCACCCAACTGTGCCATCAACCACTGCGTTTTGTATAGAATGCATTGGCTGTTTAAAAAAAATTCCCACATCACTGAAAAATGCACTTGACGAGGCAGTGAAAATAATAAACCACATTAAAGCACGGCCACTTCAATAGAGACTTTTAAAAATTGTATGTGAAGAAATTGGTGCTCATTACAAAGTCCTGCTTCTTCACACAGAGCTGAGGTGGTTTTCACGGAGTTAACACCTGGCAAGACATTTTAAGCTGCGCTGTGAAGAAAGCGACTTTATTGGTTCCAGATTTCCATTGGCTTGTTCTTTGACAAATCCTTCATGGATGCTAAGACTTGCATATCTGGCTTATGTACTGTATTTACAAAACTGAATGAAACAAATCTGTCCCTACAACAAAGAATAAAACAACTTTTACTGCAATGGACACAATGTCATCACTGATTAAAAAAATACTGGATAATAACTTTGACTGCTTTCCAACTCTCAGTGACTGTTTTATTTAGCTTAATGCTGAAGCTGACACAGGGTTTTTGATGACATTGCACAGTATCTGCGTGATTTGCATTGTAATATTTTAAAATATTTTCCTGCAGACAACAATGACAATGATTGGATACGAAATCCACTAGCAATAGCAACCAAAGCAGCATGCTTATTAGCTCATGATTATGAGAGTTCAATTGATTTGACTTCAGACTAAAGAATAAAACAAAGATTTAATGAACTTTCCCTAAATGATTTTTGGAGCAGTGTTTTGCAAGAATACCCCAACATTGCAAAACGAGCAATTCGAGTGCTTCTTTCATTTGCCACTACATACTTAAGTGAAACAGGATTTTCTTATTATGCAGCTACAAAGACAAAATATAGGAACAGACTGGATGCTGCACCAGACATAAGAATTCAACCTTCAAATATTGTACCAAATATTAAGGGAAAATGTAATGGTAAAAAGCAAAAGCATTCTTCTCATTGATGTAAAATGTACAATTACTTGTGCATGTACTTTACTTTGATTAGTAATAAAAAATAAAGACAGTTAGAATACTGATGGTTCTAATTATTATTTTAGCTGTATTAATTACTCTCTTTATTTACACTAAATTTTAATTAATCGTAAAATATAATATAAATTTGTAATTGCTACCTTAAACCCAATCTTTAGGATCATTGTTCCGTCAATTCATTTCAAGCGAATAAGTGTTCCGTGAACAAAAACAGTTTGAGAAACGCTGCTCTAGAGCACTTAAAGTTATCTTCCACC
The DNA here is from genome assembly GCA_024509875.1 of Oreohelix idahoensis. NCBI lineage: Eukaryota > Metazoa > Mollusca > Gastropoda > Stylommatophora > Oreohelicidae > Oreohelix > Oreohelix idahoensis. Next base: position 938,912 of record JAMPIV010008937.1, on the reverse strand, counting down.
GTTCCCTCTTAGAACGAATATTCGCTGAAGACCCATCTTGTCAGTCGTTTTGGCAGAAAGTGAGAAAAAGTAGTGGGATGGTGGTTAAATACGCGTAGAACCCGATTTTCTGTCTAAGCAGTAGGCGTCTCAAATGACCTCTGGCTACCAGCACATAAAAGCTCCCACCTCTAAGCAGATGAACGGTTTCTCGTTCATGTCTTGCGGTCTTTGAGAGACGAACTACAAAGACTCACTTGAATCAATTGGTCAAACCAGAGAAAGTCCTGCGAGAGATTTGCTGTGTCATGGAAAGCTTCAGAAGCTGAACCAACTGCCTAAAACAGACTGTTTACTCAAGGTTACTTGAGGGTAGAATTGAAGCTTTCAAGAATGTCAAGCTGCGAGACCAGGAAAGGCGGTCTTTAGGTAGAATGTAAAAATGTTTCTCAGGGAGGAATGTGAGCATGCTTGCCAGGAGGGAAGTAAAATTGGTAGAAAGGGTGTGAGAATGAGGGGAACCAGAAAATAAGACAATTATTACCTTGCTCCATAACAGTTTTTTCAGAACCACTTGCTGTGACCTCTCATCTAGTAGTTTCATTTTGTCTTGCATCTGATTACAGTTATGAAACAGAAGAGCAAGGTAATTTTCAAAATCTAAATCATCCAGCTGCTTAGTCAAAGTCCACTGAATTCCATTTATGTTGGCTGATGTCAAAGTATTCATAATCCAAGCTATAGCCAGTAAGAAGAGAAATGGTGACAACAGGCATTCCTGTTACACTCCAGTCTTATGCCAAATTGTTGTTTAAGTTGCTACTCATGAAGAACTCTGCATGTTATGTTTTCATTTGAATTCTTTATTTAGTTAATGATATTAAGGGGATTCTATTGTGACAAAGGCCTATCGTTCTCGTCTTGTATCTTTTCCAAAATATTTTATTTCTCTCTCGTTTATCTCTTTCATCATTGTTAACGTAATCTTTCTAAATCACAGCTTGTACCTTAGTGTAACTTAACACACCTTTGATTTATTTCACGACCTAGCTCTATCTTTTGGAACACACCAGGCTTGGTGGAGAGTAATGCTTGATTTGGGATACGGGGATAAAAAGAATTATTTTGATACCTAATCCCCTATTAAAACAAAATGAGTCGTACCACACTGGGACAACGACACGCTTGCCTGACCGATGGGCAACAAAGGACCTGTTACACGTGCAGGAATGTTGTTGCCAGATGGTAGACCGTGATAGTGGCTAAGCCACTTAGATGTCGGGTGCCTTGCGAGATAAGGAATAAGATGATTAAGGAAACCATCTAACAACAATGAGACATAGGATAGCATGCACGCCAGAGATTGACACAAGAAACTTCATGTGATGCGGCAAAAAGACAAAAGGCTTTGTGACAGAAGGGGCCAGTGATTTCTTCATTGGGCGGCCTAACAATGGATAGAGTTTTGATTCATATCTGTGAAGTTTAATTTTATAGTGTTCTTAAGGAAATTGAGAAGGAAAAAGGAGGTTAGTAAATATAAAAATTATTAATAATTTTCCTTCTTCCTTATTTAAGATTTATTCTAGCTAAATGTGTGAAAGACTGTTTGTTTCTCATTACTTCTATTCGTAAACGATTAATCAAATCAAAGATTTTTCCTCTAGGGTAATATTAAGCAATTGATAGTTATATACTTCCCCTTCATCTAGACTGTTAGATCATCATTACAGACTTACATGAGCACACACTTTTATGCGCAATATATTTAACACTTATCATGTGCGCTTCATGTCATACATCATTACCAGAGAATTAAAAACAGAGAGATCAATAGTGAGGACTAAGATAAAAAGAAAGTCAACTATTGAAATGAGATGTGAAATTTATAAAGGCACTTTTGTGTCTTCAGTCCTGCAGAAGTCTGAGTCTACATATTACGTGTTTGGCGTCTAACCAGAAAGAAGCTAGCAAACCATACATCCGGATAGCAGAATTCATAGATAAGACATCATACACTTCCTAATTTACAAGGACGATCTTGCTTGCATTTGTAAATGGTGGTGGCACAGTATTTTATTCACCTGTTTATCAAGTGCTGACAAGTTGATTCTGTATACAAATATCTAGTTCAACTCACTCAGAAGAGTATTCCTTGAATCACAAGTACATACTCACAAGTTGATCAGTCTACCTACTAAGATCACCTAGTCACAAGTTGATACACCAAGATATCAAGCTCAAATCAACAAGTTCAGCTACTATATAAGTCAGTGTAACCGTCTGTTTTGTAACGGCCACCATAAATGTAACGTACTGTTTATGAGTGATGTGAAAGCTGGCAGAGTGAACGTGTTGTTTATCACCTGGACTGTGTAATGTTGCGGTGTCGATGTAGGTCACCAGAAATGTAACGGCCAGGAATGTAACGGCCACCAGAGTGAGGCACTGCCAGGGGTACTATGATCACTCACAGTAAACAGCGTACATGTTGTAGATCTGTGATATTGGTATTATGATGTGCTGAGTGTGGGTGTAGACGAAAACGCGAATGCTTGAGGCTCTTAGTAAAGTCAATGATGCACCCATACACTCACATGCAGTAGTCAATGATGAATCGAAGACTGCTGGCACGTTTCAAACATTTATTTACGAAACTGACAGTAGCATCAACAGGACAGTCAAATCGACGAGATCAAGGACTTCACATAGATAATAAATGACTGTTAAATGTCTGGTAATCAAAGGCTTGCATCATACATCAAACATCATCTGTCCTAATGTTACAATATGTAATGTAGCTTCCATACCATTGACTCAGCGCGTCAGGTACTTAATTAGCTCTGTCGTCCAACAAACGAGCTCCTAAATTGCGTAGCAATAATACATAAGGCTGTTATACAACTGGCATAGCTCGCCAGGTATATTTCCTCTTGCTGAAAAATATTGGCCGTAATACAGGGCCTCAATATGTAGACAGCTGTGTATCCTTTGTTAGCAGGCACGATCAAACCATGCTAAACATATATATATAACGCCAACCTGCGGCGTCCACAATAATTTATCATCATCATTAGGCTTCTGTTCACTTGAAAACATATAGTCTCATTTGGCTAGAACTAGAAGCAAGGAAGGAATTCTGTCTCTCAAGATCTGTGAGCTTCACTCACCGATAGGTAACTTCAAATGTTCTGCAGCCAAAGGCATAGTAATAAGAATGTCATTTACCTTCATACAGAATCTTCCGGATACACACTTAACAAAAGATCACTGGGGAAAACATTGACATTTCAGTCATATCGAAACTTTCCAATCCCCATGATGATCTAGAGAAAAACACAACGGACATCGTCGTCCGACAGCCCAGATCACAATCTAGATGACGGAAGTCACAGTTCGCGCTCAGAACCCTGCGCATGCCTAGACAGCATAAAAATTAGCATCGTTCAGATAGATCAATGACAACGATTGAAAGAAAATTGGACAGTCTATGCATACTTGTGTATAATCATACAGTGGAGGAAAGTTGAGAGACACATAGACAGTGTAGATTGGACATCAGTGTGGTAACACTTCATATATCACATCATCATTTCACTACTCACTTAGGTTCACTCATATATTTAACTAGCTACATTATTTACATCTTATCAGTGTGTGTGTGAATTCACCATCATCACTTTTATTATCTACTTACCCTATATGTGTATATATTTAACTAATGAACTATATAGCTGCGTTGATCATTACCTAGTTCGTTAGTGTATCACTCGTGCTGTCTGTGTTAAGTGTATATCAATAGGTAAAATGCTTCATTTAGATGAGGTTAGGGGCTCTTTCTCTATCGAGATCTGAAAGCAGAAGCTAAGGTCATAAAGAAATAAAACACTTTCCATAATTTATTAGACAACACTATCTAGTGGAGAACTTTCGCCTTCTCTTCTTCTTGTCCTTATCTCAAATAGGTCTCTTTATTTCTTAATGAGCCAATTTCTGGAGACCTTCTTGACCACATTCCATAGACCATCCCCAGTGATTCTCTCCCTACAATGTCAAATTCCTTTTCATAGTTCGTAACCAAGCTTTTCTGTGTCTGGCTTCATGAGCTCCCATAACTTGGTACCATTGGCTTGTATTTAGAACTATTATTAATTGATGTAGTCAGAGAATCCAGATCAGCTAGTTCCTCCATACATTTAACACCTGATGAGTATGTACTTGTACAGACTGGACTGGCCTGAGTTGTAAAATGATATCTGATAAAAGCTGGATACATTGAGTGAGTCTTATATAACATAGTTTTGGTCATGTCATTTAGTCTGAACTATTTTCTCTGTAGTTCCAAAGGTAGGACTTCTAAAGCCACTGTTAAGAGCACCCATCTATGTTGATCTGATGGCACCTTTTATTGTACATAATGCTTGGTGCAGAAACTTAAATTTAATCTTGTTACTATTTGCTGCAGAATTATAAACTATGCTTCCATAATCAATTTCGCTTCTAACTGAGAGATAGAACATGAGCATTGTTTTAGTGCACCCCTTCCTTGACCTTTCAAATATCATAGCAAGTTAGGTAGTCATCTGAAAGACACTACCAGCCTATTTATTTGTTGTTGTTTTTTCCAGTTCAGCCATTAGTCTAGTGTCATTGAAATTGTACTACTACCTTTTGCTTCTGTATCTTTATGTCAATTATCTTATTTTTTTAATACACAATACCTTTGGCAAATAAAACGAAAAAATATGAATGCAGAAAGAGAGGTAGGGGACAGAAGAGAAGAGAGAGAAGACGACGAGCTGGCAAGAGAAAATTCAGAAAGAAATTGGATTAGCTGTCAGAAATATTTGCGTATTTTTACTAGAATAGCCGAAACGTCAATCAACGGGCAGCAGTTAAACAGAAAATCATCTATGATTTTGACATCCTCATGATTCAGGAGACAAATTTAAAAGTGACTAGCAATATCAATTGTCCAGGCTACAAATGTTATAGTAATCCGTCTGGGCCTAGCAGACAAGGGCAAGCTATGTATGTCAAACATGAACTCACTCACACATGGCTGGATACAAGTTCCCACAATAGTAAGGATACAGAATTGCAGGGCATTGCGGTGAATATTAGCGATCAAGAATGGAGAGTCTACAATTTGTATGCTCATGTAGACCACCTTCCTGAAGAGGGTAGTTGGGATTTCCTGATAGATTTGTTCGATTAACTTAACAATAAGTGTTTAATTGCTGGTGATTTCAATGCCAGGTCTAAGGAGTGGAGTAACATTACGGACAGGGTATGGCCTTGAGTCGGGCATTACTGAACACAAACGTAACCATCTTGAATGATGGACGCTCAACAAGACTGGCAACTAAACCTGGGGACACTGTCGACGTCTTAGATCTGGCATTGATTTCTAACGCTGCGCAACCCTTGCACGTTGGAATGTACTAGGAGCACAGGAAAGTGATCATCTACCTTGTGAAGTCCTCATTGCAAAGGGGAGGGCAACCAGACACAGGAGGCCTAAACACACTTTTAAGTACCTTGCAGGCTTGCATTACTATAATAGCCCTCTACATATATTGCGTCAAAATGCCAGGAAAAAGACAGCTAGAACACTTTTCACTCAATCACCCTGGTGGAATGAGGATGTAGAAAAAGCATGGTTAGAAAAGGAAAGAGCGATGAAAGAATGGAGGAAAGCATGAAAGAGAAGTACAATGAATAAGGGAGGGGTTGAAGAGATGAAGGTGACAAAACAGAAAGCCATCAATAGGTTCAAGAACGTTGTAAGGGAAGCCAAGGACCAAGTGTGGGAGGCCTTCGTGACACAAGTGGGCACGGAAAAGACCTTACAGAAATTCTGGTCCTTACATTGAAGAACAATATAAGCCAACCCAAATCTAATATTCTGAGCTCCGCGGAATAAAGTCTGAAGACCGATGAAGAGAAAGGATGTGCATTACTCAGTCGGTATATCACTCAGATGGATAAAGGTGATAAAGCTGCCCATCAAGAGATTAAGAATCGTGTACTGGAAAATGGCATCAGAGGCGAGATATATTTCGAACTCATATCTGACGAGGACATTATGTATACTTTAAAAACAAGTAGAAACACTACTAACGGGTCCTGATGGTGTACAGTATCAACACATCAAAGAGCTTGATGACAGAGGCATTATGCATGTAGTGATGGATTTCAACACCAGTATACAGAATGCTGAGGTGCCAGAAAACTGGCCACATAGCTACCTACGGCCACTTCCTAAACCTGGTAAAGATCTCACACTGCTTAGCAGCTATCGGATCACCACATTGCAGAATATCTATGGCAAATTACTTGAGTAGATAGTGGTGAGGAATTTAATGAACCACCTAGAAAATGCACACATCTTCCCTGACACCCTGGGCAGTTATAGACCAATAAAAGTAACTTGGGGTAACGCTGGAATATTTGTGTACGATGTATATGAGGGTTTCCAGGGTAAACAAGAAACGGTGGTAGTGAAAATTGACCTACAGGATGCATACAACAGTTGTTGACTCTTTGCAACATTGATGGACTGTGTAATGGAATGTGGTGCAAACCCAACAAACAAACTTTATTTTCAAAGGGTTAAGAATTGGGCACAAAGCCCCGTCTGACATTCTGCCTAACAAGGTGGACAGCAGCTGCCATAACTGAGATAGCAGTTGCAGTTCGCTTGGGAACATAAACATCAGAACCAATGCGCATTTGCAGGGATTACCCCAGCGTTCTCCATTATCACCAGAGCTGTTTAACATCTATACAGCAAAAATAGATGCAATCCAACCAACAGGTTTGGGATGAACATTAACTTTTGCCGATGACTTGCTCATTTTACAGGACTGGATCAGATAAACAAGAAATGGTTAAAAACATACATGAGACACTTCAGGCAGTTTCTAAATGGCCCTAAAATCAATGGCTGCAGTGCACCAGGAGCAAAGACTACTGTCTCTCCTGTATCATCAGCTGGTCTTGTCTGTAATCAAATATGGCCTGGGAATACTCACGTTGTCAATATCACAATGTGAATGACTGGAACACATTGAAAATGAAGGGATGCGTATAGTCTTGGGCTGTACGTGAGATAACCCCATTGTGATGATGCAGCACATGCTTGGATTGCTGTCAATTAGATCCAGATATACAATGGCCCAGGTAAAAGCATATTTGCGATTAACTACAGACAAAAGGCATTGGAACATAGCTGACATCAAAGGAGCACGAATAAAGAGGGCGATGTCATGGATGGCGCAGGCAGAGGAGACTATTAGTCAGGTGACCACAGTAAAAAATATATTCAAGGGAGTGGAGTAAGTCAGATCAGAGCTGGATGAACTACCAGCAAGTCATCATCAGCCTTGGTAGAGAGTGTAGAACTTGGGCCAATGGGAGAGCAGAGCTGGAAGTTGGTTAGCTTATAAATGTTAATGCTGGGGATGATGATGCCACTGTGTACACTGATGGGTCTATAATTCAGAGTGGGGCTTCTATGCTACAGTAAAGGGCAGAACTGTTGCTGAACATAGCAGGGCTTACATGATAACAACCTCCAGTATGAGAATGGAGGTAGAGGCAGTTACTGCTGCCTTAAGATGGCTGTCTGAGACTTTATTAACAAAGGCAGTTATTGTATCAGACTCGCAATCCATGCTTTGAAAGATCCAAAATGGATGGTTCCGACATGAATGGAAAACCTCAATAGAAGCATTGAACCTTCAAGAACTGATAAGGATCTACTGTCCTGGTCATGCAGGGGTACGCGGTAATGAAAGAGCTGACAGACTAGCTTCAAGAGCACCCATAGAAGGTGCATTGGACATGGATAAGAGAGAAATACTACTGAGGGCAATTCATGTTCACCTATTTGAGAATGACACTGCAATCAATTTTGGTATCTTTAAATTCTTCATCTAAATCCTTTACTTAAATAAGCTCTAAGAATATATAGGAATACTACCACCATCTTTTTCTTTCTTATGTATCTTTTCTACACCACTTGTTACTCACTTTAGGGTTCAATCATGTCACTGTCTTCTAATTTTGTAATCTCTGAATTAAGCGGTTCACAAGTATACATACAAATACACAGTTATCTTTCACATACAAATATGTAAATGCAAACATACACAATAATTCACTAATATATATTAAAGTGTCCATGCACACGCACACACATAAAGACATACTTGTTCTTTATCCTCTCTCTTTGCACACCAAACTCCTTTACAGGGTCCTAGTACTGTATCCAGTTGTTGTCGAATTGACAGAAGTGTGGACATTAGCGTGCGTGAGTCTGGACTAATACCCATTGACCTAGATACAGAAAACAAATACAATAAATTCTATCCAAGTGTGTTCTAAAAACTGGCCATCCTACTGCTATGTGAACTGTTTTCATTATTATAAATCTAGTTTGTATGTTATTTATTTTTAGAGTTAATAAACATTCAATAATGTGACAGTGTAATACATACATAAAATAACATTGACATAGATCATCATGAAGTACTCATGCAGAAGAGAACTGGAGACAAAAATGAAAAGGGATGAGGATCTTGATCTGATGGCACAGGACAGGAGGACTATGTAGGAGTTTGTTGATTACCTGTACTCCTTGGGGAGCTGAATGGTAATGAATAGCCATACATGTCAACCTGTACTGGATCCCATACTGCACATGGGAAATTGACACTTTTAGCTGTGTACAGCTGTACAACGTTGTTTTACGGAATTTTTTCTGGAAAATTTGTTTAAAAAAATATTCGCCAATCCATGTTTTTTTCACCATTTTTTTTTTAAATTCAGTATTTTTTTGGCAAATATTTTTAAAACGAGATCTCTCCCAGCAACCAATCAAATCCTTTTATACCTAATCATTGTGCCAGTAAGTTTGAATTCTCTCAATCATTTATATCACTAGAACAAAAGCAACAATTTATAAGATGACAGGTTGAATGAGAAAACAATATTCGCAAAGTAAACTCCTAACTTTCTTTCACCAATAGTAGTAACAATGCAACATCATCCTAAAGAATTAATATTCTGAACATCAACCTATATCTACAAAGGAAAAAATCGCCATCATGAGGAATAATACAGTACAGAGCAGAGAATATACACAATCAAGATAAATATCACTTTAAATGAAATACATCCTGATATAACCAACAGGTCCATGTACGTGGTAAATCGTTGAAAGAGGTGTGCTACAAAGAAAAGCAGCAAATACCTTAAAAAAATCATTTTGGGCGCTCAGGGAGACATGTTGCATTTTTATAGCTAATCTTTGTATAGCTATCTGTCATTAACTACGCTTGCAACTACCCCTACATGCCATTTTTTTTATATTGTGTTCATAAATTTGTTAAATACTGTTTGCTGTTTTTGGCTGTTTGTTTTGCTTTGTTGTATCTTTGATCATTTGCTTTGTCTTTCCAATTATATTGTCCCCGTTTACATATTTCTAATAAATTAATGTCATAATATTCTGAGTACATAACTAGAAAAAATGTTTGTTTGCATAAGCTTTTCTGTTTCTAAAGTAAATTCGTTCAGCTCTTTATAGCAGTGGTCGAGATTTGCTGCTTTATTTTTAAATAAAACGTCGATCTATTATCTATTATTGTAGGGTCTACCAACTTTTTAATAAAACTTTGTAAATGCGTGTTAGCTTTTCCCCTCCCAGGATTATTAGTTGAAATAATTCATCCATTGAATAATGGTTGAGCTTAACACAAAGACATGTAAGCTTGCAGATAAGGTCAGAGCTCATTGTAGTAGTAGCAGTACTTTATGCAAGAGATGATTTCCTTATTTTAAAACTAGCATAATAAATACTTTTTTTTTCATTGGAATAATGGTAGGGCAGCGCATTCTCAGAGCGCATCAACTGACAACTACGAGCAAATTTTTGCTATCTATATATATATATATATATATATATATATATATATATATATATATATATATATATATATATATATATATATATATATATATATATATATATATATATATATATATATAATATATATATATATATATCTATATGTCTGTCTGTTACCTTAAAACTCGAGAATGGCTGAACCAATTTTGATGCAGTTTTCTCCAGCGTATTGGAAATTTCTCTGGGAAGGTTTTAAGCTATAAATCATTATGGTATGACTTCAGGAGGCTGAGCAGTGAAGAAATATGTTGCGCAACTTGGAAAATAATCGTGCGTGCGGCACATTAAATTCGATACGGCGGCTAAATTATAAGAGATATATCGAAACAGCGTATGAGGCACTTTTAGAGTTTAATAGTTCTACAAAAAAGTCTGCCAGTGCATATATTTCAGATCAATAAATAACTCGCAATAAGCATTTTTATATTTTCATTTTCGGCAAAATTTGAAACGTTCAGTTTGCTGTTGAATGTCGTCATAAACCCTAAAGAAGTATGAAAACAAATTACATCTATGGCAAGAGCATTTACTAAAGGAAAAAAACGTCCTTTACCCTATATACCTTTGATTTATAAATCAAGATTAGTCACGGAGTCAACATAAATAAATTAATCGAGGCTGTGACGAATGACAGGAAGTCACAGTAGCATAGTGGTTAGTGCACTGGCTTCCTTGCTCAGTGGTCTATGGTTCGATCCCCAGATGAGGTGGGATTTTTTTAGGCCACAAACGGCTCCTGGGTCGACCCAGCCCCAATTGAGTACCAGAGCAACTTCTGGGAAGGTTAAGGCGGCCGGCGTGATGCTGACCACATCACCCCTAGTGTGCCGATGGTCAAGAAAATATGGACCTAACACCATATTCCCAATATGCCTCAATGGGCGTGTAACGGGATCCTTTACCTTTTACCATGCAAAGCAATGGGTTTAATAGAAGATGTTGCTTATTGAAACAATACACTGAAGGAGGCTGCTTTGTACAGTTCACCTTTGTCACTTAGGTATTAGTTTGCCATTATTTTGATACTATGCCACGTATGTGATCCACTATCTCAGTGGCTTTCACACACAGACAGCATGTCAAGATATTTTACACCAAATTCGCCACCAGCAGTATAGAAAACTTGCCATACAGTGATGAAATATATAATTATGCTTTAATTTAACTAAAAAACAAAATTATACTGTCGTTCTCAGAAAAAAAAACCTTAGAAGAGTTTGGTCTTCCACAAACAAATGATCCGGATTCTTCTGCTTTTATTCGACTATATCTGCAAGAGATGACATATGACCAACAGTCGTTGTTACAAACTGTGAGTAGAGATGAGACCCCTTTGAGCACTGATCAACTTAGTTTACAACACCGTTCTCGCATGTGTTAAAAATGGTTCAGGACAGGTATTCTTTTTAGATGCTCCCAGGGGTATGGGAAAAACTTTCTATATAATATAACCTTGACTAGGTTGAACGGGACACACCTCGCCAAAATGTTATTTTAAAAAAAAAATTATAAATCTGCTTTTGGCCAAAATAAGATCTTGTGGTGATGTTGCCTTGGCCGTGGTTTCTTCAGGAATAGCTGTGACATTGCTACAAGGTGGCAAAATGGTCCTTGCAATGTTAAAGTTGCCACTCAATTTATGGCATGATGATCAAGTTGTTGTGTGTAATATTTCTAAACAGAGCGCCACAGAAAAATTGCTGCAAAAGTGTTCGCTCAATGTGTGGGATGAGAGCAAAATGTTGCATAAAATTTCTATCAAAGACCTAGATAGGGCTTCGAAAGATATAAGAAGCGACAATCGGCTCATGGGTGGTGTGACCATATTATTTGCAGGTGATTTTAGGCTAACTTTACCCATTATCCCATGAGGTACATGGGCAGATGAGGTGAATGCGTGTTTAAAAAAGATCTTTCATTTGGCCTGACGTTGAAAAACTATCCCTCTATAAGAATATGCGCGCTTAAATTTTCGGGATCGTCAATTTGTCTCTCTTTGCAGATTTTTTATTGAAAGTAGGAAACGGAGACTAGCATGTACCGGGAGGGAAAAAATCAGTTTGAATAATTCTCAGCTATGTAGAGTTGTTCACGATATCAAAGAGTAGATCAATTTTGTTTATCTGGACATAATAAATTTACGAAGTAAATTTCCATCATGGTTTAAGGCATTTTGGCACCTAAAAATGATACTGCAACTAAAATAAATAATGTTATATTACATCAATTAGACTCTTCTTTCCATAGATACAAGTCCTTTAATACCACCTTGGATGATCAGGACTCCGTACATTACCCAGTAGATATTTTAAACTCTTTAAATCCTTCAAGGTTACTGTCTCATGAACTATGTTTGAAAGTTGGTGTACAAATAATTTTACTCGGCAATCTTAGCCCGCCTAAACTGTGTAATGGCACTGGACTCCAAATTACATCCTTGAAGAACTACATAGTGGAGACCACTATCCTGACAGGTTGGGGTAGCGAGGAGAAAGTCTGCATATCAATTAATTCGTATATGTCATTAGTTGATTTAAAACCGTCTTCTTCTTCGATCCTTAACCACCGACCGTCAAAGCAGTCAGTGGCCATCACGCCTAGTGGAGTCTTGTAGGGCAACAACAAATTGATTCCACTTTGCACGGTAGGTGGCCATCCTTCGTACAGTGCCCCAACTCTGGTTCATTCTTTGCATCTCAGCCTCCACAGTCCTCCGCCAAGTTGTTTTTGGTTGGCCTCTCTTTCGCTTTCCTTCAGGGGTCCAAAACATAGCTGTTCTTGTGATGGCATCGGGGTCTCTTCTGAGGACATGACCAACCCAGCTCCAGCGTCTGCCAGCTATGATGGTGTGCATGTCCTCTTGCTTGCTACGAGTAAGCAGATCTTGGTTGGTGATGGTATTCGGCCAAAAGATGCGGTGAATTTTTCTTAGGCATGTTGTGTGAAAAGAGGACAATTTTGACATTTCCTTCTCTGTGGCTCTCCAGCATTCCGCACCATAGAGAAGCACAGAAAGCACGCAACTCTGGTATAATCTTAATTTTGTGCTTGTGCTGTATTGGGAGGACTTCCAGATGTTATTTAGGCTAAAGAAGGTTGTTCTTGCCTTATTCATTCTGATGTTGATGTCTTTGCCTGCCCCACCGTCTGGTGTTACTATGCTTCCTAGGTATGTGAAGGTATCTGTCTGTACCAGTTGCTGATTCCTTACTGATATGGGCTCAGGGTTGCTCACATTGAGCGTCATGACCTCAGACTTCTTTAAATTGATGTTCAAGCCCACCTGCTGGCTAATTTTATTAAGTCTATCCGTTTTTTTCCTGGATGTGTTGATGTGAATGTGCCAGCAGTGCAATGTCATCTGCATATTCCAGATCTTCCAATGTAGAAAATGTAGTCCATCTTATTCCTCTTGGACTGCCCTCTGTTGTCTGGCACATCACCCAGTCTATGACTGTTAAAAATAGAGTGGTTGATAAGGGGCATCCCTGTCGTACTCCTGTCTTCACCTCGAAGGTTAGGTTGCTCTGCCCAACACTACACGTAAAGTTGGCATAGAGGCTTTTTATGATTGACACTATGCCGCTTGGGATTCCATAAGCCCTCAGTATTTTCCATAAACTGTCCCTATGTATGCTATCAAAAGCCTTTTCAAAATCAACAAAATTTATGTAAAGCTGTCTTTGCCATTCTGAGCACTGCTCTATAATGTTCCTGAGAGTGAATATATGGTCTACACATCTTCTGTTCTTTCTAAATCCTGCTTGTTCTTTCCTCAGTTTGTAGTCTACTGCCTTTGAAATTCTCTGTATAAATATCCTGCCTAGTATTTTGCTGGGAACTGAGAGAAGAGTGATTCCTCTCCAATTATTGCAGTCTGCAAGATCTCCCTTCTTGGGCAATTTGACAATTATTCCTTTCTTCCACTCTGATGGTGTTGTCCCCTATTTCCACACTTGTGCAAATAGTGGTTCTAATAGTTCTGCTGCTAGCTCAGGGTCTGTCTTAAATAGCTCTGCATTTAAGTTATCATGGCCCGGAGCTTTACCGTTCTTTAACCCTTTGATTGCTGTGATGATTTCTTCTTTTCGTGGAATGTCTGTATTTACATCTAGATCGTTTTCAGCCTCAGGAACATTCAATTGTGTCTCTGGTATTTCCTTGTTCAGCGTTTCTCTGAAGTGCTCTGCCCATCTTGTTTCCTGTCCCTCTGCTGTCTTGATGAGATTTCCTTGCTTATCTCTTACTAATGTAATATTGTTTGCACCTTGTTTTCCGCTGATGAATTTAGTTATTTTGTATACTGTGCTTTGTTCATTTCTCAGTGCTGCCTCTTCTGCCTGTTTTGCAAGATCGTCTAGGAAATTCCTTTTGTTGGCTCGGGTTTGGCGTTTAACTTCCCTGTCCAGCTGGCTGTACTGTTCGCTATATAGTTGCTTTAACCTGGGGGACTTCGCTTCTGTTTTCTTTCTTTTCATTTCTTTTCTCATCTTTATGGTGTTTAGTGTTTCTGGTGTTATCCAAGTCTTGCTTCTTCCTTTCCTGGAATCCTAAGCATGATTTGCTACTTTCCTTATATATTGTTGAAATGGTGTTGAAATTCTGGTCTATATCATCAGTCAATGTCTTTTCCTGGCTTTTGGCAAATTGATATCGTTTCTTAATGTCGGTCGCAAAAGCTTTTCTGGTAAGGGGGTCCTTCAATTTGCTGATGTCAAACCTTTTCTGTGTAGTTACAGTTGGTCCAGCCCTTCTTAGTTTCACTTTCAGTTTTGCTACTACTAAATGGTGATCACTTCCCACATCTGCACCTCTTCTTACCTTCACATCTTGTAATGCATGTCTCCATCTGCCGTTAACCATGATGTGGTCTATCTGGTTTCTGTCCCGACCATTTGGTGATTCCCATGTTAACTTGTGAATTTCCTTATGTGGGAAAAGTGTTCCTCCAATGACCAGGTTGTTAATGCTACAGAAACTTATTAGCTTATCCCCATTTTCGTTTGCTGTTCCGCTGCCACATTTCCCCATTGTTCTTTCATTATATGTATTGTGTGTACCAACTTTCGCATTGAGGTCTCCCATTACTATAACAAGATCATATCTAGGGGTGTCTTCCATTTCTTTCTGCAGTTGTTGATAGAATTCATCCTTGACCTCCTCATCGCTATCATTCGTTGGTGCGTAGCATTGTATTATTGTAATGTTGGTGAATCTCCCTCTCAATCTCAATCATATCAGTCTGTTGTTGATGGGTTTCCATTCCAGTAATGTCCTTTCTATCCCTTTCTGTAGAATAATGGCTACGCCTTCACTGTGCTGTCCATCCTCTCTTCCAGAGTAAAGTACTGTTTCTCCTGTTGCTGTTTTAACTTTTCCTGCCCCTGTCCATCTGCTCTCACTTATCCCCAGGATGTGTAACCTATAGTTTCTCATTTCTGCCGTGACCTGTCTTAGTTTACCTGTCTCGTACATTGTCCTGACATTCCAAAATCCTATTCTTGTATCCTGTTTTGCGGTCAGGACATCCGTTTTCATGTCAGTGGCTTCCTTTCGGCTTTCACCACTGACAGTCATACGAGCCACAGACTCCGAATGTCCATCCCGCAGCAAAGTTTGTTCATTTGATGTTGTTTCCGTAACTTCATTATTTTTTTTACATAGACAGGGGTGTCAGCCCTATGCTAAAACCCCCAACCTGGAGGACCAGGGTACCAGCTTTTGTCTAACCCCTACCCACACAGACCAGTCCAGCTTGGTTGAACCTACCAGGAGTAAAACTCCCACTGGCATAGCTCTGGGGATTGTCAGGGTACGCAAGCTGCCATACCGCTACAAATTTAAAACCGTATCATGTATAATTTATTCATACATTTTTTGCATTAGGTTTCTTGAGTGTTTGTAAGGTTTTTACTGGTCCGGGGTACACGTTTTCATCTCAAGAGGTTGACAGGTATGGAATAGATGACTATGTATTTCCACAACATGCAGTGTCTGTTGTTAATTGAATGTTTTCTTGTTAGCTATTTTCCATACAGTGTTGCTAACTTCCTCAGTATTTCTTCATTACTGTATAATTTTCTATAACATATAAGGAAGGGAAACCCAAGGCCTGTTTATAATTTTCTATATTTGTTGCAACTGATTTTGTCAAATTTGTCAGTGTTAACTTTCTTTTCTTTTGTTTGCTTTTCTTCAAAAGTGCTAAACATGGATTGTTTCTTTTGGAAAGACTTTCTATTTGCACAGTGGCCTCTTTAAGGACCTCTCCATAAGGCCTTTCTTTTAGTTTTCTATGGCAGTGGTTCTCAATGTGGGCCATATGGCCCTCCCTGGGGGCCACGCCATATTTGTAGGGGGCACAATAAGATTGTAAAGTATCTTTTTTCCCAGCTAACAGCGACTATGAGAGAGGCCACAGAGGTAGATGAGGCTCAGAAGGGGGTGATGAGCGAAAAAAGGTTGAGAACTCCCAGTCTATGGCATACTTACCATTCTTCTGTATAACCACACCTCACAATATACAGAGTTAAACAAGACTCATACTCATTGTATGCATAGTGAGAAAAATCATATATCTGAGCCAGAAACTTTCACAAGTATGGAGCCTTTAGAGACTGACAGGAGACACAATGAACAACAAATTATGCACAGTTAGTTAATCTGTCTTTCAATCAGTTCATCTTGTGTTAGCCCTACCTATAAATAATAACTGATGTTGGCATTGATGCCAAACATGAACTGACAAGCTGTGCCCCTAATGTACTGAGACCCCAGCCAGCTTCAGCATATACCACTATGGGCATCTCAGAAACTGTACTGACATAATCTTGGAGGCTTATCAATGTCGGTGACTTGAGAAGTGGCTCTACTTTGTTAAGTCTTTGATAGTGTCTGGTCTGTGTGACTAGCTCTTCTATCAATGAACGTGGGACACCTGAAATGAAAATAACAATATGCCTAAGTGTTTGATTAACAAACTTGAATAAATTAGAAAGACATCCTATGAAAATATTCTTTTAAGGGTGTTAGGATGTTAGATGCATAAGCATGAGAATTCTATTTTGAAATTATTTTCAGCTAGTGGACTTCATAAATTTAACTTATTAGCAGGCTTGTCCAACTGAAGAATTAATTAATTAATTAATTTTTCTGCAATGAAAATAAATATGCTGTAACATTTACTCATAAATTAATCCTTTATCACATTCTACTGTATGCAAACATCATCATCATTTTCCTTTCTTGTAGTGGTGGTTTCTGTAGCAATTTGTTTTACATGCTCGTATGGGTTTCATCAATCACAACAACAACAACAAAAAATACTCAGTTTTGTAGACAGGTGAAACAGAGTAAACTATTTTGTTGCCAAAGTTGCTAAATGTTTTTCTTCTCAAGAACTTTGGTTGTCTTCATCTTATCATGTTGATTACAGGCGAAACCCGCACGCTTTCTGATCACTTTAGTGTTCACAGGTGAAGCACTTTTAATTTCAATTTGCATTTAAAGTAAGAGGGTTACGACTCCTCTTTTCTTTTTCATTTAAAGTAAGAGGGTTACGACTCCTCTTTTTCTCACTAACAGACTTGGCTGCCATTATAATTTAAGTAAAAATTTAATTTTGTATATAATATAACAAGTTTAAAACATTTGAGAACACTGAGAGATGCAGAACAATCAAATGGCAGGATCAGACTGACTGATCAACATCAAGATGGCATCTGATTCCGATTTTAGAGATTTCTATTGGCAATCGCGGGTTGGCCGAAAAAGGCTGTAAGAGCAAAGAATGAGCTGAAAATGTGAAGAAGGGTTATATTTGACAAGTGCCATATCAGCAAAGCAGGGTTTGCCTGTAACTGATGATTTTCATCAGTTTCTCTGAGAACTCCCTCACTTGATTAAAGATACGTTAAGGGACAAAAATTAAAGCAGACAGACTTTAATTGTTTATTGTTTCGTATTTCATTACCAGTGGCTATGTCTCTGTTATATTCTTCTCTCTTGTCTATTTCTTTCAGCATCAATTTTTCTAGTCTCTCTTTTGCTGCTGCAGTCATATTTTTCAGGCTGGTAATGTTGATGTTTGGTTCTACCTTGCCTTGATTCTTCTTTATGCCTTCAACCTATGAAAGTTAAAAACAAAATTAAATAAAGGAACATTTCCTGAATGCATCCAACTTATGTTTTAATGAAAATTAAATCTTCCATGTTAAGTGTCAAACTAACTGTATGTAGTTTAATAATTATTGTAGTTTTATTATATACTATAACGTCAATTATCCTGACTAATTGGGACTGGGATTAGTTCAAATTTATGATTTGTTCTGATTTTTTAACATGTACAAAAAATACTGTTCTGGAACCTAAACAAAAAAGGATAGTAATAAACACATTTTATTCATAGTAACAGGCAAAATGAAAAATTTTACATCCTTTTTTGAACTATGTCTTTTCTGCAAGAATGGTTAACTTGGATGCCATTCAGATTGTTGCTCATATCAAGCCATTGCAGTATAGCATGACAAATTCCTCAGCAAGTGTATGGCCATCATCATCATAGCCTAGTTTCAATGCAAACTTTACATTATTTTCTAAAATCTGTTATGTCTGACATTCCAACCTCGTAAAATGTGGCTAACAAAGACCCGGTTTCTCCCTTTGGAAGTTAGTTTGAAATGTCAGTCTTGGATTGTATTGTTACAAATATTTGCATTCTTTTAGAAGACGAAGATGTCATAACTGTAGTATGGTACAATAGAACTATGTAAATATTAGACATTCACACTCTTACTAAGCAATCTGACAAAGTGACCTAATGCTTGTGAGAAATAAAATACATACCCTTCTCCACTACAACTCTCACTGCCAATGACACATTAGGTTTAGTTTAGGTGCACTTTTCACTTTCTGGTGTCAGCATTAAAAAACAAAATGCGTGCTAGTTCAGATTATTGATTTTTTAAATTATTTTTTATTATTGACGCTTGGATTATTGAGGATCCACTGTAATGGCAAACAAACATGGCAGGAACAAATATTTGACGAACCTGATAAAGTTAATAACTATGCTTTTCTGTCTACATATTCAAAGTAGATTAAGAGGCCTAATGTAGTATACTTTTTTAAAAATTCATTTTTCAAGCAAAGAGAAAGCAAGTAAAGGCACAAAAGTATGAAATGCAGTTTCACTAGAATATACTTTCAGTGCCCTACCAATTTACACCAATGATTATGTCTCTCTATATCTTATAATCTCTGGCATCTTGAAACAGCTGTGTCTTCAATATTTTTCCATGCCAAGTGGTCAGTGTACTTCCTTCTCTGTCTTTCTTTTCTTCTCTTTAGTTTGACTGTACTTGTTGTTGCCAAATTTGCAAACTTGTTTCTTCTCATGACATATCCAAAGCATCTTTTCATATTGATTAATTGATGACTTTTTTCTGGTTCTCTGAGAACTTTCTCATTTGATTTTCTAATTGTTCTTGGTATCCACTGCATCCATCTCAGGAAACATCACTGCCACATTCAATTTTCAGTCCATTTATTTACTGCCCAGGTCTCACATGCATAACGTAGATAGGATGTATATAGCACTGTTATACTCTTTTCTTCACTGCAAAGTGTTTTTGTTGGTAAAGACACATTTTTCTTGCTCAAATAATCTTCAGGTGGACTAACCTCATGCAAAATGAACAGAAACTGACAGCACAGCAGAGAGGTCCAACACATTTTACAGACAGAAAATATAATTAAAACCAATGAATGAAAAAGAAAAAAAACTGATTATAAAGCAGTACATTAAAAATTATTGAGTAAAAAAAAAAATTCACATGACAAATAAAGCTCTCATATTAGCAGCTCTGAAGAAGTTACTCAAAGTCAATAGGAGCTCCAGAGCCTGATGAAAAAATCGTGTTTTTATCTGAAGCATGCAAGGACTTTGGCCTTACAATAAGGTCTAAAGAAAACAAATGTGCCGAGTCCAGATGTGGATGTTGAACCATTTATTACTGTTGATAGATATGAACTGGCAGTAGTGCATCACTTCATATACCTGGGGTCAACCATCAATGACAAACTCTCTCTTGACACAGAAATTGACAGTCACGTTGGCAAAGATGCAACCATCTTTGCCCACATCACAATGTATGTCTGGAGAAACTCCAAACTCATAATGAAGACCAAAGTGTATGATGCTAATGTCCCCTTCTTCTTCCATACACCATGGATTTTAGTTTTTCACTCTTTTACCCTTGCAGCAATTCGGGATGAGATTTTGGGCTTTCTTGCAACCCAAGAGGACTTCCTCAACTCAGCAGGCTCACCTGGTGGAGGTCACACCAGACCCCCTAATTGGCGTGTGATTCAATGCCACAATAAGGTTGGTCTTCAACCCTGATATGGGATATTGTGAAGAGAGGACTGCCTTGCTACCCGAGCTGGGATGGTCCATCGCCCGGGACACCACAAGAAGCCTTGCAAGGCAGCTTGTCATAGCTATTAAGTCAAAGGGATTGTGTCTTTGGCTCCTGTTGCTGGAAGGGCCCATTAACGGGAACATCACACACATTCTTTATAGAAGTTTGGAAGACAAAGTCATCATGCCCACGAATCATTGCAAGATTGGGGCTTTCTTTGAGACCTCCGTCAAGCCATGATCTAGATATGCAACTGCCTTGCTCACATCACGACTGGGGCTGCCCTTTGCAGACATACAAGCTGAATACATACAAAACTATTGCTTTGCTACCCCATGAACTGGGAGGGCCCGTTGCCAGGAACATCACATGCAATCTTTCAAGATAGCAACTGCCAGCGCTCTCAAGAACCTGTGTACCAGCAGGCTTTTATATGGCAGCAAGACATGGACAACTTATGTTAAGCAAGAAAGAAGGCTCAATAACTCCCATCTATGCCCCATCCTTAATATTTTGTGGAAGGACAAAGTGATAAATGTCAAGGTGATGTCACGTACTGGCCTTCAAAGCATGTATACACTGCTTAGACATTGCAAACTATGCTGTCCTGGCCATGTCCGCCACATGAAAGATGGTTGCATCCCCAAAGGTATTTTCTATTGACAGCTGGCAGATGACAAAAGAACAGTTGAGCAACTGCAGCTGAGGTTCAAAGGTGTGTGCAACAGAGACAAGAAGGCGCTGGACATACATTCAGCAACCTGAGAGGATAAATTCGATTTTTGCACAAAGTGGCAATGCTTCCTACAGCGCCACCTCAGACTGGGTAAAAAGAAGCTCTCACAACAAGCAGAAGAGAAAAGAACACTCCAAAAGGAACACCAAGCAAAAAAAAAAAAAAAATATTGAAAGCTATCACCTCAGGGGCTCATTCTCATAGTCAGTAATGACTGATGGCAGTTACTAGAAGAATTGAGATCTTTGACTTCACTATATGAGGTAAATTGATTTTGACTAAGAAAAAAATACATAATTAACACATTAAAACATGTCCAAATGAAATCATGACAAATACAGATATAGCTATTTATTGTTTTCTTATACAAATGCATACAATGCAGAGTGCGTTAATCTTTTGTTTCTTTAAAATGTCTGCCACCCCGCCCTCCCTTGATGCTTTGTCTTCTGTGTCATCTTGTATATCTAGTGTAATTCATTTTGAAGTAAAATGCCAATGTTACTGGTTGATCATCTTCTTCTTCTGCATTCAATATGTAAATGTAAAGGATCCCGTTACACGCCCATCGATTCAATATGTAGTTATGCTAAATCTGCAGGCCTGTCACCAGGACAAAGTCCACAGTCTTTTTCAGAACAGCGCTGTAGCCTCATAGCCTCTGCCTAAGCTAAGAACACATTGGCCAGGTCAGGCATCGTGGGTCATCATGGGTTGGACAGTTTTGGAGAATGTATTTAGGGGTTTGGATTCCAGTTCCAAATGGAAATTCATTGGTATGAGATATCATGAAGCAATAGAGGTGGTCAAGTAATCTGCAATGGCCAGGCCTCAGGCAGAAAATATCTGTTGTATATACGAGGGGCGTTCAGAAAGTAATGCACCACATCGTTTTTCTCAGGAGCTGTTTATTCAAAAAGCATGAAATTTATACATAATATACATGGATATGTCATGTAAACATCGGTATTATTCAACATAATCCCCATCAACTTGTACGGCTTTATGCCAGCACGAAACAAGTGCATGTATTCTTAGCCCGTACCAGATTTTGTCTTGATCATGTAGCCATTTCTTCGCTGCATGAATCACTCCTTCATCATCTTCAAACCTTGGCCCACGAAGTGCATCTTTAAGTGGACCAAATAGATGAAAATCAGAGGGTGCCAAATCGGGACTATAGGGTGGATGGGGTAGTACAGTCCAACCCAATTTGGTGATTGCTTCCCGTGTTGCCAGACTTGTGTGAGGTCGCGCAAGGAATTGTCTTGAATTTCTTTCTTCTTGGTGATTGCGGATGATGCCACTCCATTGACTGTCTTTTTGTCTCAGGTTCAAAATGATGTGCCCAGGTTTCGTCAACTGTAACGATCTTAGCCAAAAAGTTCTCTCCATCAGCATTGAAACGCTCCAACAATTCAGAAGAAATTGCTTTCCTTTGCAATCGGTGGTCATTTGTGAGACTTCGAGGAACCCATCTTGCGCAAACCTTAGAAAATCCGAGAGTTTTTATAACTGCATTTGCACTACCAATGCTGACTGACAGCTGTAAGGCCAATTGTTGAGTCAGTGATTCGCCTATCAGTAAGAATAATGCCCTCAGCGCATTTCAACATTTCTGCGTTGGTGGCTGTTGCAGGACATCAACAGCGCGGCCGATCAAGGAGCTCCGTATCTCCACTTCCTGATTCTTTGATTCTCTGAACCCAGCGACTGACTGTACTCCTGTTGACTGCAAAACTTCCATACACATCACATAGACGCTTGTGAATATTCACAACAGTTTCCTTCTCTGCAACGAGAAATTCTATCACAATTCGCTGCTTATAACGCAAGTTGCTAACAAGCTCCATTTCAACGGTTTAGGGCAGCCGTATAATTTGGCCGGTTGTAATGCAATTTGGTGCACACAATTGGCACGTGCCATATCTGAAGTGTGCAAAATTTCATGCTTCTATCTTCATTATTAGCTGAAAAAAAACGATGTGGTGCATTACTTTCTGAACGCCTTTCGTATCACCCTCCTTCTTACACTGGCATTAGTACTTGTTCTGGATGATGGTTGTAGCTTCTTGATAGGGCAATAGGGGGTTGAATTGTTCCATTTTACTACCACTTCTAGATAAAGCATCTACTCTCTCATTTCCGTTGATTCCACAGTGGGAGGGTAGCTATTGAAGGGCAAAGGTTGATGACCTTTGGATGATGTTCAGCTCAGATCTGATCTTATGCATCATATTTTCATTTCTGGTGTTCTGCATTGATTCCAGTAGTGATCTACAGTCAGTAAAGATTACTATCTTAGCTGGTGACTGTTGTTTTGCTCTAATGAGAATTCTCAAAACTTGCAGTGGTGCCATAGCTTCTGCACTGAAATTGTAGATCTTTCCGGTTGGTAAGGCCTTACGGATGATCCTCCCGTTTATGAATCTGATAAAAATGCCTCCTCCGCTATTCTTTACTGCCCCCTCTGCAGATTCATCTGTGTATACGTGTGTCTACTCCCTGGGGTTGTACTTTTCTTAAATCATCTCCTGAGCCAAAGTTTTTAGTAGTGGGGGGTTCAGGTTGCCTTTCTTTCTTATGTCAGGGACTTCTGTAATGATATATATATATTTTCATGGCAGTAGTTTAGCTCCTCATAATTAATTAGCATTTCAATTTCAGTAGGTTGTTTTCGGAGGTCTTCATGACACTGAGGCAGATGTTTTGAGATATGAAAGAAGTTGGTTCTCTTCAGCCTGTTTTTTGTCAAGCTATGGAATTTGGCATGCACTGGATGATTTGGCATTCATAGTAGCTTCTTGCTGTGAGCAAACACCTTTTCCTCACGTTTGTTGTCAGGGGGTGAATGCTGGTGTATCTCTCCATTGCCTAGAATGGAGTAGTCCTCATCCCTACAGTGATTAGTCTAGTGCATTTTGCACTTTTGCTAGATGTTCTGTGTTTGTTTTTGAAGCTGTGGCCCTGGCTGACATGCCATATTCAATTACAGGCCTGACTGTGCCTGGAAAAACGTTTTAAAAATATGCTGGTATATGTCCCCCACCCCAAAAAAAAATAAAAATTGTGCCGGCCACCTTCTTCATAAGGGAGAGCTTCCTTGTTGCTCTCTGTTCTACTGCTTTTAAGTGTGGCTTCCAGGTGAGTCTCTTATCCAAGGTATGTTGGGTTTTCCTCATATGGAAGTTCATTTCCATTAATTTGCAAATTGACCATTTCTTGGAGATTTGACAGTGAGAAGCAGGTTGCTACTGTCTTAAAGAGGTTAATCTGTACTTCCCAGTCAGATGCCCATTTGCCAATGGTATTCAGTGCTGTCGGCATCCTGAAATTTGCACTAGGCAAGTGTTCTGCGGCACACCAGGCAGCAAAATCATCATCATGGAGAGCCCTGGAGATATGCCTGGACAGGTTTCTCTGCAATATCATTTATATAAGTGATGAAGAGTATGAGGGAGATAACTCCTCCTTGTGGCACACCGTGCAGAAGAGCAATACGATGGCTCAATGTTCCATCAAGTTTTACTCTTGTTGTAAAGTATCAGAAGAAGTCTCATATCTAGTTGAACATTCTCCTTTCAGTTTTGTTGTTGAGCATCTTAAGGAGAAGTCCTTCTTTCCATACCTTATCAAATGTTTTTGTCAGGTCCACAAAAACAGTCAGTACTTTATCCTCTCTTGAAAGTCATTTTTTGAGTGGTGGGGAATACATAGTATGCCATGTGCTTCTTACTTCTAGCTTGGGACCAGATGTGATGATCCTTAAAATGCAAGCCAAGCTGGAGAAACTGGAGCTCATGACTTCAGCACATTTTAGAATGGCAGTTAAGGGGCTGAACTACAGTGAAAACTAACTTTTGTTCTAATAACATTTTCAAACTTTTTATGTGCTCAATAGACACAGTGTATGTCCATGAACCAAATTCTACAGTTTATTTTGTTAAAAAACATGTGGTTACCATGGTAACCAAAAAAAAATCCGCCATTTTGGATTTTCACAAATTTTCGAGAGCTAAAAACTCATGTTTCCCATTGACCAAACTTTATCAAATTGCACACACATGTTGTGACTAACAATTAAAACAATTTGTCTGGGGCTTTTTTTGATAAGTTTAAAATTCTATTTTTAATGATTTTTTTTTAAAAATACACTATATTTGTATGAAAAACAATGAAAAAAAAAATATTAAAAAAAATATATCAAAGCAAATTACCAAAATATCAAAAAAAAGCCCTTGTCAATTTAAAGGTATATATGTGTCCTACGTGCATGCTAAATTTCAGATTGTTCTATTAGATAGTTTGTAAAAAATAACATTTTTTGTTAATAAAATGTTAGTTTTGAGAAAAATGCATTTTAGTCACCGAGTGACTTGTCTTGTCCAAAATACTCCATTCTGGGGGGCTGAATGTGTTTAAAATTGTCCAGCACTATATGCTGCACCTGCTTCAGCTTCCTGCAGCTCCTCCTCTCGCCTTTGTCTTGCCTAATTTTTCTTCTGTCCTTCTACCATGGTAACCAAAAAAACAACCGCTATATTGGGTTTTTCACCAATTTTCAAGAGCAAAAATCTTGTTTCCCATTGACCAAACTTTATCAAATTGGAACCCACATGTTGTGACTGACAATTAAAACAATTTTACTCATGATTATTTTGATAAGTTTAAAATTCTATTTTTAATGATTTTAAAAAAAAAAAGCTATATTTGTAAGAAAAAATATTTTTTAAAATATTTTTAAAAAATTTATAAAAGAAAATTACCAAAATATCAAAAATGCAGATGTGTTACTTTAAAGATATAGATGTGTACTATTCATGATTATTTTGATAAGTTTAAAATTCTATTTTTAATGATTTAAAAAAAAAAACTATATTTGTGTGAAAAAATTAAAAAAAATTTTTTTTTAATTTATAAAAGAAAATTACCAAAATATGAAAAATGCAGATGTGTTACTTTAAAGAAAAAGCCTAGATCTACAGTGTAGATAATACCCAGGAGACTTAAACTTGGTATTGGCTGCAAAAGAGCGAGAAGCTCAGCAGCCCTAGTTCAACAACAGCTCTCTTACCATTTCTTCTTTTTTAAATATTTGATTTAGTTCTCATCTGTTTTATATACTAGCCAGATTTTACATAGGTACTTCCTAATTTGTATTATTTCCATTCAAACATGGCTTTTTCCACATAAGAGAATACACAAGGCAACATGGATATCACCAGACCATAGAACAGAAAATCAGATAGATCATATGTAAATAAACAAGAAGTTTAGATCATCATTGCAGGATGTAAAGGTATATAGAGGAGCAGATGTGGCATCAGATCACCACCTTCTGATAGCCAAAGTAAAAATGAAACTCAAGAGATATGCAACAATGCAAAATTATAGACAACAATTTAATGTTGGACGTATAAGAAATCAAGAAACAAGAGACAAATTTGCGGTCACAATATCCAACAAATTCCAAGTGCTCCAACAGCTGGAAGATGCAGAGAATACAGAAGACTATTGGCAGCAAATCAAAACGGTATGGAATGAGACATGTGAAGAAATACTGGGGAAAAGGTAACGACAACAAAAAGCATGGATAACAACAGAAACCATCAATAAGATAAAAGACAGGAAAAACAAGAAAGCAGATTTAAACACAAGCAAAACCAGAAGTTCCAAAGCCAAGGCTCAAGAAGTGTACACAGAAGCAAACAAAGAAGTAAAAAGAAGTATCAAAAGAGACAAGAGGAAGTATATTGAGGAGTTGGCAAGAGAGGCAGAAGATGCTGCAGCCAAAGGGAATATGAGAGAACTGTATAACAGCACAAAGAAGCTAACGGGGAAATACAAGCAAACAAGTTGCTTCATAAAAGACAAGAATGGAAAACTGCTCAGCAATATACAAGAGCAAATGAAGAGGTGGACAGAATATTTTGAGGACCTTCTCAATAGACCAGCTCTACAAAACCCCCCGGACATCCAGCCAGCAGAAGAAGAGCTACAAATTAACGGTGAAAGACCAACGAAAGAAGAAATAAAGAAAGCCATAAAGCTTCTAAGAGATGGAAAAGCGTCTGGACCTGATGGCATTCCAGCAGAGGCCATCAAAGCAGATATCAACACGGCTACAGAGATGTTATATAAATTACTTGGTAAAGTCTGGGAAAAGGAAGAGATACCAGCAGAATGGAAGGAAGGATATCTGGTTAAGTTGCCTAAGAAGGGAAATTTACAAGAGTACACAAATTATAGAGGAATAATGTTACTTTCAGTGCCAGGAAAAGTATTAAACAGGATTATCCTTGAGAGATTAAAAGAGTCCATAGACAAGAAACTGAGAGATGAACAAGCAGGTTTTCAACAAAACAGATCCTGTACAGACCAGATACCCACTTTGAGAATAATAGTTGAACAAAGACTGGAATAGAATTCACCATTATACATCGGATTTGTGGACTACGAAAAGGCATTTGACAGTGTAGACAGAGAATCACTTTGGAAATTGATGAGGCATTATGGAGATCCCCTGAAGATCATTAATTTAATAAAGAAAACATATGAAGACATGACATGCTGAGTTCTTCATGAAGGACAGCTTACAGAACCATTTGGGATAAGAACAGGAGTGCGACAGGGATGCCTCTTGTCTCCATTTCTTTTCTTACTAGCAATAGACTGGATTACGAGAACATCGACAACACACAACAGAAATGGAATCCAGTGGACTCTGACTAAGCAGTTGGATGATCTGGATTTTGCTGATGACTTAGCTCTTCTGTTCCATAACCGTAATCAGATGCAGGACAAATTGAAAACACTCGATGAGAGGTCACAGCAATTGGGTCTGAAAATACACAGGGAAAAGACAAAGATAATGAGAATAAATGCAGGTAATGATAACAGGACCAACGGGCTGATCACCCGTTTGCCAGTCACTTCGATTACGGAAACAGCAGCAAATGGATTGATTTGCCGTTGCCCTAAAGACGCTAATAGGCGTGATGGGAAACAATGGCAAAGAAAACCTATCTGCTGTTGCCCTAAGACGCCACTAGGCGTAATGGCCACTGACTGCTTTGACGGTCGGTGGCTAAGGACGGAAGAAGAAGAAGAAGATGATAACAGGGTTGAACTTGAAGAAGCACTAATACAAGATGTAGAATCGTACACATATCTTGGCAGCAATATAGACAAAGTTGGAGGGACAGACAGTGATATCAAAATAAGAATACAAAAAGCAAGAGGAGCTTTCATTGCATTGGGAAATATATGGAGATCAAGAGAAATCGGATCCAACACGAAAATAAGAATCTTCAACTCAAATGTGAAGTCAGTCCTATTGTATGGCTCTGAGACATGGAGAACAACAAAGACAACTACCAAAAAGCTACAGACTTTCATAAATGGGTGCTTGCGTAGAATAGAGGGATTAAAGTGGTATGACAAGGTTACCAACGTGGAACTGATGACAAGAACCAGACAAGTGCCAGTGGAACAAGAGATGAGAAGAAGACGATGGCGATGGATAGGACCACACTGAGGAAACCTGTTGATAGCATTACAAGGCAGTCCTTGTTCTGGAATCCCCAGGGCAAGAGAAGCAGAGGTAGACCAAGAAGCACATGGAGAAGAGAGCTGGAAACAGAGGTGAAAATGATAAGGAGAACGTGAAAAGAACTTGAGATGATGACACGTGACAAGAGGACTTTGCATGTGTTTGTTGAAGGCCTATGCTCCTTTTGGAGTGGAGGGTTATGAATGAATGAATGGCTTTTTTTCTATACAGATGTGATAACATTTCTGGTGGTGCAACAGTTTATCAAAACACAAAGTTTATTAAAACACACATCATACAGAAATGCAGGAGAGGTCTGGCAGCCCTGAAAATAAAAGCTGCGATGTGTCTGGAGCAGAGATTACTGCTTCTTCTGTATCAACAGCTAGTCATATTGGTAATTGAGTATGGGCTGGTAATACTAAAGCTGTAAATGACACAATGTGAATGACTACAATGCATTCAAAATGAAGAAATGTGTATTGTCTAGGGCTGTACACTAGATACCCACATTGTGACAATGAGGTACATGCTTGGAGTGCTGTCAATCAGATCCAGATCTGCGATGGCCCAGGCAAAAGCCTATATGCGAGTAACCACAGACAAATGGTACCCCCTGCATGGAAACATAGCTGACATTAAGGGAGCAAGAATAAAGAGAGGGATGTCATGGATGGCACAGGCAGAGACAACGATCAAGCAGGTAACTACAGTTGAAAATATATTCAAAGGGGAAGAGTGGAGTATGTCAGATGAGAACTGGATTAACTACCAGCATGTCATCTTCAGTCTTGGCAGAGAGTGTAGAACTTGGGGCAATGGGAAAGCAGAACTGGAAATGAATCAACTGATACATGATCATGCCGGGGATAATGATGCCATTGTGTTTACAGATAGGTCTGTGATCCGTGGTGAGAAATCAGGTTGGGGCTTCTCTGCTAGAGCAAAGGGCAGAATTGTCGCTGAACATAGCAGGGCTTGCAAGATAACAATTTCCAGCATGAGAATGGAGGTAGAGGCAGTTACTGCAGCCTTAAGGTGGATATCTGAAACTTCATTAACAAAAGCAGTAATTGTGTCAGTCTCTCAATCCATGCTTCGAAAGGTTCAAAATGGTTGTTTTGGCAATCCATGCTTCGAAAGGTTCATGAGAGAGCTGAGATAATGAGAACAATTAATGATCGACTGTTAGGGATGCAATAGATGAATCTTCAAGGTTAAGACTGTTGGAATTTGGCATCAAACGTAAGGCTAGCAGAGATGGATATATGACAGGATGCATCCGTTGTGTATACAACCAGTGAGCTACAGGAACAGTTAGCATTCACTCTTGGACATATACTGAGAGTGCAATGATGTTGATTCTGTTCAACAATAACATAAACACCATGTAACATGAATTTCTGCCAAGCTTCTTCAGTACTACCACTGGCCTCCTCTAGAGCAGGGGTGGGCAACCCAGAAGTGTATGTGATCTACTTTAGTAACACTGAGCCATCTAAATATCTACCATAAAAGTTCGCATTCTTATCTCATGCAGTTCACGAGTACATTTTAGTAGCCAGCTTGAGAGTTGTCATTTGGGAATATTGAAAAAGTACCTTTGATCCCGGGGACACAGCGATTGTAAATGCCGGTGGGAGAGGTCTAGTCAGAACTTTTCAGAGTTTAAAAAATCTTTCTTTTTGTTTTGCAGCACCTAAATATCTACCAAATCATCCACTGGGATCTACCGTTAGATCAGGTTTGACTGGTTGCTGACCCCTGCTCTAGATGATGCATAAATTCTCTCATTTATGAGTGTATTATCCTATTTTTTAATTCAAACTCTTCAGCTCCTCAAAAAACAATAGGCTTTAAACAAATGTATGCCAAGTATTCCTGTTCACTCTGAGCACTCTAGAGCAAGGACTGCTTTGTAATAATATCAACAGGCTTCCTCATTGTGTGTCCTATCCATCACCAGCATCTTCTTTTCAGCTCTTGTTCCACTGGCACTTGTCTGGTTCATGTCATCAGTTCCACATTAGTGATCATACCATACCATTTCAATCATTTTATTCTATGCAAGCACCTATTTATGAAAGTCTGTAGCTTCTTGGTTCTTGTTTTTGTTGTTCTCCATGTTCCAGAACCACACAGTTGTACTGGTTTAACATTTGAGTTGAGGATTCTGATTTTTGTGTTGGATCTGAATTCTCTTGATCTCTATTTATTTATCAATGCAATGAAAGCTCCCCTAGCCTTTTGTATTCTTATTCTGATATCACTGTATGTCCATCCAACTGTGTAAATATTGCTGCCAAGATAAATGTATGATTCTACATCTTGTAGGGGTATTTCTTCAAGTGCAATATTGTTATCATTTATTCTCTTTACCTTTGTACCATGTATTTTGAGTATATGAGGACCATGTATTTTCAGACACACTTGCTGTGACCTCTCATCAAGTATTTTCATTTAGTCTTGCACTTCCTTATGGTTATGTGACAGAAGAGCAAAGCTGTTGACAAAATTTAAATCATCATGTGCTACCAGGGCTCAAAAGGGTAGCAAAGAAAAGTAACACTATAACCTACATGCACGTTGTGTACAGCAACAAAGGAGGGTTAGGAATGGGACCATCTACCCCATCTGGTAAAAGATGTAAAACTTCAACAAACAAAATTTGAATAAGTCATTTATGATACCTGCAACCAATTTTCAGGAGGGCATTCCTTCTCAAAGTATTTTAAAATACTAGCAATGTGACTGTCTTTCATGTTAGACAGTAACAACCTGTTTCTCTCTGTCAAATATCCATGAAACGGTAAAATTGCAACTAAATGGAAGTGAGCGTCCAAACGAGGAAAACCCAACATACATGGGCGTCAAGTTGGATAAGAGACGCACCTGGAAGCCACACCTAATAGCAATAGAACAGAGAGCAACAAGGAAGCTCTCCATTAAAAAGAAACTAGTTGGCACAGGTTGGGGGACAAATACCTACCATACTTAAAAAAGTCTATACAGGCACAGTCAGACCTGTAATTGAATATGGCATATCAGCCTCGGCCACAGCATCCAAAACAAACACAGAACATCTAGCAAAAGTGCAAAATGCAGGCTTTAGATTAATCACTGGAGGGATGAAGACTACTCCACCCAGGCAATGGAGGGTATACGCCAACATCCGCTCCCATGACGGCACACATGAGGAAAAGGTGTTTATTCACAGCAAGAAGCTTCTACGAATGCCAAATCATCCAATACATGCCAAACTCCATAGCTCGACAAAAAAAAAATGCTGAAGAGAACCAGCTTCTTAAACATCTCAAAACATCTGCATCAATGATCCTACCAAAACAACATACCGAAATGGAAATTTTAATTGATTATCACAGAAGTACCTGAAATAAGAAAGAAAGGTCACTAGACCCCTCCACAACTAAAAAACTTGGCTCAGGAGATGATTGAAGAAAAGTACAACCCCAAGGAGTGGACACACATATACACAGATGGATCCGCAGAGGGAGAAGTAAAGAATTGTGGAGGCATTTTTATAAAATTCATAAACGGGAAGATCATCCTAAGACCTTCCCAACCAGAAAGATCTCCAATTTCAGGGCAGAAGTTATGGCACAACTACAAGAAAACCGTCACTGGATCAGAGATCAGAACAACAGCCACCAGCTAAGATAGTAATCTTCACTGACTGTAGATCATTACTGGAATCAATGCAGAAAACCGGAAATGAAAACATGATACATGGGATCAGATCTTAGCTTAATATTATCCAAAGGTCATCAACCAATGCCCTTCAGTGGTTACCTTCCCATTGTGGAATCACTGGAAATAAGAGAGCAGATGCTCTATCTAGAAGTGGCAGTAAATGGAACAATTCAGCCACTCAATGCCTTATCAAGAAGCTACAACCATCATCCACAACAAGTACCAAAATCAGGGGAAGGAGAAAGGCGACATATACAACAGAGATGACTCAATCCACCAACTTAACAAATACAAACAGACCATCATTTTCCACCTGAGAACTGGCCACTGCAGATTACTGGGCCATCTATATCACCTCAGGATATCTCATTCAAATGAATGTCCATGTGGTACTGAATTCCAGACCCCCAAGCACATTCTTTAAAACTGCTCAACCCATGATGACCCACGATGCCTGACCTGGCAAGAGGGTGCTGAGCTCAGGCAGAAGCTATGGGGCTGCCACACTGACCTGGAAAAGACTGTGGACTTTGTCCTAGTGGCAGGCCTGCAGATTAGCATGGCTACAAACTTAACACAGAAGAACTGTTTGAATAGCAAAATGACTCATATGTTTCAATGTTGTCTTAAAAAGAAGTAAAGTTGCTATCACTAATGACATGAGTATATTTATCATAGTTATCTTGAAAAGAAGGCATATTTAACTATCTGTATATTATGACAGCACCATTTTCAAATAAAGAAACTATGTTGTACATTCAGTATTGATATGAAAATAATATACTCCTGCTTGTTTATGTTATGTTATGAGTAATAACATGACATGACAAAATAAGGTATTGATTAACCTTAAAGAAAAGTTATGTTTTACTGTCAGTAATCAAATGGTTATGTGTGCTGATAGGTCTAGCACAGGGGTAAAATGTGGCGCCCGCAAGCACCATGGTGCCTGCCATGGCTTATCTCAATAATTTTTAAGAGAATAAAGGAGTCCTGAGACCAAAAAGTTTGAGAAACACTGGTCTAAAGCACCCAATTGGAAATGCAGAGATATGAAAGATCAGGAAATCTGAGAAACAGAGTAGACTGTAAGCAGTTCAACAAGTCAAAAGACTACAAAGGAATGAGCTCTGCAGAGGTCCTTGATATGGAACCTTATAAGGCATATGATCCTCTAAGACATAGCTCATTATGAGATATTCTACCAATGCCAGCAAACCTTCTGAAACAGGGAATGTTTGCTGATGCTAAGTGTCCCATATGCCAAGAGAAGAAAAATAGTGAAACAAGTACTCACAGCCTGCAAGATGGCACTAGAACAGAGGCAAAGCACATGGCGACAAACAGAACATGAAATGAACTAGCTACTACATCAGACTTTGCATGGTAAAGGAAAATAACAAAACCAGACCAATTGATAAAAAAAAAGATACTTCCTGAGGGCAGGAAAGTTAACCCCCCTAAACCAAAAAAATTTGCAGTAATTAGAATAAATGCAGGGAAAAAAAACAGGATTCCACGTGTAGAAATATGCCTATAAGATGTAGAGTCATAGATATATCTTGGCAGTAACATAGACAGAGTTGGAGAGCCAGATAGTGATATAAAAAAAGAATAGCAAAGGTAAGAGGAGCTTTTGTTGCATTGGGAAATGTATGGAAATCAAAAGCAATCTTCAAATCCAGCATTATAATAAAAATGTTCAACTCAGATGTTCAGTCACTTATAGCCTATAAACTGTGTGGCTTGGAAATATGGAGAACAACAACAACCAAGAAGTTACAGACTTTCATAAATGGGGGCTTGCATGAGTAAAAGAACTGAAATAATACAAGGTCACCAATGTGGAACTGATCACAAGAACCAGACAAATGCCAGCAGATCAAAAGATAAAAAGCTGCTGGTGATGGATAGGACACATACTGAGGAAACCTGCTGATAGCATTACAAGGCAGTCCTTATTCTCGAATCCCTAGGGTAAGAGAAATAGACATAGACCAAAGAACACATAGAAAAGAGAACCGGAGAAGTGACAATGATAAGGGAGACAGAGAAAGACCTTGAGCTGATGGCACATTACGGAGGACGTGGCACATGTTTGCTGAAGACATGTGATGCTTGGGAAGCTGAAGGGTAAAGAAGAAAAAGCAAGAAAAAAAAAATATGTTACCAAGTATTTATTTCTGATGATGCAAAGAGCTGAGAAAGGGCAGTAGACCTGCATGGGCAAAGTTCATACCCTTCAGTCATTGGAAAATCTCAAAGACAATCAGATATAATATTGCACTCCTTGTCATCAGACCAGATTACAGTGATTGAGCTGACAGTGCCATCTGAATTCAGATTAGATGAGCAGTTCACTTTCACAATGATAAATTGCAATGTTCTGGTCACGAAACTTAGATCTGAGGGGTTCACAGCAAAACTCATAGTGGTAGAAGTAAGTGCAAGAGGTCTAGTGGCAGCCTCACTATATGATCTACTGAAAGATCTGGGCTTGAAAGGACAATCAAGAACAAGGGTCCTCAAAAGACTTGGTGAAACTGTAGAAAAATCATCATGCTGGTTGTAAAATAACTGCATTGTGCTATGGAAGTCAGAATCTGTAGTAAGTTTGCATTAAAATAATTGTCACTTTTACAAATACTGTACGTCAAATAATAACAAATTTGAAAATTGCAAGGACCCCCTCCTCCCCTTTTATTTTTCAACCTGAGCAGAAAAGGATGTAAAAGGGCTGAAAAAACACTGGTCTGGGCTGAGAGGGGACTCTCTGATAATCAGATTATCTCCTGTTGCACTGTCTTGAATGACGTTTATCACTGTTTTCATACAGAACAGCTTCATTTTCCATTCAGTAATGACACGAATGATATATTAATGTTTTTTTTTTTTTAAATATATTTTGGTATAATTTTAACAAAGAAATTATGACACTGATTTCCAATTCTAAATGTCTTTCACAAAATTTTATAAAAGCAGGTTGACAATGATAAATGTAAGAAAACTCAAAATCCTGTTTAATTTAAGACAAGAAAGATTTTAAAAATATATCATTCTCCTGTTTTACACTCCCCAAGTTTTTGGGGGCCATCACTTCAACTGGCTCACTTGCAGAAAGCCTGCACCAAGGATTATAATGGCTCTTGTATAGTGGCAGTTTCTGTAGTGTTTTAATATTATTAGGTTGCAGGTCTGCTGCACAACCTCGTATTAGTTGCCTCTTGTGATATGCTTGAAGGAATAGGGGTCTTATTTTTTGTCCATCTCCTCAAAGACACCCCAAAACCACATGAGACTTTGTATGCAATGCCTATTATTAATACATCTGAGGCACAAGAACAAATCTAAAGCATACATAAAAAGAATTAAAGATAATTATGATTAAGCTAATACCAGAATAAAACACAGAAGTATCCTTATGTTCTCGCTCAAATACTGCCATCATCAGATCAACTAGCCGGTTGAGCTTGGCTTCATCCTGTCGGATCAAAACATGATATACGAGCTCATATGCGGGTGGAAACCGATTCTCATTGTTAGCATACAGATCGTGGAACAAGGCGGTGGTAGCTGTGTCTGGCAGTGAAACCACCACAAGAGTATAGTCCTCATAAGATAACACAGGAGGTAGGCGGTAGATGCAAAAATCTGTTAACAGCACCTGCAAATACACAGTCTAGGATTTCAAAATGTCCTAATGTTATATATATATATATATATATATATATATATATATATATATATATATATATATATATATATATATAGGTGTGTATGTGTGTGTGTGTAGATGTGTGCGTGGATGTGTGCATGTATGTTAAATGATTAAAAAACCAGTATCATACCTGTCAACCTGTAGGAATTTTTCGTACAATGTACGTATTTTTGATACTGTTAGCAGTGTACGGCCGTACAGAATCGTTGTACGGCTTACCCCCCCCCCCCGACCCCCCCCCCCCCCCCCCCCCCCCCCCCCCCCCCCCCCCCCCCCCCCCCCCCCCCCACCCCCCCACCCCCCCCCCACCCCCCCCCCCCCCCCCCCTCCCCCACCCCCCCCCCCCCCCCACCCCCCCCCCCCCCCCCCCCCCCCCCCCCCCCCCCCCCCCCCCCCCCCAGGCCCCCCCCCCTCCCCCCCCCCCCCCCACCCCCCCCCCCCCCCCCCCCCCCCCCCCCCCCCCCCCGCCACCCACCCACCCCCCCCCCCCCCGCCCACCACCCCCCCCCCGCCCCCCCCCCCCCCCCACCCCCTCCACCACCCCCCCCCGCCCCCCCCCCACCTCCCCCCCCCCCCCCCCCCCCCCCACCAGCGCCACCCCCCCCCCCCCCCCCCCCACACCCAACCATTCTACAACATTACCCCCCCCCCTCCCCCCCCCCCCCCCCCCCCCATTTTTTTAAATTATTAAACAAATTCTAAAAATATTTTCCGACCTAAGTTTTTCTAAATTTTAAATCAGAAAATATTTTTTAGCCCAGGTTTTTTTAAAACCAATTTTTTTATTTTTAACTCCGGGAATCTCGGCGTCTGTTTTTAAACTGAGGTCTCTCCCAGCAACCAATCAAATCCTTTTATACCCAACAATTCAGCAAAAACTTTGAATTCGGCTTCAAACACTTTCGGTTTTCAGCGTGACATGAAGTATTTTTAAAGTTACCTGTTATCAGCCACGCTTGCCAATACACTTCGACGCCATTTTGTTTAAAAAAGCTAAGTACTTATAACTTGGTTAAATATTGCTGTTGTTTTGCTTTGTTGCAATTTAATCGCTGTCTTAATCTTTCCAGTTATATTTTGTCCTTCAGTAGCCTATATTTCCGATAAATTAATGTCATAATATTATGTGTAGGCCCTACATAACTAGAAAAAAAAGTTTGTTTGTGTTGAGTAGGCCTACTTTATCCCAGCGGTCGAGATTCACTGCTTTATTTTTTAATAAAGTGGCGATCTATTATCACTGGTCTAGGCTACCAACTTTTAAATAATAATTTTATAAATTTTTGGTAGTACGTTTTTTCTTCCTAGATTTGATATTCTGTTCAATATTTGGTTAATTTTTTATTTTTTGCTGTTAGCTGTTTGCTTTGCTTCGTTGTATGTTTTTTGTGTGTGTGTGTGTCGTTCTCTTAATCTTTCCAGTTATATTTTGATCATTTAAATATTTCCAATAAATTAATGTCATAATATTCTGTGTCGGCCCTACATAACTAGAAAAAAAGTTTGTTTGCGTAAACTTCGCTGCTTTATTTTTCAATAAAAAAATCCACACAGACTGCAGGAGGTCCATGAATGCAGACACACTCAAATCTTTTTTTCTGCAGTGTAAGATTAACATTGATACATGCTGTGCAGGCTTTAAGCCCACAAATGCAATTCTGCAAAGTGCTAAAAGTGCATGTGTTGATTATAATACAAAACACTGTGCATCGAAAGAATAGTACCTCACGATCACTAAGTTTTTTATATGTAAAGAACAGCATTTATACCACACTAATTCAAATGCTAATAGATTTGTATGTGTCAATTCTTATTTTAAAACTGTATTGTGTATAATTTATTAATATATTTTTTGCGTAAAGATTTTTGGGTGTTTGTAAGGATTGTTTTGGTCCGACGTACAAGTTTTTGTCTCAGGAGGTTGACAGGTATGCATTATTCTATTACTTAAGAAGAGACTTCGCAGTGAAATGCACACGGTAATAATTTTCATTAAAACAAAATTGACTTGTACAATATCATTAAGAATATGACAACACATCCGCTAAATTTGCAGCAAAATTAACAGTCATCAGTGCACATTCTTACGTCCAACTCACCTATTCCCCCCCCCCCCCCCCCACCCCTTCTGATTCGGAAGGTCAGTGTAAACTTATATGTGGACGGTATCAATGTCTTGTTGACATGTATGGTTTAAGTGAACTGCAGCCATTTGGCCTTGCTTACACCTCTTATCCATCTCGGTTACTTGTACGTCTTTTGTGCCTTAGACGCACCTTTGTGAGAGTGACGTAGATGGTTTCTTGTGCTTTAACAAACGACAGATATCGTCCTTTGTGTCTCGTGTTTCACGTTCATTTACTGCATTACACCATTACATATTTTCTTACAAATCTTCAGCACTATTTAGACATGGAAATATGTAAGCAGAATATGCACAATTAACTTTTTTTTTCACCTTTCACCACCAGATTGAGCGTAATTTCAAGATAAACATGTCTCCACTCACCAGAAACACATCAACGGACAATTCGGTATCGTCTTCCTGATGTTCAAGTTTTGTAGCTTGACCAGTTGTGTCCTCTTGTAGAGTCAGAAGGTGCGTGTAGGCTCTTTCAAGATTTCGGCGTAACCAAAGGTCATCTTGAATGTCAAGTACATAACCTCTTTCTGCACAAAGCACTCGTAGTGGCATAAAAGCATTTGACCACAGAGCGATGCGTTCTGTCATGCACTCTGTTTATTAGAAAATGTAGTGTATTTACTCATGATCAAATGATGGTCAAGAAAAAATGGGCCTAACACCATATTCCCAATATGCCTCAGTGGGCGTATACCAGGATCCTTTACCTTTACCAACTCATGATCACATGCTTCATTCTGACAATCTGATATGAAAGGTCTGCCATCAATGGTACCTATACCTTGTAGCGGTATGGCAGCTTGTGTGCCCTGACAATCCCCAGAGCTATGCCAGTGGGAGTTTTACTCCTGGTAGGTTCAACCAAGCTGGACTGGTCTGCGTGGGTAGGGGTCAGACAAAAGCTGGTACCCTGGTCCTCCAGGTTGGGAGTTTTAGCACAGGGCCGACACCCCTGTCTATGTAAAAAAAAATCGCACATGTTACGGAAACGGCAATAAATGAAAAAACTTTGATGCGGGACGGACATCCAGAGTCTCAGGCTCGAATAACTGACACTGGTGAAAGCCGAAAGGAAGCCACTGGCATGAAAACGGATGCCCAGACCGCAAAACACGAAACCAGAATTGGTTTTTGGAATGTCA
Organism: Oreohelix idahoensis; assembly: GCA_024509875.1. Classification (NCBI taxonomy): domain Eukaryota; kingdom Metazoa; phylum Mollusca; class Gastropoda; order Stylommatophora; family Oreohelicidae; genus Oreohelix; species Oreohelix idahoensis. Next base: position 899,534 of record JAMPIV010008937.1, on the reverse strand, counting down.
GAACCATGAATGAGGCAGGAAAGCTGAGACAGATCACAGCAGAGATGAGGAATTACAAACTACATATCCTGGGAATAAGCGAGAGCAGATGGACAGGGATGGGGAGAATAAAAACAGCTACAGGGGAAACAGTACTTTATTCTGGTAGAGAGGATGGTCAGCACAACGAAGGTGTAGCCATTATCCTGAAGAAAGGAATGGAAAGGTCTTTACTGGAATCGAAACCCATTAACAACAGACTAATAAGAGCAAGAATGAGAGGGAGATTCATCAACACCACAATTGTACAATGCTATGCACCAACAAACGATAGCGATGAAGAGATCAAGGATGAGTTCTATCAAAAGGTACAAAAGGAAATGGAAACTGTACCCAGGTACGATCTTATTATAGTAATGGCAGACCTAAATGTGAAAGTTGGAACACACAATAATTATAACGAAAGAGTAATGGGGAAATGTGGCAGTGGAACAGTAAATGAGAATGGGGACAAATTAATAAGCTTCTGCAGTATTAACAACCTGGTCATTGGAGGAACACTTTTTCAACACAAAGAAGTGCACAAGTTAACATGGGAATCACCAAACGGACGAGACAAAAACCAGATAGATCACATAATGATCAATGGCAGATGGAGACATGCACTACAAGACGTGAAAGTAAGAAGAGGCGCAGATGTGGGAAGTGATCATCACCTAGTAGACTGAAGGTGAAACTCAGAGCTGCTGGACAATCTGTAGCCAAACAGAAAAGATACAACATCACGAAACTTAAGGACCCCCTCACCAGAAAAGCGTTCGTGGTTGACGTAAAGAGACGATATCTGATTACCAAAAGCCAGGAAAGAACAGAGACCGACGATGTCGACCAGAAATTCAACACCATCTCAACAATATACAAAGAAAGCAGCAAGTCATGCTTGGGATTCCAGGAAAGAAAGAGCCAAGACTGGATAACACCAGAAACGCTAAACACCATAGCGAAGAGAAAGGAAATGAAAAGAAAGAAAACAGAAGCTAAGTCTCCCAGGTTAAAGGCAATATATAGTGAACAGTACAGTCAGCTGGACAAGGAAGTAAAACGTCAAACCCGTGCTAACAAAAGGACATTTCTGGATGACCTTGCAAGACAGGCAGAAGAGGCAGCACTGAGAAATGAACAAAGCACAGTCTATAAAATAACTAAAACTATCAGTGGAAAACGTGGTGCAAACAACATAACGTTAGTAAGAGACAAGCAAGTAAATCTCATCACCACAGCACAGGGGCAGGAAACAAGATGGGCAGAGCACTTCAGAGAAACACTGAATAAGGAACCACCAGAGACTCAGCTGAATGTTCCCGAGGCTGAAAGTGACTTAGATGTAAATACAGACATTCCACGAAAAAAAGAAATCATCACAGCCATCAAGGGGCTAAAAAATGGAAAAGCGCCTGGTCAAGACAATCTAAATGCTGAGCTATTCAAGACAGACCCTGAACTAGCAGCAGAACTATTAGAACCACTATTTGCACAAACTGGGAAACTGAGACTACACCAACAGAGTGGAGTAAAGGAATAATTGTCAAATTGCCCAAGAAGGGCGACCTTGCAGACTGCAACAACTGGAGAGGAATTACCCTCCTCTCAGTTCCCAGCAAAATACTAGGCAGGATAATCATCCAGAGAATTTCAAAAGCAGTTGACCATAAACTGAGGAAAGAACAAGCGGGCTTCAGAAAGAACAGAAGATGTGCAGATCACATATTTACCCTCAGGAACATTATAGAGCAGTGCTCAGAATGGCAGAGACAGCTGTACATTAACTTTGTTGATTTTGAAAAGGCTTTTGACAGCATACATAGGGACAGTTTATGGAAAATACTGAGGGCTTATGGAATTCCCAGCCGCATTGTTTCCATCATAAAAAGCCTCTATTCTAATTTTACGTGCAGTGTTGGATAGAGTAATGTAACTTTCGAAGTGAAAACAGGAGTACGACAGGGATGCCCCTTATCAACAACATTATTTTTGACAGTCATAGATTAGGTGATGTGCCAGACAACAGAGAGCAGTCCAAGAGGAATTAGATGGACAACGTTTTCTACACTGGAAGACCTGGAATATGCAGATGACATTGCACTACTCGCATATTCACATCAACACATTTACGACAAAACCGATAGACTGAATAAGTATGGCCAGCAGGTTGGCCTGAACATCAATTTGAAGAAGACAGAGGTCATGACACTAAATGTGGGCAATCCTGAGCCAATAACAGTAAGGAACCAGAAGTTAGAACAGACAGCCTTTGCTGTTCTCAACAACATTTGGAAGTCTTCCCAGTACAGCACAAACACTAAATTAAGACTGTATGAGAGCTGCGTACTTTCTGCGCTTCTCTATGGTGCGGAATGTAGTAACAGAGAAAGAAATGTCGAAACTGTCCTCCTTCCTTCCACACAATCTGCCTAAGGAAAATTCTCCGAATCTTTTGGCCAAACACCATTAGCAACCAAGAACTACTTATTCGGAGTAACCAGGAGGACATGCACACCATTAAAGCTGGCAGACGCTGGAGTTGGGTTGGCCACGTTCTCAGAAGGGACCCTGATACCATCACAAGAACAGCTATGCTATGGACGCCCGAGGGAAAGCGAAAGAGAGACCGACCAAAAACAACTTGGCGGAGAACTGTGGAAGCTGAGATGCAAAGAATGAACCACAGTTGGGGCACTGTACGAAGGATGGCCGCCGACCGAGCAAAGTGGAATAAATTTGTTGCTGCCCTACAAGACGCCACCAGGCGTGATGGCCGCTGACTGCTTTGACGGTTGGTGGTTATGGATCAAAGAAGAAGAAGAAGATATGAAAGGTAAAATGGAGACTTGTTTTTAAAGGCAAAGGAAACAAGGAATTTATAGTTTTATCTCAGCCTGCTTAAGAAGTTTAACGGTATGGACGGTGTTTGAAAAAACCCAACATACATTAGATGTAATGTTGATGAACAACATTATAATCCTGTTAAGGCTATCTGGCACTCTCAATAACAGGGATGCCTCCAGGGACGAGCTATTGAGACCCAGTGGCACATCCAAGTTCTGCCATCAGGGGACCATGAACGCTTAAAAATGCGCCATCAAACTAAGGCACCATCAAACTACGAATTAAATACCTTTAATTTCGTTATGCATGTTTATTTTGTACTTAAAATTAAAGACAATTGTGACCGATTGGCATACACTACAATTAATACGTGTTAAAAACCACATAAAATGAGAAATAACAACGTTAAAAGCAGTTAAGACATTTGTGCACAAAATACAGTATCATGAAAAGTTCACGGCTTCGAGAAAAGCTGTCCCAGAACAACAAAAAAGTAAATGTATGTTAATTGAATGGAAAGTTTTGGGAGAAGTTGCTAATCTGGGTTTTTTCCGTTGCTAGAGTGAGAGTCGTGTGAGAAAAGTCGAAAAGCTGAAGAAAGCGTGTGCAAATGTAGATGTTTGGTATCCTGTGAAAAATAAAGCATCGTGTGAAAATTGGCCGGAAAAAAGAGTGGGCTGTATATAAAGAAGAGACGTGGGCGATTGAGAGGGCTTGTACAGATTTTAGGATTCGTTAGGCGAGAGGATTTTTACAGAACTTCGTCTTTGAGATTATCAAGACAAGTTGTTTTTAACTTGACAAGTTTTGTTCAGGTTAGACAAGTATTTTTAAGTAGACAAGTTTGTATTTTACTCTATTTGATATATTATTCCTGTGGATTTACATTTTCATTTTTGGATACTCACTACTTTGTGTAAGAAAGAAATAAGTACTTCACCATTGTGCCAATAACATTGCTGTTCCAATCACGTTAATAAACTATATTTTATTTTTCTACACTGCTGAGTTTTCGTTGGAATATTACAGTTGGATACTTTGACAAAACCATTATACGAGATTGCTTTTCACTAAACATAAAAAGAGTACGAACGAACTCTGGGAAGGAAGAATAAAATAAGGTCAAGAATTTCCATCTCAGGCGGACAGACCTGTAACGACTTGAACCAAGAAACGTACAAGAGTTAGCGCACTTCAAAATATTTACCTGCGCTCAACCATTAACTGAACTGACCCGATCAGCTGACGGACACACGCACATTCTTTCATTGATGTTGCAACCAGCCCGGTCACACACTACTCTAATTGGCGCCGTGACCAGCCCTTTTCGTTTGTGAAAGCATACTCATTCTGGCGAGCGAACAGCAACCTTTTTTTAGTGATAGCAGACAGGCCTATTCACTATTAATCACTATCATGGATCCACAAGCGTTGCAACAGCGGCTTAACCAGCAACAACACTTGATTAATATCCAGCAACAGCACCACCAACAACACTTAATAAATATCCAACACAAACCTAAATGGGAAAGAGACACTGTCCAACAACGAGCAGATTGGAGTAGTTTACATAGAAGACATCAACGGATCGCTGTAAGAAATTTTGTTAGTCAAATCAAGAAAGGAATGACACTGCACATAACTAACATCAACAGTGGGAAGTGTCAGTTAACAACCGAGAATGGTTGGAAAATGTATGTACAGCCGGTATTTCATTTGCACAACCTTCTCCAACCACAACGCAAATATACAGAAGATCGAACAGACAACTTCGACATCCTACAGGAACAAATGAAAGACCCGGAAGTCATTACACTAGTGAAACAAATTACAGAAACACCAGTAAAAGTCAAAGATAGCAACACAAGTTTAAATGCAGACAAACAACAACATACTCTACAAGATGCCAACACACATATAGATACACCACAACCTTCCGATACAGAGTTATCATCTGCCTCATTAACGGAACGAAATGCTCCCATTCCTACTTCCACACAACGAGATGAATCAGAGTCAAATTTTATATGCCTTCCACAGGAGCTTATTCGTGCAAAGCTTACACGAAACGGCGAACTAAACCAAAGATCATCGCACAGCACAGTGCATCAACTTCGCAACACCCTACCTGTAACACTACATCAACCGTCACTGCTGTAGACACTGAAAAGAAACACGATAGAAGATTGTCTACGACAGACGCTCTGTACAGGAAACGTTCCACTAAGTGACAAACGATCGCACAGCACAGTGCATCAACTTCGCAACACCCTACCTGTAACACTACATCAACCGTCACTGCTGTAGACACTGAGAAGATGTCTAGGAGAGAAGCTCTATTAGAGATAGCCAGGTTGCTCTAGCCAGGTCTACTCTAAATGGTTTTATTTTTTTTTTGTCCGAGTGCCATAGCACTGTCCAGGAGAGACTATGCTATATTTTAGAGTTAATCCAGTTTGCTCTGGCTGGGTTACCCTAAATGGTTTCATTTTCCTTGTCCGAGTACGATAGCATTATGAGAGACATGCTATTTTATAGTCGGCCGGCGTGCTCTTGCTGGCTGCCTAAAAAAGTTTTTCTGATGATGATGCCAGCCACCTTTTGTATATACCAGTTGATGCTATCAGCGGCAGTCATAACCGCCAGTGAAGAGAAAAATCTGCAGAGGCGCAACTCTATTCAACATGCACAGTTACAGTATTCAAACCATTATATTTTGTATTAGAAGATTTAAAATTACATTTTGTTTGCACTTAGAAATATATGTATTGTTGTACATTATAAACTTAACCAAACACATGCATGTACTATTTGCCACTAAGGAAGAATCTCAAGGGTTAAAGAAGACATTGTTTGATCTTAAGCTACACTCTCATGATATGAACATAAATAACACATAAGGAAGGGAAACCCGAGGCCTGTAAACAGTAAATTAATATTAGACAAACATAAAGGTATGTTTTCAGGCACTCGTAAGAAATAAAGAACATTAACATGGGATGCCTAGCTGGCCGTGGGGTCAGTGTGATTCGCTTGATAGCTAGGCGGAGTTGTCGTACGGAAGGTACGGGGTTCGAACCCTGGGTAAGCCACTCACGTCTGTTGTTTTTCTGTTGTCCAAGTGTTCTACTTCTTTATTTCTTACGAGTGCCTGAAAACATACCTTTATGTTTGTCTAATATTAATCTCATGATATGAGACAAGCACATCAACCAAAACGAGCGATTTTGCCGTTTGTAGGCAATGCGCTACAGTTTTTGTTGGCACTGCACCCGACCACAACTATGAAAGTTTATGTCATAATATTAAGACTTTGGCGGAAAACCAAAACATTATTATACATGTCATTAGCCTAGCATCACAAATGGTAAACGATACTCAGAGCATTTTTTTAACACATTTTTCTACTGGTCTGTTCAGAAGTTGCTGAAACTAGACATATGCTATGGATCAATTTTATGATTACTTGTTATAAATTGGTTGAATTTCATGAATATCGCATAAATAACTATGTACCATGTATCATGTCTTTAAAAAAAAAAACAAATTACTGTGTTGAGACACACAGATGTTGTACTCGTCCAGTACAAATTATTTAAGCTCTAATGGTATATAAAATGTTAACCCACACCTCTCTTCTCCCTATTCCCTACGCGCAAACTGTCCACACGTGATCTTAACACCACCTCGCTGTTTTTCGCTATGTCAAATCCAATCTTCGTTTTCACCACCTTTATCTCCCCCCCCCCCACCCGTTTAAATTTCCCCATGCGAGTTCTTCTTCTTTTTTTTTCTTCCCTTTCTCCCACGCCTCGCGTTCATTCATCCATCCAAATCGGAACTACTTTCTCTACTCCCCCCAGCTATTTCATTGTACTATAAAACCCCCCTCCCTCCCCCTCAGTTGACGCCACACTGTGCCGTCAATGAGAGTTCAAATATCCAGTGTGACCTTTCACGGCTCCCGTTCACACTAGCGGAGGTCATGGTCACAGGAAAAAGCTATGGTCAGTTACCATTCAGATGTAAATATTAAGATAGGATTCACTTATTGTCCTGAGTGTTGATTAACACTCGAGTTTTGTTTGCCATTACCAAACCTTATATGTGTTGACTTTGAATAAAAAGTTCAATAAGTTTAACATTAAGTATGTATATTTCATATCATAACTCCATATTTTTATAATTAATACGAGCATTTTGTTAAATAAAGATTAAATAAGGGTATTAATACATGAATAATTTACATTGCGTATTGCACATTGCTATCCATATCCCATACTGTTTAATGACAAAGTGTATAAACAACCTGTATGTGTCCCCCGTTTTACGCAATATAAATCTACTAGGTCCCTCGTTTTACGAAATAATAATTTTTTCCGGCCCACATGTATACCGAGATCTTGTAATACATTTTAAAATTAGCTTACAGGTATACTGAGATCTTGAAAAAAAAAATTTTTGGCTCACATGTATACTGACATCTTGAAAATTTTTTATATTTTTTTTTAATTTTTTTTTGGCTCACATGTGTACTGAGACCTTGTAAATTTTTTTTCTTCTCATTTTGGCTCATAAGTATATGTCCCCAGTCAATGACTTATACCAGTAACATAAATTTTTCTCAACCATTGTCCATTGCCAATTGACTCATAAATATATGCCCCCATTTCATATTTTGCCCCAGTATGTATGTTAGGGACTTGATTTTTTAGTTGATAGGACGAAAATGTCTCCACATGGGATACATTTTTGTGGCCCCGGGACTTGTGAGACCGCTTGGCATACACTACAATTAATACGTGTTAAAAACCATATAAAATGAGAAATAACAACGTTAAAAGCAGTTGACATTTGGGCACAAAATACAGAATCATGAAAAGTTCACGGCTTCGAGAAAAGCTGTCCCAGAACAACAAAATAGTAAATGTATGTTTATTGAATGGAAAGTTTTGGGAGAAGTTGCTAATCTGGGTTTTTTCCGTTGCTAGAGTGAGAGTCGTGTGAAAAAAGTCGAAAAGCTGAAGAAAGCGTGTGCAAATGTAGATGTTTGGTATCGTGTGAAAAATAAAGCATCGTGTGAAAATTGGCGGGGAAATAGAGTGGGCTGTATATAAGGAAGAGACGTGGGCGATTGAGAGGGCTTGTACAGATTTTAGGATTCGTTAGGCGAGAGGATTTTTACAGAACTTCGTCTTTGAGATTATCAAGAATAGTTGTTTTTAACTTGACAAGTTTTGTTCAGGTTAAACAAGTATTTTTAAGTAGACAAGTTTGTATTTTACTCTATTTGATATATTATTCCTGTGGATTTACATTTTCATTTTTGGATACCCCTCACTACCACTCACTTACCTCAAAGGTAAGAAAGAAATAAGTACTTCACCATTGTGCCAATAACATTGCTGTTCCAATCACGTTAATAAACTATATTTTATTTTTCTACATTGCTGAGTTTTCGTTGGAATATTACAGTTGGATACTTTGACAAAACCATTATACGAGATTGCTTTTCACTAAACATAAAAAGGGTACGAACGAACTCTGGGAAGGAAGAATAAAATAAGGTCAAGAATTTCCATCTCAGGCGGACAGGCCTGTAACGACTTGAACCAAGAAACGTACAAGAGTTAGCGCACTTCAAAATATTTACCTGCGCTCAACCATTAACTGAACTGACCCGATCAGCTGACGGACACACACACATTCTTTCATTAATGTTGTAATCAGCTCGACCCGGTTACACAATATTGATATTGCAAGTACATGTGTAATTTAGCCGTTAAAGTACATAGACAGTTTTAAGGTGTGACATCTATTTATTTTATATATAAACAAAACATATATATATATATATATATATATATATATATATATATATATATATATATATATATATATATATATATATATATATATTGTTACCGGTCTGTTTTCTTTACTGGACTGACATTGACAATGATGTTGTCAGGGCTGTCGGGCTTACAACATGTGGCCGACGTATTTCTTTGTAACGCGAATATAATGTGGGCCGTTTAACCTTGGCGTATGTTGATGATCTGAATAATGATGGAACCCGGTAACTCTGGATGGGTCAACATAGCATGACCAACTGGTAACGTATAAACTCTGAACTCGTTGGAATGAACAATTAGGTATAAAATGGACAAATGGAAAATTCCTGGGGGACCTGGATTTCGCAGATGATGTAGCATTCTTAAGTTCAACACCCAGACAATCCCAAGAAGCAGTAAATAATTTGTGTCATCTCTCGGTTAAAATAGGTCTCCAAATAAATGCCTCTAAAACTAAAGCTATGAACTTTTCTAACGAGACCTTTGATATCATCTTGAACGGGGAAAAACTACAGAAAGTTGAAAGTTTCAATTATTTAGGCAGTAAAATGACTCAGGATGGTGACACAACAAGAGAAATCCATACTAGAATTGCTTTGGCAGCTAGCGCCTTCAATAGATTATCTAACATTTGGAAATTACGATCATTGAATATACATACCAAGCTTCGTCTGTTTAATTCAAATGTTATCTCAGTGTTAACATACGGCTGTGAGAGTTGGAAAATAACAAAATCATTGGAGAACAAGCTGAATACATTCGAGAACAAATGTCTTAGAAAACTCATGAACATCAGTTGGAAAGAATTCAAGACTAATCGACAAATAAGAGAAGACTCTAGGCAGAAATATGTCTCCGACTATATAAGAAAAAGACGATGGTCATATATCGGTCATGTCCTACGAATGCAAAACAACAGAATACCACTACAGGCGCTCACTTGGGTTCCTGAGGGTAAGAGGAAAAAAGGAAGACCAAAAGAAACACTCAGAAGAACAATAATAAGAGAAGGAAGAACGTTGGGCCTAAATAATGTGCAAGAGCTAAGAGGAGTGGCATCACAACGAACAACCTGGAGAGCACTGGTTTCTGCCTTATGCGCCGTGTTTGGTGCTTAAAGAATTTATTATTATATATATATATATATATATATATATATATATATATATATATATATATATATATATATATATATATATAAAGAGAGAGAGAAGGGGGGGGGGGAGGGGGGGAAGAGGAGGGTTGGGTGAAACCGGACAGCAATTTGATAAAACTGAAATTTATTCTTGGAGTCGAAAATCCTAAGTATTCATGCCTGAATTAAGTTGCAAAATGTAGATAGTTCATTTTCTCATGGAAAATTGCCAAATTTAAGTGAATGCCGTAGAAAGGAGAGGTGTTGTGCTAAATCGTCAAAGACATATCAACGTGGGGTGAAGTATTACAGTATCAGGTGGCATGAGAAAAAGTGAAACGGAGCAATAGCAGGCGGAATGAGACAATCTGAAAATACAAATAGAAATCTTATTCGATTTCATTTATGCTTTAAAAAAAAAACACACACACACACACACGCACGCACGCACGCACGCGCGCGCGCGCACACACACACACACACACACACACACACACACACACACACACACACACACATACATACATACATATCAGAATCTTTATTCTCCATAAAATACATTAATATGTACAGACATGATATAATAGATACAACATGGCATATAGGAGAATCATTAGAATTTACATAAAGTGTTGAAGACGTCTCAAGTAGTTATATGTGGGTGTTTTTACATCGAACCTTTGTGTTACACATACATAAAAAAATTTTAAGCTTTCTAAAAGACATTGGCATATAATGATATGATATAACCTGCCAAATATGAGAATTATTGAAATTTACAAAATGTGTGTGGAATACCATTCAAGTAGAGCAATATGGTTGTTTTTACATGGGTGTTTTATCAGAATTTTTTGTTTGCCATAAAAAAACTTTGACAACTAGTAGAGTGAGATATTAAATATAGCATCAAATACAATTGTCGTTTGGTATAGTAGACAGAGCACAATTGAGATTAGATGGTGGGGAAAACATCCCAGCAATCTAAAATGGGTGTTTTTTACATCGAAGTTTCCATATTCTGTAAGAACCTATAATTGCAGTAATACTGACATATTTACATAAAACCTTTGCTTCAAATTTCCGCAACCCTAGCGACATTAATCCACTCACACACTTTGCATGCACATGACCCAAACTACCAATTATCAGTACGATTACATGCGTACGATAGCCTAGTTCGTTAATTTCTGCAGTCAATGGATAGTACTTATCAAATTTATGTTGGTGTCGTGTGGTGAGTCACTGGGGCAACTACGACAGTAGTTTTTGCCAGGAATAGTCTATGAGATATTAGATATAAGGTCTCTAGAAATTGGCTCGTTGTTGCTGTCATTTTCGACGGAGTCATCTGTCAAGTTATTTGCTTATGTTTGTATCATAAGTATAATTGTGTCTTTACCTGCGATGTCAGGTTGATTAGGGGTTGTCTTCCTTTGTTTATTCATTCATTGTGTTTGACCTTTAGGGTCAGAGGTTGACAGTTCGGCGTAGGCCTATGGGAAGGTTTTTTAAGCGGGAGTGAGATATACTTCCGGGAAGCCGGGAGGTCCTGTTTTTCTGAAGGGACCAAGAGTCCATTGTTTTTCGGGGAGAATCTTCGAAGTAACTGCTATGGCAGTTTTCCCCAGTGAATCTCTGTGCGTCGGGATGACGACAGAATTCCTTGTGTAGTTCTGAGGATTCATTTACCAGGTAATACCGACCTTTATGCATTATTACGCTTTTCGGTGGCAGAACATGTAAAGGATTACCTAGGGTGAACAGCAGCTCACTGATCCGCCATTTCAGAACTTATATATTTGTGCTCGAGGTAGCCATCCAAGACTGTTAGTCTTATATTGTCCAGAAATCCAGTGACGAAGATATATTGTGGGAGCCGCAGATTGGCGGAACTTCTATCTACAATAAGTATTACTGCAGGGTTGATGATAACCTATTTAACAGAAGTACACGGCCGACGTCAGAACGAGGCCTGTGCTTTCGGCTATTATACTACAGCCTGATATGTGCAATTGGCAGGGAGTGCCAAGTTGCACCTGTGTGTCAAAGTAACTAAGGCATCTGACGCGTTTAGTCAGAGACGCCAAGGGCGACGCTACGAACTGTCATTATTGAAGAACTTTGCTATTGACCATGCACGTCTATTCTGATGTTTACCTTTTTGAATGCCAAATGTATACCTATCGATGTCAGGTCAGCATGACCTTGTTACACTGACTGTTCCTGTTGATATTATGTGTGTTCCCGTCAATAAATGTCTTGAAACATGCCTGCAGTGTCAAAGCATCCTTGATTACTGCATGTGAGAGTATGGGTTGCAGGATCTACATCTATACGAGCCTAAACACATTCGCGCCTTCATTCGCACCCACACTCAATTCATCATACGCTCGCACTACACATCTAACAACATGTATACTGTCTTGGGCCAGTGATCACATCAACAAGAAAAAAAGACAGTTACATTTCTGGTGGACCAGTTACGTGGGCTCTTATGATACATTTCTTGTCGCCAATGTGGCCTAGAAACTTACATTTCTGATGGACCAGATCTGTGGGTTTAAAAAGAACAGAGCGAGCATTTGACATTATTGTTGACATTTATGGATCCAGAAATTTACATTCCTGGTTGGCTGTTACATGTATGATGTCTCCAGTTTTGTCGAGAAAGTTACAAGAAGGACAAGTACACATTACACTTCTGATCTGTGGGTCTAAGCTACACACGGGACAGCCGTAACACACAGCGCTAATTCTACACTTGCAAGTTTTGGCTACAACAGGACAGATATAGGTCATCAACGGTTGACCCAAATAAACAGTACGAGCATTTATATTATAATGCTACATAAAGCATAACAAGACATGTACTGAAGTTAACTACTAGGCATTTGCTACGTGGACCATAACTGCATAGAAGGCGGGTTCCTATTGTAAACAGTACTGCTGGTTGTTACACGTTTCATTCAACAACAGACTTTTCTAGGTCAGAGCATTCAAGCTACATTGTTGGAGGTCAAGTGTCTGTAAACAGTACGTGAAAATTGTAAACATTCAATGTGCAAGCCCTAATTTGAGAAGGTCATAGTAACTTTGGTTCGTGAATACCACTTTATGTTACAGTGGATTTGACGTTCAGTGCGCGTTTGACATTTCGTTTCTGTGTTCGCAAGGAGCAAGGAATTTATTTTAGTTTCAGCTGTGACTGAACTTGTTCTGCAACACATTGAAATTGATTGCTATATGTTTATGTTACTTCTACTGTTTTGTGTATTTTTCTGCGGGTTTTTCGGTTGGTGGGTCTTACGGTAAATATGCCACTTGATCGAGGCTTACTGTAAGCGTTCTGTAGGTGCAAATTTTCTTAATTTGGAAATTTGCTAGTGACAATTGGTCGCTATTGATGTTAGCTGTGATGTAATTGTACTTAACGTTGTTTTTGTAATATTTTGTCTGTTTTTCAGTTTTGATTGTCGATTTGTTTTGTTTGTATTCTGTAGGTCTCTCCTTTCTTGTGTATTTCTCTACACATTTTTGGTTAAAACAGTGTTGCCATTTGTATTGTTTTGTATTTTTGTCTTTGTATTTTTTTTTGTTTGTACTACATTACTGTCATGCACAGTCTACATACACATACTTGGTCATGTTTTGATATTATTGATAAGATAGACTCTTCATATAGAGTTTGTTAAATAATATTATATAAGATATTTATACAAGTTCTTTGATAAAAGACTTGTTATCTACAAAGATTGAGACAAGGTGAAATACATATTCAAGTTCTTTATAAAAAAGACTTGTGCCCATAGTGAGTGGGATATAAGGGATTTTTTTTTCCACAGGTACTCAGGTGATTTTTTGGGTACATTATAAACAAGACTAAGAGTGTGAAAGAAAGTGAAGTGAGTATACAAGTCTATCATTTCAGACTTGTCTCCCATTAAAGTGGGATAATTTAATATATTTGCTTCTGCAAGTTACTGCTCTCAGTAGACAAGATGTCTACATTGGACTACTTTATTACACACGGGAGAGCCCTTGCTAAGACTGGTCAACAGTTCGAACAGTGGGCTGTTGCTCCGTATGACAAAGCATTAGCTGCTGAAGAAAGAAAGGCTGCTGCAGAGGAAAAAAAAACTATGGCTGAAGAGAAGAGATTAGAAAGAGAAGCAGCTGCTGAACAAAAAAGGCTAGACAGAGAAGCTGATATTGCTGCTGAACAAAAGAAATTGCAGATGCAGGTGGAGGAAAGGAGATTTGAAGCTGAACAAAAGAGATTAGACAAAGAAGCTGAACAAAAGAGATTAGACAAAGAAGCTGAACAAAAGAGATTAGACAAAGAAGCTGAACAAAAGAGATTAGACAAAGCTGCTGCAGAGGAGAGGAAAAGCTCAAGCTGAGGCTGAAATTAGAAAAATGGAACATGAGGAAAGAAAACAGAAGATGGAACTTGATGAAAAACTCGCAACTTTGGAGTTAGAGAAATTGAAATTGGCGAGTACGGGTGCTCAGCAAACAACTTCGAGTACGACAAGGGAGTTTGTTAGTAGGATTAAATTGCCTCATTTCAATCCTTTAAAGGATGACGTAGCAGATTATCTAGATAGATTCCAATTTTTGTGCGATACGCATAACATAAAAAAGGAAAAATATGTTGAACAACTGATGCCATTTTTTACAGGTGACACAGTGACTACTCTTATGACAATAGACGAACATGAGAGGACTAATTATGATGTTGTCAGGGCAGCATTACTAAAAAAATATCAACTAAAACAAGAAGACTATCGTCTTCGTTTTAGGACAATGTTGCCAGAAAATGGAGTAGATTTCTCTGATTTTGTTACAAAGATACGTCGTACATTTACACGATGGGTTGAGTTGTCTCAGATTGAGAAAACATATGAAGGTCTAATGGACTTATTATTGCGAGATAAGGTTTTGTCATCTGTTAATGATTCTTTTCTTGCATTCCTTCATGAGCGTAAGCCTAAAAACTTAAAAGAAATGGAGGAATACTGTTGTCAGTATGCCACAGCACATCCCCATGCTACAGTTAGCAATTCTAAAGTGAAAGAAGGGTTGCCAGCTGCTTCGGCAACACCATATGGCCCTAATTTCAAAAAAAAATTTCAGGGTGCTCAACAAAATTGGAATAGGGGAAGTAATCAAAATTACACTCAGAAGCGGAGTAATCCAACACATGATGGTTCTTCGTCTATGCAGTGGAGACAAGATGGTAGTTCTCGTAATTTTAGTGGTAATAATTTGAGACACTTTCGCAAAGGCTATCCAAATAATAACTATTCAAATTTTCGAGGTAATCATTCTCGACGTCAAGATTATGACGATGGTGAATTTAGAAACCGGGATTCAAACCGGAATGATGAGTACAATAGACAATATGATCACAATTACAGGGGAAATGATAGTCGAAATAATTACAGGGGAAATGATAGTCAAAATAATTACAGGGGAAATGATAATCGAGGTAGACCTAGGTTTAACAAGAAAAGACCTTACCAACAGGCAAACTCTGCGCAACAAGAGTTTGATGGAGCCTGTAATACAGTAAATGATAGTGGTAACTCTAGGGCTATCACTGGTTGTGCTTTCGATTTTGGGAGAGCAACTGAATGCCCCCAATGCTTAACATTGTTTGACTCATCAACTGTATCTACGCTAAGTTGTGGTCACCCTCTTCCTGCTCTACCTGCTACAGTTGCGCATGATGGGAGAGGATCTCTCATCTTACATAAAGGTCTAATAAATGATAGGCTAGTCTCAGTACTTTTCGATTCGGGATGTACTACCGTCGGGGTTAAGGAGTCTCTGATAGATCCTTGCTGTGCCACTGGAAAAACAATCAAATGTGTTACATTTGGTGGTACTATGGAAAGCTATCCTACTGCTATTATTAGGATTGACACTCCTTTCTTCACAGGAGATGTCCATGCATGTCTTCTTCCTAATCCTATTGCGGATCTTATAATCGGTCGTATTCATGGGGTTAAGGAATGCACCCCGCAACAAATTTCTAGTTGGGAAGAAAAAAACATTCAAACGGTCAATGCAGTGGTGACAAGAGCTCAAGCTCTTAATCCCCCAACTTCATCTGATAATAGTAATGAAGTTGATAGCCAAGACGAGCACTTGGTGATTTCCCATGACTCGTTTGTTAAACGTCAAGAAGAGGATCCTTCTTTGAAGAAATACTTCCTTCTTGCAAAGAAAGGGGATCCCAATCAAAATACGAATCACAAATCGTATATTACTATGAAGAATGGTATATTGGTACGAATGGTACAACACTCGGACAAGTCTATGCATTCGCAAATTCTTGTGCCTAAGTGTATGAGAGCCTTAATTCTTCGGCATGCACACGATTCTCAGTGTGCGGGACACATGGGTTTTTCCAGAACTAAAACTAGAGTCCTTGCGTCATTCTTTTGGCCATTCGTGAATAAAGACATCCGAATTTATTGCCGATCTTGCAAAATTTGTCAAGAGGTCAAGTCTAGGGGTCCGAGACATGCTGCTCCTATTCAGGCTGCAGATATTCCGATTCGGCCGTTTCAGAAAATGGCTATAGACATCATTGGTCCGTTCAAAATTAAGTCAGCCAGAGGACACCAATTTATCCTCACTTGCGTGGACATGTGCACGCGTTGGCCAGAGGCTATTCCTCTGAAGAGCATATCAACTGTCGATATCGCTGATGCTCTTTGGCTCGTATTTTCTCGTCTGGGATTCCCCGGAGAAATACTGTCGGATCACGGCACTCAGTTAATTTCGGACGTTATGTCTCAGGTAATGGCTACGCTAGACATTAAAAGGTCTCTCAGTAGTATTTATCATCCAATGTCCAATGGATTGGTAGAACGTCTTAACAGGACACTAAAGAACTTACTTGGCAAGATAACGGAGGATCATCCTGAAGATTGGGACAGGGTTTTACCTGCAGTCCTCTTTGCCTATAGAGAGGTTCCCAACGAGCATACAGGGTTTTCTCCTTTCGAACTTGTCTTTGGCGCGCAACCGCGCGGGCCAATGTCCTTGTTACACGATTTGATAACTTCCGATAATATTGACGATGATACACAATCGTCATATGAATATGTTATAGCTCTTAGAGAAAAGATTATCGAATCGTGCAGGTTAGCAACTTCATCTTCCGAATTTGCGAAAGAAAAAGCTAGGCGATTTGCTAATAAGAAAAGACGCCTACGTCAACTTTGTCCTGGAGACAAAGCATATGTCTTACTGCCCTCAAGAGAGAATAGACTTCTCATTTCTTGGAAGGGTCCATACACTATAGTCTCGAAAATTTCTGATGTCGACTATATTGTCGATGTGGATGGAAGGCATAAAACCTTCCATATAAATATGCTAACAGAGTTTATTGAACGTCCAGACTATTTACAGCCTATTTTCCAGGCGACGGACGACTCTCCAGTTCAACATGGTCACATCTCATCCCTGTCCGTTATACAGGATGAGGAAACTATTTTTTCTGACGTGAACTTACCTCTTCCTGCGATTCCACTTACTTCAACGGAATCGTGGAGAGACGTTACAGTCTCTTCCAACTTGTCTTTTGAGGAACAGCGTCAAGTATCCTCTACGTTACAATCATATCAGGATGTCCTTACCGACATTCCTGGACACACAGATGTCATAGAACATGACATCATACTTACTGATCGTAATCCGATCAGAGTAAGACCATACCCAATACCTATTCATTTTCAAGCACAAGTCGAGAAAGAATTGGATGAAATGATTCAACTACAAATAATTGAACCATCCACTTCAGCTTATTCTTCGTCGATAGTTATTGTTCGAAAGAAAGACAATAACATACGTCTTTGCGTTGATTATCGCAAATTAAATCAAGTTACGAAGTTCGATGCTGAACCTATGCCGTTATTAGATGATCTACTTATTAGACTTTCTAAAGCTAAATTCTTTACTAAACTAGACTTGTCGAAAGGTTATTGGCAAGTCCCACTGACGGAACACGCCAAACCTCTCA
This sequence comes from Oreohelix idahoensis, assembly GCA_024509875.1. Lineage (NCBI taxonomy): Eukaryota > Metazoa > Mollusca > Gastropoda > Stylommatophora > Oreohelicidae > Oreohelix > Oreohelix idahoensis. The sequence continues at coordinate 881,644 of JAMPIV010008937.1, read as the reverse complement.
CTGCTTTTTCGACACCTAGGGGTCTGTTTCAATGGAATTTTATGCCTTTCGGGCTTATGAACGCCCCAGCGACTTTCGTGCGCATGATGCGACGAATTCTATCAGATCGTGCAGATGTCATTGCATATTTAGACGACATCTGTCTTTTCAGCGATACTTGGGAAGAACACTATGTGGGTCTGAAGGAATTGCTATCTACTCTACGTGAGCATAGTTTGACTGCTAAACCCTCTAAAGCTTTTGTTGGGTTTAGTGAAATTTCCTTCCTAGGTCATCGAGTTGGTCATGGTCTGTTGAAGACAGAGGACCAAAACACTTCAAAGATATTAAATATCTCGGTTCCGAAGACAAAAAAGCAAGTGCGTAGTCTCTTGGGATTGATACAATTCTATGGAAGATTCATTGAGAATCTGTCCTCCATTATGGCACCACTTTCAACGTTATTGAAAAAAGGTTCTCCTAATATGGTGCGTTGGTCCCAAGAATGCCAATCTTCATTGGATCAGGTTAAGAATTTGTTCTCATCTCATCCTATCTTAAGACTACCGACGATTGATAAGACTTTTGTCCTTCGTAGTGATGCCTCTTCCACTGGCATTGGAGCGGCACTAATGCAGGAATATTCAGGAACTCTGCATCCTGTAATGTATATTTCTAGGAAGCTGAATGCGGCAGAAAGGAATTACTCGGTTTTGGACCGTGAATTGTTGGCTATGGTTTGGTCCATTCTTAAGCTACAAAGGTTCCTTCTGGGCGCGCATTTCTTTATGGAAACCGACCAAAAAGCTCTTACGGCTATGCAAAGTAAGGATTTGAAGAGCTCGAGATCTACTCGTTATGCTATTGCTCTTCAGCCTTTCCATTTCACGGTGCGAGCTATCCGTGGTTCGGATAATGTGATGGCGGACATATTGTCTAGATGCCCACATGATTCCAGTTAAATCTTGTGTCCTAGTTTTTCCTGATATATTTTCAGACTTAGGTCTGTCCTTAATATCATAATATGTTGTAATACAAATGTATTTGGATGATGTTTAGATAATTTAACAAATTTCATTTTGTCCATCCATCAGTGATATGTTGCTAAAATAGCATTGACATTTGTATATTGCTATGATTATATTATTTAGTAATGTTTGATATATGATTGGTATTGCCAGCAACTTAGGTTTCTTGAATGGTATCCCTTAGTTTGTTTGGCTTAAAGGAAATATTTTCTCCTATGTTGGGAGATGATTTGTACCCTCTTCTATTGTACCTGATATTAGGTTCATTGTTTGCATGAGCACAGAAGTGATACTGGTGCTATCTTGCTCATGAACATATTAAAAAAAAAAAAATTGCATTTTTTTTTTACAGGGGGGTGGTAGTAATGTTGCTGTCATTTTCGACGGAGTCATCTGTCAAGTTATTTGCTTATGTTTGTATCATAAGTATAATTGTGTCTTTACCTGCGATGTCAGGTTGATTAGGGGTTGTCTTCCCTTGTTTATTCATTCATTGTGTTTGACCTTTAGGGTCAGAGGTTGACAGTTCGGCGTAGGCCTATGGGAAGGTTTTTTAAGCGGGAGTGAGATATACTTCCGGGAAGCCGGGAGGTCCTGTTTTTCTGAAGGGACCAAGAGTCCATTGTTTTTCGGGGAGAATCTTCGAAGTAACTGCTATGGCAGTTTTCCCCAGTGAATCTCTGTGCGTCGGGATGACGACAGAATTCCTTGTGTAGTTCTGAGGATTCATTTACCAGGTAATACCGACCTTTATGCATTATTACGCTTTTCGGTGGCAGAACATGTAAAGGATTACCTAGGGTGAACAGCAGCTCACTGATCCGCCATTTCAGAACTTATATATTTGTGCTCGAGGTAGCCATCCAAGACTGTTAGTCTTATATTGTCCAGAAATCCAGTGACGAAGATATATTGTGGGAGCCGCAGATTGGCGGAACTTCTATCTACAATAAGTATTACTGCAGGGTTGATGATAACCTATTTAACAGAAGTACACGGCCGACGTCAGAACGAGGCCTGTGCTTTCGGCTATTATACTACAGCCTGATATGTGCAATTGGCGGGGAGTGCCAAGTTGCACCTGTGTGTCAAAGTAACTAAGGCATCTGACGCGTTTAGTCAGAGACGCCAAGGGCGACGCTACGAACTGTCATTATTGAAGAACTTTGCTATTGACCATGCACGTCTATTCTGATGTTTACCTTTTTGAATGCCAAATGTATACCTATCGATGTCAGGTCAGCATGACCTTGTTACACTGACTGTTCCTGTTGATATTATGTGTGTTCCCGTCAATAAATGTCTTGAAACATGCCTGCAGTGTCAAAGCATCCTTGATTACTGCATGTGAGAGTATGGGTTGCAGGATCTACATCTATACGAGCCTAAACACATTCGCGCCTTCATTCGCACCCACACTCAATTCATCATACGCTCGCACTACACATCTAACAACATGTATACTGTCTTGGGCCAGTGATCACATCAACAAAGAAAAAAAGACAGTTACACTCGTTAAGAAAGAAAAAAAGACCTATTCGAGATAGGGACAAGAAGACAGGAATGCGAATGCTTTGCACTAGACAGTGTTTTCTAATAAATTATGGAAAGAGTTCTGTTTCCCCACGACCTTAGCTTCTGCCCTTAGATCCCGTAAAGAAAAAGCCCCCAACCTCATCTCAGTAGAGAAAGGTTCCTATAGGTGAATATGTAACACCGACAGCACGAGTGATACATTAACAAACTCTTGATAATGATCAACTGATCGTTGGGTTTATTAATGAAATATCCACACATATAGGGTTAGTAATGGTTAGAACGTGATGATGGTGAAAGACGATTCACACAAAACACACAGATGAGATAATAAGATTACAGTTAATTAAGTAATAGTTAATTAAGGATGAACTGGTGTAGAGTGAAATGATGATGTGATATGATACGTGTTACCAAAATGGTGAGTACTCTACACAGTCCATGTGTCTCTAAATGCTTCTCCTAGATATGAGGATTCACATGTATGCATAAAATGTCCCAAGTTGTTATACGTTATGTCGAATGGGGTATCTCTAAGTCGAGGACGTTCTGATGAATACTGTTGTCGTACGGAGAACGCTGACGAGATATTTATGTATATTCCTTCACTGTTTGAGTATATCTCTGTAGTGTGGATCAACAGTTAATAGTTGTCATATGAACAAAAGGTCTGTGGTCTAATCTCCCGACGGTACTGGTCAGACTGGATATCTTCACGAAATGTTAGTGATATGTAGACTCATAATCTTGCGTATGTAGTCGTGATTCATATACTTTCGAGTCTGCTTCATAAAATGCGCTTAAGAGTGTGTTGCACGTGGTATAAATATGCGATTCCTCTTTTGAGCTCTTTTGCTTGACTTCAGATAATAATGATCTTTCGAGTGATTAGAGTTTATGATGACTCTGTATTGAACTTGTGATAACGATGTATTGAACTTGTGATAACTCTGTATTGAACTTGTGATAACTCTGTATTGAACTTGTGAGCAAGCAGTATATGGTGACGAAAAATGCTGCGTCCACCTTATGACTTGTGGGTGAGACAATATTCCTTTTAAATTGAGGAATGAAAGATGTCCTATGGCGAATTCTGCTAGCCAAATGTCCGTTTTTGATAACTTATTTCTGGTTAGACGTCAGACACGTTGCGTGTAGACTCAGACTTCTGATGAACTGAAGACACACAAAAGTCTTCGTAAGTTTTTCACATTTAACATCACTGGTTGACTTTCATTTAAACTACTGCTCATTATTCATCTCCCTCTCTCTGAGTTCAATTCTAATGATGTTAAATATCTTGTGCATGAGAGTGTGTGCATATGGGAGACTGTGATGATGATAAAGGTGAAATATGAACTATTAATTACCTTCTATCATCCTATCATCTTCTATGAAAATCTTCTGATTTTATTAATCAGTTATGCCAAGAATTATTTGAAATTTTATCTTCCGCACATTTTAGCTGTGAGGTTAAAATAGACAAAATTAAGAAAATGTATTAATAAGTATAAGATCTACTAACCTTCTTTTCCCTTCGCAAAATCCTTTAAGAACACAATTAATCACGGAACTGAATTATCATCCACTCTGAATAAACACGTGTATTAGGCTATGCGTTTTTGGGTTTGATCTCTTCCTCACAAGGTAAAAACCTGGACTGCCTCACTCTAGTAGATTATGCGGTATTATATATTTCTGGAAGTCACCCTGCCCAAGCTGGGCGTCCAATGTGGTCAACCCACGCTTGTCTGAACCGCGGCCACGTTTTCCCCTGGCCAATCTGGGCGTCCAATGTGGTGTCACAGAAATTACAGTTTGATTAGGATGACCATATGTGTTTTTACCAGATTTATCACGATACAATGTGGGCTTCAAATGATAATGTCAGGCATGTGGACTCAATCAAAGGACTTTATTTCCCCCGATGAAAGAACAAATGTGGTTCTCTAGATACCGGTCGCGAGTAATCACAACAATGAAATAGCAAATGTGGATCGCAAATATGAGATGAGAGAGCAAATGTCGGAGAAAATACAGTATGAAGAATGTAGGAAAAGATGGAGCAATAAGGCCTTTGCGCTCGTTTATCACAATAGCCCCTCCTCAAGTGTGATGTCAATCGTACTCAGGAGAGCTTAGACTTCTTGCTCGGGATTCTTAATCCTTTTCCTCATCTTCGTTTTTCTCTCCGGTTTCCACCCTTTCCTCTACTTGTCCGTGCTCTTCGTCCTGCCTCATAGGATGACGGCTTAAAAAATCCGCTCCTACGTTATGTTTTCCTTGGATATAGTCCACTTGGAACGTGTAAGGTTGTAGAACAAGCGACCACCTCATCAGTCTAGCATTCAAATTCTTTGAATTGGCGAGGAAGGTCAGAGGTTGGTGATCACTCTGGATTGTAAATTTCCTTCCGTACAGGTATGCTTGAAATTTTTGTATTCCCCAGACGAGGGACAAACATTCCTTTTCGATTGTGGAATAGTTTTGTTCTGCTCGGTTTAACTTCCGACTCGCATATGCGACCGGAAATAGATTTGGGGGGCTTCTGTCATCTGGCTGTAGTAATGTAGCCCCGATTCCAATGTTACTGGCATCTGTGCGCAAGATGAATTTTCTAGTTAAATCCGGAAGCCGTAAAATAGGTTTTGTGGTGAGTTTCTCTTTTAAGAGTGCATATGCATGTTCACATTCTGCTGACCATGTCACTTTATCTGGGTTTCCTTTCTTGGTTAGCGACGTAAGCGGCGCACAGAGGCTATTAAAATCCTTTATATATCTCTGGTAGAATCCACAGAGAGATACAAATGACCGGACATCCCTTTTAGTGGACGGTCTCGGTGCATTTCTCAGCTTCTCAACGTTTCGAGTCTCGGGAAACATGGTCCCATGGGATATAGTATGTCCTAGGAATTCTAGCTGTTCACACCCAATTTGACATTTGGTTGGGCGGGCGGTTAGTCCCGCTTCTCTGAGTCTGTTAAACAGCAAGGATAGCGCTGATATATGTTCTTCAAACGATTCAGTAGCTACTAGGATATCATCCATAAAATTGCTGATGGCGGGATGATTCAAAGGATCCAATAACTTTCGCATCATCCTTGTGAAGACACTAGGAGCATTGTTCAGTCCAAATGGCATCACATTAAATTCGAAGTGTCCATCTGGAGTACTGAAGGCTAACAGATTCCTCACCTCAGCTTTTACCGGTATTTGATAGTACCCTTTACTGAGGTCGATCTTTGAAAAATAGCGAGCCCTGCTCAGCTTAGTAAATAGCTGGTTCTGGTCCGGTAACGGTTCTGGCTGGAACTGTGTTAACGCATTCAGCTGTCGGTAGTCGATGCACAGGCGGTGTTCTCCACTGGGTTTGCGTAACAGCACCACTCCCGCACTGTAAGGGGACTCCGACTTCGAAATTATGCCTTCCTTAAGTAAGTAATCAATTTCTTGCTTTAATGCCGTCGCCTTGGCATACGGAATCGGATAGGTTCTCATTCGGACGGGCGTAGGATCCGTGACTTCCATGTCAAACTCCATCAGGTTTGTCCGGCCCGGTTTGTCTGTCAGAGAGTCGGCGTGGTTTTCCATCAATCTCCTCACACTTTCTTGCTGGGCTTCCGTTAGGGTGGAGCTTATTTTCACATCTAAATGTGATTCCTCCTGTTTCACCGGGTACTCTACGGATGATAATGGCTCTTCTTCCATTTGCATAGCAATGGCCATAGTCATGAGGTGCGCTGGTTCGGCAGGGGCTCGCTCGTAAAACTTCTTAAGCAGATTTAAGTGATAAATTTTCTGCTTTCCGTTCACGGCGATTTTATAGTTGGTGCGAGAAATCTTTTCCGCCACTTTGTAGGGTCCCCTCCAGCAAATCTGCAATTTATTACTGCTACTTGGCAGAAGAAGTAGCACCTTCTCTCCTACTGCTAGTTCTCGGTCCTTCGCATTGCGATTGTAATATTTGGCATGTTTCCGCCTAGCCTCCCGTACTTTCGCTGTGGCTAATTCCCAGCCAGTCTTCAGGCGTTGTTTCAAGTCTGTGACGTACTGGAAGGCTGATGTGACAGTGTCGTCTGCCTTGGCATCTGTCCATGTTCTTAGTAATGCTTCTAATGGACCTTTAATAGGTCTTCCGAAGAGTAATGTGGCCGGAGGAACTCCAGTTGACGCATGCGGTACTTCCCTATAAGCAAATAATGCGGCAGGAAGATACTGATCCCAAGTTTCTGGCTTCTCCTGTGCCAACTTCCGAAGAATAGAGGTGAGCGTCCCGTTAAACCGCTCTACTTGCCCGTTACTTTGGGGGTGATAGGGCGAAGTATGGATATGCCTAGTCTTGAATATTCTAAGCACCTCCTCTGTCAACTTGCCTCTAAATTGTGACCCGTTGTCTGTGAGAATTTCATGCGGGAAGCCCAATCTAGTAAAGATATTCAGTAAAGCGTCAGCTACATGCACTGAGTCGCATGCTGGCATGGCTATGGCTTCGCCCCACATGGAACAGGTGTCCACTAAGGTAAGGATATGGGAGTTCCTCTTCTTAGTTCTCAGCAGAGGTCCAATTATATCCACGGCCACTCTTTCAAATGGGGTGCCCAAGATTGGCATCTCCCCAAGGGTCGCGGGTGCCGTCCAGTGTTTTGGTGCAACTTTCTGGCACTGAGGACAAGACTTGACGAAACGTTCAATGTCGCCGGTGATCCCTGGCCAATAATAGTGGCAGGCAATCCTTTGAGTCGTGGCGCTCATTCCCATGTGTCCACTAAATGGGATAGAGTGGCCCATCTCAAGCACCTGGTTCCTATAGGTTGCAGGAACTACTAATTGGTTGTGTTCCTGTCCTTCATTTCCAGCTCGGCGATACATCAATCCATTTTTCATAAAGAAGTCTCCCTTGGTAGGTGGGTTGTGTGTTCTAGGTAATTTTTTAAAACAGGGCGCCAGTGTGGAATCTTCCATTTGGGCCCTCTTCAATTCCTCGGGGAGGATATTGGTAGGAGGTTCCTGCTCTGCGTCTTTTCTTGACTGTCCTCTAGTCTGTACGGCCGCCATGACTAGTGGTTGAGTAGGTTCTCCAAGGAACACATATCTACATCCCAAGATTAAAGAGTAGATTGGTTCTTCCATGATAGCTGCACGAATCTCTCCTGTCACATAACGAGATTCCACTCTGATAAGTGCAATTGGCAGTGTCATGGGTGCAACATCCTTCGTCGGACCTTGGATGTCGACACTCTCTTCTGTTATCTGGTCAGGGGTGACAAGAGATGCCCTGACCACCGCATCAAAAGCAAGTCCTGTGTCATAAAGGCACTCCACAGATTGTCCGTTTACGAGGACTGATTCGATGACAGGAGGATGAGAAACGTTTCCGGTTCTCTGCTCCTTCCGGGGTGACGATTTTGTCTGCAGACAGGCAGCATGTTGGGGAGGAGGTCTGCGCTTGCACTCATTAGTGTTGTGATTGTTCAAGCGACAGTACTTGCACCATTTATCTCCCTGTCTCTGGTGTGGCGCAGCATTTTTCTTGTTTTGCTCTTTGTAGTTATCTTGTTTTGCGTGCTGTTTATGCGAGATGTGTGGTCCTTTGCTTTGTTGGTCTGGTTGGGAGCGAGCAGGTTGCTTTGGCGCCTGATCCGAAAACTTCTTTCTGGCTCCTTGAGACTCCATGAGAGCATTTTGGAATCGCTCTGCCAGTGTAAGAATATTTTCTAACCGGTCAGCGCCGTTTTCAGTGAGAAATCTACGCATTTCCACCGACATAGATTCTTTCAGTTGCTCTATCACAATCAGCTCTTTCAACCCGTCATAGTTCTCGGCAAAGTTTCCCAGTGTACACCACTTCACTAGGTAGTCTTCAATACGGGCTGCGAACTGTGAGAAAGTCTCTCCTGCATCCTTCCTAGAACCTCGAAATTTTTTCCGGTAAGCCTCTGAATGAAGCTCGTACCTCACCAAGAGAGCTTTTTTCAATGCCTGGTAGTCATCTTGCTCTCCGGCCGGAAGTTTATTAAAAACTTCGTAGGCGGCTCCTCTTAGGCCCTGGGAAAGTTTCAAGTTCCACTTCCGTTCTTCAAGTCCAAACCCTGTTGCAAAGCGTTCAAAGCGGTCTAAAAAGGCGTCCATGGTATCATTCCTTTCTGAAAAAGGTTCCAGCGGAAAGTTCATGGCATTGGGTGGCGCAGGTTGCGAAGTAGGCACACCATCTGAGCGGGGTGAGTACCCTCCATCACAGTTGGAAGCCGCTGCACTTTTTGCCAGCTCTATTTGATTGGTCTGTCCCTGGATTTCCAGTTGCTTCATCATAAGTGCATGCTCTGCTGCGGCTTTCTCTTTTCGCTCCGCTGCTTCTGCTGCTTCTTTCCGCTCCGCTGCTTCTGCTGCGGTTTTCTCTTTCCGCTCCGCTACTTCTGCTGCGGCCTTCTCCATTGTAAGTTTCTGCATTTCCATCTCTCTTTCATGGAGTTTATCAGTTTCCTCGCTTACATATTTCATCAGGTCTTTTCCACTTAACCCGAATTCACGCCCTGCCTCCATCAAACTATTTCTAATTTTCGCAGCATCTGCCATGATATGCAGTACGGGTTTGCGAAGGAAAACATTGGCAGTGACCTCCAAACAAATTTAATAGACTCGCACAAGTAATTATCTCTTTAAAACCAGCTAGGTTTAAATTAGTAATCAAGTTCAAATAGTTCTTAAAAATCACTCACTCAGCGTATTCTGAAAAATTAATTAACAGATTATCTCGAAGTTTCTATGAAAAATTTACTAAATATTTATGATAACAGTTTCTCCAGCAGTTACTGAAAAAAAAAATTTTCAGTTCCCTACAGTATCCTCTGTTCTCAAAAAGTGTTTACTCTGTCCGTTTGATACTCAATTTAAAAAGTATCACTCGTGCTTTAGAGATATAAATTATCCCCCTATGAAATAGACAAATTATAGTAAGTGTCAGTCTAGGAGATAATCCCTCGAAATGCCAACAAATTTTGCAATTATCGCAATTGTAAAGCAGGGATGAAAATGTGATTTATCACACTTCTAAGTCCGGGTTCACTAATCCCAAGACGAGCCCACAATTGTCGTGTGGTGAGTCACTGGGGCAACTACGACAGTAGTTTTTGCCAGGAATAGTCTATGAGATATTAGATATAAGGTCTCTAGAAATTGGCTCGTTAAGAAAGAAAAAAAGACCTATTCGAGATAGGGACAAGAAGACAGGAATGCGAATGCTTTCCACTAGACAGTGTTTTCTAATAAATTATGGAAAGAGTTCTGTTTCCCCACGACCTTAGCTTCTGCCCTTAGATCCCGTAAAGAAAAAGCCCCCAACCTCATCTGAGTAGAGAAAGGTTCCTATAGGTGAATATGTAACACCGACAGCACGAGTGATACATTAACAAACTCTTGATAATGATCAACTGATCGTTGGGTTTATTAATGAAATATCCACACATATAGGGTTAGTAATGGTTAGAACGTGATGATGGTGAAAGACGATTCACACAAAACACACAGATGAGATAATAAAATTACAGTTAATTAAGTAATAGTTAATTAAGGATGAACTGGTGTAGAGTGAAATGATGATGTGATATGATACGTGTTACCAAAATGGTGAGTACTCTACACAGTCCATGTGTCTCTAAATGCTTCTCCTAGATATGAGGATTCACATGTATGCATAAAATGTCCCAAGTTGTTATACGTTATGTCGAATGGGGTATCTCTAAGTCGAGGACGTTCTGATGAATACTGTTGTCGTACGGAGAACGCTGACGAGATATTTATGTATATTCCTTCACTGTTTGAGTATATCTCTGTAGTGTGGATCAACAGTTAATAGTTGTCATATGAACAAAAGGTCTGTGGTCTAATCTCCCGACGGTACTGGTCAGACTGGATATCTTCACGAAATGTTAGTGATATGTAGACTCATAATCTTGCGTATGTAGTCGTGATTCATATACTTTCGAGTCTGCTTCATAAAATGCGCTTAAGAGTGTGTTGCACGTGGTATAAATATGCGATTCCTCTTTTGAGCTCTTTTGCTTGACTTCAGATAATAATGATCTTTCGAGTGATTAGAGTTTATGATGACTCTGTATTGAACTTGTGATAACGATGTATTGAACTTGTGATAACTCTGTATTGAACTTGTGATAACTCTGTATTGAACTTGTGAGCAAGCAGTATATGGTGACGAAAAATGCTGCGTCCACCTTATGACTTGTGGGTGAGACAATATTCCTTTTAAATTGAGGAATGAAAGATGTCCTATGGCGAATTCTGCTAGCCAAATGTCCGTTTTTGATAACTTATTTCTGGTTAGACGTCAGACACGTTGCGTGTAGACTCAGACTTCTGATGAACTGAAGACACACAAAAGTCTTCGTAAGTTTTTCACATTTAACATCACTGGTTGACTTTCATTTAAACTACTGCTCATTATTCATCTCCCTCTCTCTGAGTTCAATTCTAATGATGTTAAATATCTTGTGCATGAGAGTGTGTGCATATGGGAGACTGTGATGATGATAAAGGTGAAATATGAACTATTAATTACCTTCTATCATCCTATCATCTTCTATGAAAATCTTCTGATTTTATTAATCAGTTATGCCAAGAATTATTTGAAATTTTATCTTCCGCACATTTTAGCTGTGAGGTTAAAATAGACAAAATTAAGAAAATGTATTAATAAGTATAAGATCTACTAACCTTCTTTTCCCTTCGCAAAATCCTTTAAGAACACAATTAATCACGGAACTGAATTATCATCCACTCTGAATAAACACGTGTATTAGGCTATGCGTTTTTGGGTTTGATCTCTTCCTCACAAGGTAAAAACCTGGACTGCCTCACTCTAGTAGATTATGCGGTATTATATATTTCTGGAAGTCACCCTGCCCAAGCTGGGCGTCCAATGTGGTCAACCCACGCTTGTCTGAACCGCGGCCACGTTTTCCCCTGGCCAATCTGGGCGTCCAATGTGGTGTCACAGAAATTACAGTTTGATTAGGATGACCATATGTGTTTTTACCAGATTTATCACGATACAATGTGGGCTTCAAATGATAATGTCAGGCATGTGGACTCAATCAAAGGACTTTATTTCCCCCGATGAAAGAACAAATGTGGTTCTCTAGATACCGGTCGCGAGTAATCACAACAATGAAATAGCAAATGTGGATCGCAAATATGAGATGAGAGAGCAAATGTCGGAGAAAATACAGTATGAAGAATGTAGGAAAAGATGGAGCAATAAGGCCTTTGCGCTCGTTTATCACAGTTGGTAACATTTATCTAAATGGGCGTCATATGGTATTGCTGCCTCTACTATAAAAGCTGTTTTGTTCTGTCGATTGATTATCGTTAAATCAGGTTTTACGGCATGTGTCTTAAATGAGGTGTTACTGCTGCCGAAAAGTGATGGTTTAACTATTATCTCTTTATTTATTGTTATGTCACTCTTATTATTGTATGAGGATTTCAGTTTCTCATAAATAATGTCTACAGCTCTATTGTGCCTTTGTTGGTATAATGTTTGAAATTTGGTACATCCATTCAATAAATGTGAAACTGTTTCGTATGGGTGGTTACATATTTTGCACATTTTCGTGTATGTCTGTGGGTAGTATAGATGTAAAAGACTTTCGCATTCCAGCAACTGTAACCTCGATCTCACAGCAAATGAAAGTATTTTATCACTTAATTTAACATTAGATAGAAAACTAGATGACAATGAATGGTTTACACATTTCATTTCGCGCACTATTCGCCCTTGTGATGATTTACTTTTTAGTTCACTTAGAATTAGGTTAAGTTTATGTGATTTAAATCCAGAATAAAAAGCATTTGCTGACTTGTATGTTAGACTCACATCTTCATCTACATCTAAATGTACAGTGTAATGGCCACTGTCATCCACTTTCACACTCACTCCTTCACGCGCGCATTCTTCATTCAGTTCTACCCAAAATAATCTTGGCCAATTCACCTTCGATCTTTTAGCTAGATGGTTTGTTTCATTTAACTCGTAACTTGCAAAGTTATTCCTATCATCATCTACTTGGTCTATTTTACGTTTTTTCATATGTCTATCTAACGAATTTATCGCTGCAGTTTTTACAAGACTATCATCACAATTGAGCATACTGACAAGTGTAGTGGATTTTGATGGTATTGTATGGTGGTGTTATCACCTAGTGTGATGCGTGAGGTCAGCTGTGAAGGCTCCTGAGATAATTGTAACTGTGAATATACAGAAGGCCCTTTCGTGCTACCACTTTCTGACCTCACACATATCTTTTTTTTTACTAATGAATGTGGCTACGTTAAAATCTAGGGTACTGAATGCAATGTGTTGTATGGACATATACCCACACCCACAGATATTAATTAAGTCTAATACTATCAATAAAATTTATAACACAATGAACTAAATTCAGCTGGTTAAATTTAGAGTAGAAAATCTTTTTTTAAATTTATTTGTTCTGAACCAAGGTTTTATTTTGGCCAGAACTTATGCAAAGATTTTGAAATTTATGAATGAATGGCATGAATAAATGGCATGTTAAATGAAAGATGTTTACATATGCAATCTTCAAGATTAATTATAGTATTACTGTTCGTAATGTTAATTTTTCTGGGAAAACTATGAATGGATGTGCTGTTGGGGTGGCTTCATCCCTCCCTGTTTATGCCTACACAGCATTGTCCATTAATGATGGAAGGAAATGGGATGCTTCAGTAGTAAATTCTCTTGGGTGCTAGTTTTATGAAGTTGGTGTAAGTTCAGCAGGCCAGCTAGCCTACTTAACTTTGCCAGATTTGTTCTGGTGCTGGAATCTGATGGCCCCACCTCTCCGTGCTTGAGCAATACACAGATGTTCTGTCGAAATGTACCCTGCACGGGTCCTCACTTCAATTATTAATCAGCATTTGACACCACCTTAGTGTCAAGATCGAACTCACAGCTCTGAAATAAAGTATTGGTTTTTGCTCAGAACCTTACCTAATAAGCCACTTCTACACATAACAAATTACAATAACACCACATAAACAGGGTCAGTTCTCTCTGACCAGACAGCACATCTTACCTAGTTGGTTTCGCATAGGGTAAGTTTCCCCAGTCTACAGATTCTGAAATAGGTGCATTATCTCACTGCCATAGAATAGGATAGGTGATATGATTCACTGTTCTCAACACTTGATCACCCCTTCCTAAACCTTGCTGTAGTTTATATATTGTTTGTCCCTAGACCCTGAACTAGGGCGGGGGGTCCAGAGCGAATCCTTACTTGTTTGTAAGGCTAGATTTCGATATGGCAGTATCAAATCACTCGAACATTAAACAATATTCAAAATATACAAAGAAATAATTTCAATCTTACCAGATTATGAATAAAGAACACAGAAATGCTAGCAAAACTCAGCTGAGCTGCTGGCTATAGTATGGCGTCCCTGAACTTATTTCAATTTATTTCATTTGGAAATCACCACACTTGAAATTTACTGTGTCTATCACTGGACAACTATTGAGGAATGGCAAAAAAGCTCGTCTGAGCGCGGATATGATTGTCTGTGGCCAATCAATGCCTTGGTTTTTTTTTTAAATTCAAATTTCCTACACTAAAGTCATTTCAGTCATGCTTCAGTCAAGTATGGATTTTTATCTGTTAGTCTGTCCGTCTCTACTTGCGTTTTTACAAAAGCGTACTTGATTTTTGAACCAACCTTTCTCTCCCCTCCAAAATTTTGTCGTTAAAAGTTATTTTTAGACACAGCTTCCACCAATATCCCTTCTCTTCCATGCTAAGTAGATTTGAACACCTGCGTCTCGAGGTCGCGATTTTTTGTGCAGATAGCGACACTTTTGATTCAATGCAGTCTTTCGCTGTTGTGAACAACACTGTCTTTTGTCATTATTTTCATTATTATCTATCCGTCTGTAAAATTAAAAACATATTATTTCACTGCTCAGAATGGGCCATCCGGCCAGCTAATTTTTATATTCCTAACATTAATATTAAGAAAAAGTTACTTTTTAAATTTTGTAATATTTCAAGCATCTGCGTTTAGCCGCTGAATTCAAATCAAAGGCTTGGTATCGCAAAAGCGTCCAATAAATGACTGTGGCGTATCATATCCAAGGTCCCTTCTGTCGAATTCCTTACTTTATGTCAACTTGAGGGGGGGGGGGGGGAAACGTGACTTTTCCTCCTTGCCCCACCAATTTGCGTCCATTAACCTCGCTAGTTCAAGTACGCGTTCAGTCAGATTTTTGTCTTTTGATCCTCGTTCCGTTTTGCCTTCAAGTCTAACACCTGATGACCCGCGGCGCGGGCGATCATGTATTCCAGCAGCTTACGCATTGGTTTTTATCCTTACATTTTATCCTTTGGAGATATTTTTACGTTGTATCACTCGTTAATTTTATGACAACAAGGAATGAAATATGTCGAGAGTGGTATAATATGAAGGGGTTTGGTATACCAAGGCCACCCATCGACCTGGGACAAAAGAAATAACTCCTTGTGGATGATTCATTTAGCGCTAGCCATGTTCTAACGTGGTGTACAATTTCATCTTCAATTTCTTTAAGTAGTTTTTCTGTGAAGTGTATGTTAGAAAAATAAAACATTAGAGGACCGAAACACATCGGGTTAATTAATGAGATCTTTGCTGATGTTGGTAGTGGGGCACAGCTTAATTTGGTTAAATTTGATCTAAATTCTACTATAAGGCTGCTTGCTTGAAACTGGTCCGATGTATTATCAATTGTAATGTCATGTCCTAGGTATCTGTAGGAACGCCCTCGATCAGAAGAGGGGGTTTCATGACCTTGGATATTAATGTCCACCTTACGAGTGTTGACCCAATTGTTTCCGCTTCGCTGAACACTGCACACTTTTGTGGCTTAACCTCCATCCCGCTGGTCTCCATAAATACTGTTGTCTTCTGTGCCATTGATTGTAAGTCGTGTATGTTGGTGGCGAAGAGACTTACGTCATCCACATACCCTTGAATGGGATTCGGTATGTGATGTATTTGATAACCTTGCTCAATCCACCGCAGCCATTTATCAATGCCTTGTTCAAATACAATGACACTCCATGGGCACCCCTGAATAATACCTTTCTTACGCTCGATCCGGTCTGTGATAGTACTGGCGTTTTTAACTTGATAGGAGGAGCCACTGTATATATCTTAGGTGATGTTGACAAAGACGTCCGGGTAGCCTGATTCGCTTAGCTCCCTTATCATAAACTCGTGGTCAATGCTGCCAAATGCATCTTTAATATCAATAAAGCACAGATAGGCCTTTCCTGATGAATGTAGAAAGTCACTAACTGCTGTTTTTAAGGTGAAGACATGTTCTTGGAGACCATTTCTTGGCAATGATCCTTTTTGCCGAGGTGACAGTCGCTGGATGTCAACAATCCACTGCATGTGTCGAGATTGAATTAATTTCATGAACAGCTTGTATGATGATAGCAGAAGAGAGATGGGTCTCCAGTCTTCGATGGTGCCTAAATTTCCATTTTTAGGCACAAGGGTAATTACACCGTGCTTCCAGTCTGGTGGCACCCGTTGGTTGGAAAGGCATGTGTTAAAAATAACCGTCAGGATTGGTGCGAGCTTGTTTGCTTGCTGCTTGATGGTATCATACGTCACACCGTCAGCTCCAGGTGATTTCCTACTCGGCAGTTTTTTGATACACGATAATACTTCGCCTACGGTAAATGGGTCAGTGACCGGTGTGTACTTCGGCTCTTGAATGACAATTTCTTCTTTCCATGGGGGGTCGCTTGCAAGTGTATTAAGTCTGCGCTGGCTGCGTTCCTTAAAATGTGTTTCTATGTCTTGTATGTCTATGTTACAGGTGGTGGTCGACAACTTGTTGTTGTGTTTTATTACATTGATGGCTTTACTCTGATCTGTTTCTAACAAGTAGAGTAGTTCCTCTCGTGTCACGCTTCCCGCATTGTGCGTGTTACCATTTTCTTTGTTTCGTTTGAAACTTGGGCAGATGTTATGCCTAATAAAAAATAGGGCCGCTTCAATAAAGTCATTCAATTGTTGTGTGTCATTCACCTCTTCAGTACTGGTTGTTGGTTCCGGCGTAGTAACAGGAAACTTCAGCAAAATACGTTTGATAAACTTAAGAAACTCAATGCTGAAGGGTTGGCCGTCAGGCCGTGTTGATTTGAAATTATTCTCGCTGTCGTAAAATAAACTACACAGTGTTGAAATAATTCGTACCCACCACAACGGATTTGGATGTTCATAAAATGGCTTTACTTTAATAGGCCGCGTTGATATGGCCTTTCTAAAACTGGCTTCAGCAATTACAAAATCCTGCCATGTGTACTCGTTGGTACTAAACGTGTTCCAATAGTCGATGTTCAAAGGGTCGCCATCTTGGTTAGGCTCTGCGAATGTGAACACGGTACTCTTCTCACAACAAAACTTTATTTTACCACTTTTTATAGCTTCCTTCTTGAAAAATTTTAACTTAGAAACAAGTCCAACACTTTGTAAATCCATAACGACGTTATCGGTGGCCGTAACAACGGATATATCTTCCAATAAAACGAAATAAGCAGGACAGCACAAATGTGCTGCTTGTCACGACGCCATCTTGGATAACATACATACATACATGCATGCATGCATGCATGCATACATGCATACATACATACATACATACATACATACATACATACATATATATATATATATATATATATATATATATATATATATATATATATATATATATCCAATTTAACATCAAATCTGCATATGTAAGTTTCATACAGATAAGGCTAAAAAGAGGAAAACAGAAAACAACCTTTAATATCAATAATCAATTGAGATATCATTAACTGATAACATGCCCTGTGTGCGCTTTGTATCACACATAACATTTTCTCTACTTTTTTCTTTTTCTAGGTCCGACCTGCAATATTAATTGTAAATAATTAGACATCTCAGCAAGCTATCATTAGTTTACCATAACCTCTGCTGAAAGAAAATCTGCCAATGAAAGCATATCATTTGGAAGACCAGATGTCCATGGAGACAAATCATACTGTGATATTGGCTGATGTTACAGATTTCATCCATTCTTCATCATCCTTATTGCCATATCATAGATTGTTAAGACTGTTATTTTTTTCCTGTTTGCAGCTGCATTAATTTGTCTCAAAAGGTCCAAAAACAGAGCGATAAAAAGGTGCTTTATATTACGTGTATGTAGTAGCAATATGTCGGCAATAATGGATATGAACGCAGTTTCATAACCCAGATATACCAGGTTCGAAACCTGCTGCAGGCGGTTTGGTAGCAGATCGCTTTGTGTGGATTTTTAACAATGGTATAAGCGCCGTACCGTTCAGAAAGCAATGGTAAACTACTGAATAAAACAATTGCCTAGAAAAATCACAAACAGCCAATAAAACCTGGGGTTGATTGCCACGTCCTGTAAAGGATAAGCAACTAACTAACTAGTAGCAATATTATTATGTGGACGTACTTTTCCTTTGCCCCATATATTTCCCGGGAGTCTCTTAAGAGGCAAAGAAAGAATAAGACGACTGAACCATCAGGCGACTAACATTAGGGTGGGCATAACTGGCAACTTCATCGGGTAAAACAAATAGCCACAGAAACCACAGCCATAAGAGCATGTGAATGCTTTGTGCAGGCTTACTGTCAAGGAATCAGCTGCATCAGTGGCCCCATGTTCTGTACGGAGCATAAATGAAAATGATGATGACACTTTTCTTTTGCTAGATCTTCTTCTTTGATCCTTAGCCGCCGACCGTCAAAGCAGTCAGTGGCCATCACGCCTGGTGGCGTCTTGTAGGGCAACAAGAAATTGATTCTACTTTGCTCGGTCGGTGGCCATCATTCGTACAGTGCCCCCAACTCTGGTTCATTCTTTGCATCTCAAGCCTCCACAGTCCTCCGCCAAGTTGTTTTTGGTCGGCCTCTCTTTCGTTTTCCTTCAGGGGTCCATAGCATAGCTGTTCCTGTGATGGCATCGGGGTCTCTTCTGAGGACATGGCTAACCCAACTCCAGCGTCTGTTAGCTATGATGTTGTGCATGTCCTCTTGCTTGCTCCGAGTAAGCAGATCTTGGTTGGTGATGGTATTCGGCCAAAAGATTCTGAGAATTGTTCTTAGGCAGGTTGTGTGAAAAGAGGACAATTTCGACATTTCCATCTCTGTTACTCTCCAGCATTCCGCACCATAGAGAAGCACAGACAGCACACAGCTCTGATATAATCTTAATTTTGTTCTTGTACTGTACTGAGAGGACTTCCAGATGTTGTTTAGACTATAAATGGCTGTTCTTGCTTTGTTCATTCTGTTGTTGATGTCTTTGCTTGCTCCGCCATCTGGTGTTACTATGCATCCTGGGTATGTGAAGGTGTTTGTCTGTTCCAGTTGTTGATTTCTTACTGTTATAGGCTCGGGGTTTCTCATATTAAGTGTCATGACCTCCATCTTCTTTAGGCTGATGTTCAGGGCCATCTGCTGGCTATACTTATTAAGTCTATCCGTTTTTTCCTGGATGTGTTGATGTGAATGTGCTAGTAGTGCAATGTCATCTGCATATTCCAGATCTTCCAATGTAGAAAACGTAGTCCATCTTATTCCTCTTGGACTGCCCTCTGTTGTCTGTCGCATTACCCAGTCAATGACTGTTAATAATAGAGTGGTTGATAAGAGGCATCCCTGTCATACTCCTGTCTTCACCTCAAAGGTTAGGTTGCTCTGCCCTACGCTGCACGTAAAGTTGGCATAACGGCTTTTTATGATTGACACTATGCAGCTTGGAATTCCATAAGCCCTCAGTATTTTCCATAAACTGTCCCTATGTCTACTGTCAAAAGCCTTTAAAAAATTTCGTTGATTTTTTAACAGGATTTTGAAAAGGTGGTGGTGGTGACTGTCACTAATTAAAAGCCAAGGGTGGTCTTTATCGTTGTCGTAACTTGTATACTGGGCGGGCATTAGTGGTCGCACTGCTACAATATAAGTTGTAATGTTGTCCAAGAAGGTCTCAAAATTGGTTCGTTAAGAAAGAATGAGACCTATTCGAGGTAAGGACAAGAAGAAAAGAATGCAAATGCTCTTCACTAGATAGTGTTTTCTTATAAATTATGGAAAATATTCTATTTCCCTACGGCCTTATCATCTGCTATCATATCTCGATAAAGAAAGAGCCCTTAACTTCATCTAAATGATGGATTTTACCTATAGATATATACTTCACACAGACAGCACGAGTGATACATTAATGAACTAGATAATGATCAACGTGGCTATTGTGGTGAAGTGGGATGTTATAAATATTTATAGGGGACTTAGTGTACTGACTGAGATCAGCTGTGAAGGTATCTATATCTATTAAGAGTAGTGTATTATAGATAACCTTACTTGCTACCACATATCTATATATCTCAGTCAGAATTATTCTGCAATAGTGTGATGACTACGTTATGTGTCTAGGGTATGTGTAGGATGAAGTGTAAGTCAAAACAACAACAGACAGATAAACAATTTAATTTATTCCACTATACTTGACAACACTGGGACACTCACATACATATAACACTCTAAAGGATATCTTAAGGAGTCACTGATAACTTTTCAAATAACAATATGTATTCATTGCTGATATGAATGAATATGTGTCCTGATTCAATTACAAAGGAACCAGGAATCACAATCAATTTTAATTACAAGTTATGTACAGAATGGATTAATATGAATATTGTAGTGACATATATTATTAAAAATATCCTATGTGTGTCAGTTGTGTAGTGGTAAAATGAGGTAATACTGGTTTTGTTTTGTTCAAGCTCTGTTGGTATTTGTCATCATGACTTCAATAGTTTGTCTTAAGGAAACTAGTATTGGAGATGTTCTCAGTTCCTGATATTAAGACAATTAAATCCCCCTCTGAATGTTATTTTTATAAAGTCATTTCAAGATGAGGGGACATAATGTTGAGCTCAGCTGGCCAACTCAGCTTATCTTGAGTGATGGCGGCAGGAAAGGACTCCTCTGCTCGAATTCTCCTCTGGGCTCTGGAGACACCTCACTGATAGCTAAATGGACCAAGGAGTATGCTGTCCGACTCTGGATTCAGCAAAGCTCTGACCAGGTGCTGCTCAGTACCATCAAGACCACGGTCCCTGAAAACAAGAAGGATATACCTTCTACTTCATAACTAATTGATACTCTAGTTCTACACTGAACACAATACAACACAAACATTGAGTTCAGAGCGTTAGGCCAACTGTCAGCTTCATCTGAAATACTTTATACCAGTATTTACCTCCTTAATGGTTACCACGCCTCTGCACTTCCAGCATTATTTCTGTCTAATCAATCATCCAGGTGTCAGTGTACTATTTGGCCATTCCATGCCGTTTTACTTCCCTCCGACACCCTCTGTTCAGGCTGGAGCATTATAGGCTTTATCTCCTGTTTGCCACTGAACTACACATATATATACAGGCATAAATTAACAATTTACATTCAATTTTCATTAAAAGATACTGAATGGTTCAAGCTTACCACAATTTCATGGAAATAAACACAGATACGTTGATTAGCAATGAATTCTGGCACAATTACTGGCACAAATTCCCATCTGCTTATGTTCCAGGCTTTTATTTTAGCAAAAATGTGAGCTGGCTTCAACGCACTGTCGCTTTATCAAGATTATTTGCACTAGTGGTCTCGAACTAACGCTCCTAAGTGAGTATATCAGCGAGTCTAGCCAATGAGGCCACGTTTCGACAAGTGTTTGAAAAAATGTTACCTTTCTACGTCTCCCTAACAACCAAGATAGTATTTATAGTCCGACCAATCGTGGTTAGGCTTTCATTTGTTGCGCTCCAATCAATTTGGAGTTTACATGGTAGGCTATTTATGTAACGTAAGGTTTTTTCAAACACGTTATAAAAAAATTTTATGAGCAGAAATGATTTCATGCTGTCAGGCATCCCCAATATTTTATTTTGGTTATAACTTGTTAATTCCTAGACTATTTGCGTAACGTTTTACATATTCTTTGTCAGCAAACCCTAAGGAACCCAAATATCCAAATTTAAAAGAGCTACGTGGCTGCGTTCAAAATATGCAATTTCTACCTCCTGTTTCGAAGATGTGCTGTCTGGGAAGGGTAGTGTATTTTATCACTGTCCGTCTGAAAAAAAATTTAGTGCATGTAGTCTTACACGCGTGATGGTAGCATTTGTGTATCGCGCGACGCGTGTTGCATGCGTTCCTGATTTTCAGCCCTCCCTCTCTCTTTATCCTTTTGTCCATCTGTTCGTTCGTTTTGGTAACGCAGTGTAGAAAAAGACATGAATGGAATTTAAAATTTAGGTCAACTTGCATATTTCAAGGTTTTTCTTAGAAAGGCAGCACATTTTATTGTGTGTTTGGGAAACGCGTGTATGTTGCAGAAGGCCTTTAATATCAACGTGAAACGTTACAATTTGCATACGCAGTAGAAAACAAGGGGATTTCGAGTACTGTCATTGTGACAGCACTGTTCTTTACCATTCTTCTTCCTTTATTTATTATATGTATTTATTAGGCTTTATATTTACTAGATAATTTATATATGTGGATTAGAATATTCCACGACACCTCCCCTCTTAAAACAGACATTATATGTCAGTCCTTTATTCTATATTCACATAGAGAAATTTATTATTATTTCTGGGGTTTACGGTGATTCTCATCACACGGATGGCGGCTTAAAAAATCCGCTCCCAAATTGGTTTTTCCAGATATATACTCAATGCTAAAATTATATGGAGCCAAAAGTAAAGACCATCGGAGTAACCTGGAGTTCTCATGCCTAGCCTGTGCTAGAAACGATAAAGGTTTGTGGTCTGTTTGCAACTTAAATGCCTTCCCATATAGATAAATATTGAATTTCTTTATCGCCCATATTACTGCAAGACATTCTTTTTCGCTAGTTGAGTAGTTGATTTCAGCTTTATTCAACTTTCTGCTAGCATATGCCACTGGGCTTAATTCCCCATCCAATGCATCTGATTTCTGTAGTAGAGTTGCACCTAGCCCAATATTACTTGCATCCGTCCTTACTATGAATTCTTGACTTAAGTCAGGTAATTTCAAAATGGGTTTACTTGTGAGCTTTTCCTTCAATTCTTGGTAAGTCATTTCACATTGTGGTGTCCATGTAATGCGATCTGGATGTCCTTTACGTGTCAATTCAGTTAACGGTGCACATATGGAATTAAAGTTTTTGATATACTTCTGGTAGAAACCACATAATGAGACAAAGGATCTCACGTCCTTCTTGGTTTGTGGTCTCGGGGCTTTCTGTAGTTTCTCTAAATTCTTTGGGTCAGGGGTCATGTTTCCCTGATAAACTGTGTGTCCCAAAAATTCCAATTCTTTACATCCAACGCAACATTTGGTTGGTCGGGCTGTTAAATTTGCCTCCCTAAGTCGATCAAACAGCATGTTCAGAGAGTCAATGTGTTCCTCAAATGTTTCTGTTGCTATAAGGATATCATCCATAAAATTTGTTATACAGGGATTATTCAGAGGATCCAATAATTTTCTCATCATTCTAGAGAAGACACTAGGCGCATTCTTCAATCCAAATGGCAATCTATTAAACTCATAGTGTCCTTCTGAGGTACTAAAAGCTAGGTATGGTCTAACCTCAGGCTTTACTGGAATCTGATAGTATCCTTTACTCAGATCCACTTTTGAGAAATATTTAGCTTTATTTAGTCTGGCAAACAGCTGATTTGTATCCGGCAATGGATCCACCTGTCCTTCTGTAATAGCATTCAGTCTCCTGTAATCTATACAGAGTCTATGTTCTCCAGAGGGCTTCCTTAAGAGTACCACACCGGAACTATACGAAGACTCACTGTGCGAAATAATTCCTTCCTTCAACAGATAGTCTATCTCTTCCTTCAAAGCTTTCTCCTTAGCAAACGGAATCGAATATGGTTTCATACAGACAGGTGTGGAGTCTATTAGTTTCATATCATATTCCAATAGGTTTGTATGCCCTGGTCGGTCTGTTAACACCTCTGCATGATTATTTAGAACCTGTTGCACTCTCTCTTTCTGAGTTTTCGTTAAATGTGTACTGATTTTCACCTGTGCTGCTGTCTCACAGGGGTGTAATGGATATTCAAATGATGAAAGTGGTTCCTTTTTCATCTCCATGGCGATGGACAAGGTCAACAAGTGTGTCTCTTCCTGATGTTCTCTTTCCAAATATTTCTTCAGGAGATTCACATGATAGATTTTTTCTTTCCCCTTCTTATCTATCTTATAATTTGTTCTAGACACCTTCTCTAAAACTGTATATGGACCCTGCCATCCAATTTGTAACTTATTCTGACTCCCGGGCAAAAGAAGCAGTACCTTCTCTCCCACAGCCAAATTTCTGTCTTTCGCCTTCCTGTTATAATAGGCAGCATGTTTCTTCCTGGCTTGTTTCAAATTTTCATTGGCAAGTTTCCAGCCAGTTTTCAAACGAGTAGTCAGCTCATTCACATATTGGTATGAAGATGTAATGTTTTCCTCTGCCTTTTCATCAGTCCACGTTCTTAACAAAGCTTCAAGTGGACCTTTTATTGGCCTTCCAAACAATAATGTTGCCGGGGCCATACCGGTTGAACTATGGGGTACCTCCCGATAAGCAAAAAGGGCGGCGTGCAGGTACTGGTCCCATGTATCTGGTTTTTCGTGTGCCAACTTTCTCAGGATCGACATCAATGTGCCGTTAAATCTTTCCACTTGGCCGTTCCCTTGGGGATGATACACACTACAATGGAAGTGTTTGGCCTGGAAGATCCTGAAAACTTCTTCAGTTAGTTTCCCCTTGAACTGAGAGCCATTATCAGTCAAGATTTGATTGGGAAATCCTAACCTTGTGAAAATTGTGAGCAATGCCTCTGCCACATGTTTAGAATCAATCGATGACAGGGCTACTGCCTCTCCCCACATAGAACAAGTGTCCACCAGAGTCAGAATGTAGCTGTTCCTTCTCTTGGTTCGGGTGAGAGGTCCCACAAGATCCACGGCAACTCTCTCAAAGGGTGTTCCCACTATGGGCATTTCCCCCAGAGTTGCTGGTGCAGTCCAATGTTTAGGTGCTACTCGTTGGCACTCTGGACAGGATTTTACATATCGTTTGATATCTTCAGTTATTCCTGGCCAGAAATAGTGACAAGCTATTCGCTGTCCTGTTGCGCTGATTCCCATATGACCACTGAAGGGAATCGCATGCCCTAGTTCCAACACTTTAGTCCTATATGAAGTGGGAAGGACCAGCTGTCCGTGACCATTGGATTCAGATCCAGCCTTCCTATATATCAGTTTGTTCTTCATATAAAACTCTCCCTTGCCTGGAGGTGTATGAGATTTGGGCAACTTCTTGAAACATGGCTTGAGTGTTTTGTCCTCAGCCTGTGCCTTCCTCATCTCATCTGGATGAGTATTTATTGGATTATCCTCCTCCTTGTTTGACTGTGATCTGGTCTGCACTGTTGCCAATATCACAGGTCTCTTGGGATTCCCCAAGAAGACATATCTACACCCCAATATCAGAGGGTAGATTGGCTCATTTATCACTGCTGCTTTTATGATTCCTTCCACATATCGCGTTTTCACTTTTATTCGGGCGACGGGAAGTGTCATGGTAGCTACATCCTTGGTTGCAGTTTGAATCTCCACTGTTTCTGTGGTGTATTGATCGGCCTGCACCAGGTGAGAACTCACAACGGAATCGTAATCTAAACCGGTATCATATAAACATCTTATAGTGACACCATTACAGATGACATCTTCACACACTGGGGGATGGTATGGTTCCTGTAATTCTTCAGGTTTGCCCTTCTTTTCCTTTTTCCCCGATGTCATAGCAGCAAAATGAGGAGGTTTCCTTCTACAATGGTCAGTGTCATGATTGTTCATCTTACAATTTTTACACCACCTTTTTCCTTGGTTGAAAGATTTTCTTTCATCATATTTCCTTTCATCGAATTGTGGGAATTTTTTTTTATTTTCATACCGTGGCCTATCAAATTGGTGCTTACCTTTATTTTGATCCCTAGGATCAAATTTATTAAAGTTCTGTGGTGCCCTAAAGTTATCCACCTGTTTCTTTTTATTACCTGTTACCTTTGCTTGAGCTGCTTGATACCTTTCAGCAACATTTAGCAACTCACCCAGCCTCTCTGCACCTTGTTCCATGAGAAACTTTCTCAGGTCTGGAGCCATGGACTCTCTTAATTGCTCTATAAGGACCATTTCCTTAAGATCTTGGGTTTTCCCCAGAGAAGTCCATTTCTCCAAGTATGTCTCTATTCGTGCAGAGAACTGGTGATAGGTTTCACCTGACAGTAGTTTAGCATTCCTAAATTTTTTCCTATAAAATTCTGCATTCTTTTCATACCTTAACAAAAGAGCCTGCTTTAGCATGTCATAATTTTCCTGATCACCTCTGCTCATTTTTGCAAAAACTTCATAAGCTGCCCCACGAAGTCCCTGAGATAACTTTAAGCTCCACCTTTCTCTCTCTAACCCATACGTGGTAGCTAATAGTTCATACCTATTTAGGTAGCTCTCTATATCATCGTCTTTCTCAACAAAATGATCTAAATGAAAATTCATAGCTGAGGTTGAGGCTCCCTGAGTAACCGTAGCATCAGAGGCAAAGGGACTGGCACCATTTTCAGGAGCATGGCCTTGAAACTCAAACTCCCTTAGTCGTAACTCATGTTCCCTTTGTAATCTCTTCTCCTCCTTTTCTGCTTCCCTTTCTGCAGCTAATTTCTTCTCTTCCCTTTCTGCAGCTTGTCTTCTTTCTTCTGCAGCCTGTCTTCTTTCTTCGGCTTCCAATGCTTTAGCCTCTTTGTCAGCCTCAATCTGCAACCTCTTAGTCTCAGCCTCAGCTTGCAACCTCTTAGTCTCAGCCTCAGCTTGCAACCTCTTAGTCTCAGCCTCAGCTTCAAATTGTAACTTCTTAATTTCCCTGTCAGCCTCTAACTTTCTTTCGGCTTCAAACCTTCTTTCTTCGCGTTCAATAAATTTGTCACATTCCGTAGTGACATAGGCAACCATAACTTGCCCATCTAATCCTAACTCTTTTGCAGTCTGTACAGCAGCAGATCGAAACTTGGCCAGGTCCGCCATTGTCTATCAGGTAAATTTCTACAATGTCTAACCAACAATTTAATCTCTAAATATATCTAATGGACAACACAGGCACCGTGAGCTCAACCTTATTTAATTCCACCCAAGGATACCTTTTAATTCTTATATTCCCTGAAGTGAATTACCCCCAATATTTTTAATAGGGAAAGATTCAAACTCCCGGACGAGCCCCCAATATATGTGGTGAAGTGGGATGTTATAAATATTTATAGGGGACTTAGTGTACTGACTGAGAGCAGCTGTGAAGGTATCTATATCTATTAAGAGTAGTGTATTATAGATAACCTTACTTGCTACCACATATCTATATATCTCAGTCAGAATTATTCTGGAATAGTGTGATGACTACGTTATGTGTCTAGGGTATGTGTATGATGAAGTGTAAGTCAAAACAACAACAGACAGATAAACAATTTAATTTATTCCACTATACTTGACAACACTGTGACACTCACATACATATAACACTCTAAAGGATATCTTAAGGAGTCACTGATAACTTTTCAAATAACAATATGTATTCATTGCTGATATGAATGAATATGTGTCCTGATTCAATTACAAAGGAACCAGGAATCACAATCAATTTTAATTACAAGTATATGTACAGAATTTATCAATATGAATATTGTAGTGACATATATTATTAAAAATATCCTATGTGTGTCAGTTGTGTAGTGGTAATATGAGGTAATACTGGTTTTGTTTTGTTCAAGCTCTGTTGGTATTTGTCATCATGACTTCAATAGTTTGTCTTTTGGGACTAGTATTGGAGATGTTCTCAGTTCCTGATATTAAGACAATTAAATTCCCCTCTGAATGTTATTTTTATAAAGTCATTTCAAGATGAGGGGACATAATGTTGAGCTCAGCTGGCCAACTCAGCTTATCTTGCGTGATGGCGGCAGGAAAGGACTCCTCTGCTCGAATTCTCCTCTGGGCTCTGGAGACACCTCACTGATAGCTAAATGGACCAAGGAGTATGCTGTCCGACTCTGGATTCAGCAAAGCTCTGACCAGGTGCAGCTCAATACCATCAAGACCACGGTCCCTGAAAACAAGAAGGATCTACCTTCTACTTCATAACTAATTGATACTCTAGTTCTACACTGAACACAATACAACACAAACATTGAGTTCAGAGCGTTAGGCCAACTGTCAGCTTCATCTGAAATACTTTATACCAGTATTTACCTCCTTAATGGTTACCACGCCTCTGCACTTCCAGCATTATTTCTGTCTAATCAATCATCCAGGTGTCAGTGTACTATTTGGCCATTCCATGCCGTTTTACTTCCCTCCGACACCCTCTGTTCAGGCTGGAGCATTATAGGCTTTATCTCCTGTTTGCCACTGAACTACACATATATATACAGGCATAAATTAACAATTTACATTCAATTTTCATTAAAAGATACTGAATGGTTCAAGCTTACCACAATTTCATGGAAATAAACACAGATACGTTGATTAGCAATGAATTCTGGCACAATTACTGGCACAAATTCCCATCTGCTTATGTTCCAGGCTTTTATTTTAGCAAAAATGTGAGCTGGCTTCAACGCACTGTCGCTTTATCAAGATTATTTGCACTAGTGGTCTCGAACTAACGCTCCTAAGTGAGTATATCAGCGAGTCTAGCCAATGAGGCCACGTTTCGACAAGTGTTTGAAAAAATGTTACCTTTCTACGTCTCCCTAACAACCAAGATAGTATTTATAGTCCGACCAATCGTGGTTAGTCTTTCATTTGTTGCGCTCCAATCAATTTGGAGTTTACATGGTAGGCTATTTCTGTAACGTAAGTTTTTTCAAACACGTTATAAAAAAATTTTATGAGCAGAAATGATTTCATGCTGTCAGGCATCCCCAATATTTTATTTTGGTTATAACTTGTTAATTCCTAGACTATTTGCGTAACGTTTTACATATTCTTTGTCAGCAAACCCTAAGGAACCCAAATATCCAAATTTAAAAGAGCTACGTGGCTGCGTTCAAAATATGCAATTTCTACCTCCTGTTTCGAAGATGTGCTGTCTGGGAAGGGTAGTGTATTTTATCACTGTCCGTCTGAAAAAAAATTTAGTGCATGTAGTCTTACACGCGTGATGGTAGCATTTGTGTATCGCGCGACGCGTGTTGCATGCGTTCCTGATTTTCAGCCCTCCCTCTCTCTTTATCCTTTTGTCCATCTGTTCGTTCGTTTTGGTAACGCAGTGTAGAAAAAGACATGAATGGAATTTAAAATTTAGGTCAACTTGCATATTTCAAGGTTTTTCTTAGAAAGGCAGCACATTTTATTGTGTGTTTGGGAAACGCGTGTATGTTGCAGAAGGCCTATATTTAACGTGGAAACGTTACAATTTGCAGACGAAGCATAAAACAAAGGGGATTTCGAGTACTGTCATTGTGACAGCACTGTTCTTTACCATTCTTCTTCCTTTATTTATTATATGGATTTATTAGGCTTTATATTTACTAGATAATTTATATATGTACTAAAATATCCAGCTGTTATATTGATCGTTGTGTGGAATCTTCGAGTCATAGAAAGTATCGTTAATGAACTATTATGGCTGTCCTGAATCTTGTGGACCTATGATATATAAACCTAGACACAGTGTGAAAACGAGCACAAACAATCAACTGAAGAACATAAACTTTTAACGCCACAGTATGTCGTGTGAGTTATCTCCAAGACGAGGACGTGCTGATGAAAACCTTTGCAGTAATGAGAACTTGGAAGATATGCTGTGCTTCCACGATTAGAAACCTTACTAGCGTTGACAACCCGTTGACAAGTGTCTCAGGAAAATGTCTGCTATCTGAACTTGGAAAGGCACCGACTAGACTTGAGCTCTTCACGAAATTATCTTTGGTAACAAGTGAGTTTCGTGCAATGAAGCTGGTCTGAGTGAATTTACGTCGTGCAATTTACAATGAAAGTAGATGAATTCACTTTATGCACTGGCGTAGTGAGCAGCTGAACTTCGTGATTTGAGCTTGATATCTCGACGAATCAAATCAACTTGTTACCAGGTGATCTTGATAGGTAGATAGATCAACATGTGAGTAAGTACTCTTGATTCAGGGTGTATGCTTCTCCACAGATATAAATCAAATATCCACACAAGAATGAAATATTAGAACAAGTTGAACACAGGTTATGCACTAGGGAAAACCAATTATGCGTCGCGATGTTGGAAACTCCGTTTTTACTTCTGGTGAACATCTTTTTTATATTTTGGGCTGCACATATGTCAGAAGTCGTGATCTGTGTCGTATTACTTCGCCTACTAATCCAATAGCTAGACGTCCCTCTTGGGCATAGGCTTACTCGCGTTCTCTTGTCAATGCATGTAACTGGCTACAAGTGGGTGGGCTCTCGCAAATAACTCTTCACTCCGTCTACGTTTGCTAGATTAACCGTGGTTTAGGATTGGTTGCTTAATGAAGAAATCACCAGCCCCTGCCACAAAGCCTTCTGTCTTTTTGCCGCTTCGTGTGAAGTTTCTTATGTGCTCTGGCGTGCGTGCTATCTTTTATCTCATTGTCGTGAGGCGTTTTACTTAATCTCCTTGTTCATAGTCTTGCTCCGTACACGACATCTAAGAGGCTAAGCCGCTATCATGGGCTACCATCTGGCAACACACATTCCCGTGCGCGCCCCGAAGCCTTTGTTGTCGATCGGCCCATCAAGCATGCCATTGTCCAAATGTGGTACGACTCGTTTTATTTTAACATGAGATTAGGTATCAGAATAAATCTTTTGATCCCCATATGGACGTCTCCAAAATCAAACATTACTCGTCCACCAAGCCAGGTGTGTTCCAAATGATAGCGCAAGGTGGTTAAATAAATGAAAGGAGCGTTACGTTACACTTAGGTACAAACCGTGATTAAGAAAGATTACTTTAACAATGACAAAAAAGCAAAACGAGAGAGAAATAAAATAAGAAAGATGTTGGAAAAGATACAGGGCAATAAATAAAGGCGCCTTATCACTGTTGTGACGTGTATGGTTACTATAGTGCTGAATAACTTTGGGAGACATCAAAATTTATGAAACCATTGCTAGTAGCAAGACCAAGCGAACCTTCAAAGGCACCAAGTAATATAAAAACTTTAAAAATCTATCGAGCGAAGATTATGAATCACATAGCGGATGTACTTACAATATGTAACCAGTAAACCTCTCTCCTGCGTAAGTTGTCTAACTTTTTTCTGACAATAGAGTGGTAAATACTTTATATACTTTATTGTGGTTAAAAATGGTTGACATCCAGATTTATCAAGATAATAATAACTGAAAATAATTAGCTTTAATGCTCTTTATTGT
This sequence comes from Oreohelix idahoensis, assembly GCA_024509875.1. Taxonomy (NCBI): domain Eukaryota; kingdom Metazoa; phylum Mollusca; class Gastropoda; order Stylommatophora; family Oreohelicidae; genus Oreohelix; species Oreohelix idahoensis. Next base: position 850,502 of record JAMPIV010008937.1, on the reverse strand, counting down.
GTCTTCCAGCGAATAAAAGAATTTAGAGAATGTAGGCCTGTTGAAACTTGCTGCCCTGGACAATGAAGTTGCATGTGGCTGATAACTTAGAATGCCTCATCAAAATGCGAAGAAACTACTGTTTACATCCTATTCTTCTTTCTAACCATTGCGTAGGCATTTTCAGTTCTGTTTCCTTTTGCCATCTCCAAATTGTAACAGTATTGCCTCCCCTGCTTTGCAGTAGTGGTCCAACAGTGGCCAAAACTCAAGAGTAACTAATATGGGCCTTCAAAGGTGTCTACCTTCGCACAAGATTACTCTTGGCAGAGATGTAGATAGAAGGGTAATGACACTTCTATCACAAGGGAGTATCGGCTGTTTGTACCCTATACCATGGCGCTCTTTTAGTTTCGGTGACCGGAATTCTGACACCGGGTAATAAATTTCATCTGCACCGTAAACGCCTACTGCTAGTTTTGGCGCGGAAAATCAGCTGATGTGTGTGTAAAATCAGTAATTATATAAATCATTACACGCTCGTTCTGGATAAACACAGCGCTAAAATTCTTTTGTGTACTATAACTTGGTAATTTCCTATTACTCGTGCTTTTTTGCTCCGCAGTGAATATATGTAGTTATGTGTTCTTTCATAGCAGTTAGATTTAAGGTTAGGATTAGGGTTTGGGTTAGGGTTAGTGTTAACACTAATCCTAACCCTAATACTAGGGAGCCGCGATGGTGTAATGACTTCGGCGTTGTACTGGCAACCAGGTGTTCATGGTTCAAACCCGGGCATCTGCGTTTGAAGAAATGTTTACGGCCGGAAATTTGACTGAACATCCTGAACTGCTCCTGTGATAAACCCTCTGTGGACGGGAAGGAGCGAAGCTCCTGACCGGGTTGGAAGGAAAGTCCTCAGGTTCCCCAGCCTCGCAATGACATGTCATTGGGCCGAACGGCTGAAAGCCCAAGTGCCGCTGGTTAAGAAAAAAAAACACCCTAATATTACCCCTAAGTGCTACGAAACAAGACATAACTACACATATTCACTGCGGAGCAAAAAAACACGAGTAATAGGAAATTACCTATAACTTTGTTCTGTGTTCTATTTTTGATTGCATTTTTATTTGTTTGAAATTATATTTGACGGAGTTACAGACTTTTGAAAACAGCGTCATCATTTGAGGAAATTCATAACAGAAGTAATCTTTTTATTAATGTAATATCTAAAAATCGGCCCAATCGTATGATTTTATAATTATAAAGACTTCTCGAAGGGAAGCTAAAGATTATTTCCACATACTTTTTTTTTTTGGTTTCATATCTTGAGAATGTGTGGTAGTCAGTTTTGTGAGTTTGGCATTACAAAAACAAGCATATTGTCACCAGATTTTATAACATTTAAATCGCTGTAAACGCATTCCTGATACTCGCAAATCTTAAATAAGGTTGTAAAAAATAACGTTTTGTAAAGCACCATCTGTTTTTGCATTTTCATTCAATTATAATGATATTTAGCTACGTATATAAGCGTCAGAAAACATGTAAAGCTATAGATAGATTACTTCCACATACTTTGATCTATCTTTCAAGTCTTGTTAATCTTGTATTTATAATATGAATGTCTTTTTTTTATTGTGTGTGAGATAAGGACTGTTCCATTAGTGTTCTTTGGTAGACAATCCTGTGCACACGACGGCTGCCAAAGACATCTCAGTAACTGTTTGTATATCTTCTTTCATTCACAGTTCAAAGTTACAATGCAGGTAGTAAATTTAGAGAATCCAAATTCTAAATCTTCTTCTTGTTCTTCTTCGTTCGTCCTGAAAAAGACGTTAGTTGCGTTGTGTCCGTTTACAGCGAAGTTGCGATATTTGCGCCTTTCTTCCGACACATCCGACTTCAGCGCAGCATTTTTGGGACCGGGTTAGCCTTCCCTCTTCGATCCCTACTCACTCAGCCAGACTGCAGTGATGCAGCCTGTTTCCAGGACCACCACTTGGAGGTGAAGTAGGGTCTTGGTCAGCTCTGGTTCGCTGACCCTGACGCAAGCAGTCAAGCTATGGGTCGCTAACTGCATTCCTCATTGTTGACGCGTCTTAGGTCCCATTCTAAATCTAATACCATCCTTTTATCAATGGCTAGAGTCAGAGATGGCCACAGCTGCCATGACAAGGTTGAATGTGATCTGGAAAAGTAACATCAGTTTTCCTGTGAAGATCAAATTATACAAATCACTTGTATTATCTATTCTCTTGTATGGGTGTGAGGGCTGGAGACTCACTGCAGATACGGAGCGAAGGATTCAGGCTTTCGAGCATAAATGTTATAGAAGAATTTTGCGCATTTGCTATAAAGAGCACAAAACAAATGTCTATGTTAGAGAGAAGATAAACACCTATGCAGGCCACCAAGAACCACTTTTGTCAATAGTGAAACGTCGAAAGCTTGCCTGGTTTGGGCATGTAACTCGTCATGACTCCCTTTCGAAAACGATCCTCCAGGGAACAGTCGAAGGTAAACGGAGAAGAGGAAGGCAAAGAAAATCCTGGGCTGATAACATCAAAGAATGGGCAGGACACGGTTTTTCCACACTTGTACGCATTGCTGAGAATAGAGAGCAGTGGAGGACCATGTTTGCTGATGCTTCCACCATGGCACCCCTACGACCCATGACGGGTTATGGGTTGAGATGAGATGATGAGAGTCAGAGATACATATGATAATTTATAAATATTTATGAATGGCTTGAAAGCTCAGATAGAGTCATTAAAAGATTTAGAGTGGGATAGTAAAAAAGTTGTTGTTTTCTTATTCGGGGATTATGACTTTTTGATGAAAATGTTTGGTTTGTCTGGAGCTCAAGGAACATACCCATGTCTGTGGTGTCTCCAGCAAAACAAGGAAATAAAGACACCAAGAGAGCATACAACTTGCAAACCAAGAAGTTTGGCCATGTTGATAAGAGATTACAATAGATATATGAAATATGGGAAAGGGAATAAAAGGCAAGTGGCACATTTTCATAATTGTTTACACAAACCAATGTTAGAGATTGAAAGTGAAAATGTAGCTCCTCCTTACCTTCATATTTTATTAGGCATTGTTTTGAAACACCACAGACTTCTACAACAGGTAGCCGATACAATAGACGCAAAGATATTTGAGAATCCGCAAGAGATACATGCAACCATTAGTACTATTAAGAACTTGAAGAGATTTGGTAGGAACTGGAAACAGGCAGAAGAATTAGAAGCTAAAATTGATTTTTTTCAGGCAGGTATTGAACTTTGTGAGGATAAGGAGGAGACAGATAGTTTTAAAGTTAAACTTGAAAATGCACAAGATGCGCTGGCCAAACTTCAGTTTCAAGATTTGTGTGGTAGGTCTGGTCCAGTTTGCTCACACTTGGACAAGGTACTAGCCAAACACAAAATCGTACCACAGGCTTATCATAGCTGAGCATTCATAGGGAATCACTGCCACAGATATCTCACACAAAAAGTTTATAAAGATCTTACAAGAGTAATCATTACACAAACACTGAAAATTACAGACAAACAAGATATAACTGACATAGCTTTTATTGCCCAAGAAAAATTCAACTCACTGAACGAAGCATTTGAGAAAGTACACAACAAAATATCACACAGTAAACCTATTAGTAAAGAATCAATATCATCAATAACAGCATCAATAGAGACATATATGTCTTTGCTCAGAAAGCTATTCTTAAACAGCACATATTAGAAAAACATTGCGCAGACTGGATCAGAACTCATGGCTTTGGAATGGGCATGCATGGAGAGCAAGGAGGAGAATTTGTACATTCCAGTTTTTCCAAAATTGAAAGATGCGCCAGCGGTATTAAAAATATAACTTCACAATTAAAATTTATAATGGAAACTCATTTGTTACAAATTTCTCCATCTGTGAATGTACAGATTCCTCCTATAAAAAAAAAAGAAGTGTGATGATAAATCTTGTTTCTAGCACCAAATTGACATGGACTTTTTTTGTGATATAGCTCGTCCAGTCACAATGTTCTGTAAATGGGTCAGGTTACCGACTGTTGGGGCCCTGACAAGGTGTACTGTTAAGTGCGTATATTCTGATGCAATGTGTGAGTGTAAACATCAATAATGATAACGCGAATGGATGACAGTTCGACAGGTTCACAGGACACTCACTCCAATCACAGGTGGAAGTCAAGGATGGCTGGACTACTGTGGTCGTTTCATACTGTTTAATAGGACGCACACACTTAGACAGTACGTGTATAGTTACAGGAACACAGGTCGACATAAATAGCATATTGTTGATCAATGGTCTACCATCTTAAGTTAGCATTAATGTTGAATAACATCACAATGGAACATCTGTAGACAAGCACTTAGATTTCCACTGTTTATCAATATAATCATCAGGCCTTACTGACCGAGTGTGTCGGTTAATAAATACTGTTCAAGCCTGACTCCTAGACAGAACCTCTTTTCTAGCGAAGATTCCTTTAGGTAAAGTTCAGCAAATCTATCTGAAGATAATGTTAACCCACCAGTATTGGGTTTTCTTTATAACTGTGATCTCTTAATCATCACCTGATAATAAGGGGCATCCCCGTTCTCTGATTGATGATCGACAAAGTTAGGATCCCAAAATGGCTTCTGGTTCCCTTTTGAGCATCGCTCACTATACGGATGTATAGCAAATCTTCAATAGAAGCTTTGTTCATAAACACAAATGTTTCTACAAGGATCAGCATATTCTTTCATCTTAAATGCTGCATACAATCATCTACAGTGCTGCTAGGTAACATATCATCCCGACATATGGATATGGATAATCCTAATGTAGACATCTGCCCAGTTAAGCCTAGGACGACAAAAGTTCAGTAAAATGTTCTTTACCTGGGCATGGGAAAAACACTAGCAGAACACATACGCCCCTCTCCTGGCGTTATAGAATAAACACTGGGGACTAGTAGACTTAATAAACATATCAGAAATCATCTTCTTCCCCATAACAAATCATAGAGATCACAGACTGGGGACTCGTCTTCAACATGGCTTTCGCCCGGAATTCCATCATCCCGGAAGACACTCTTTTCTCTCGGCATGCGCGGAAACTCCCTGACCTCAAAATTCAGTACAAGGAAAAATAGTTCCACTTAGACATACCAAGATATCACGATATACGACCGAATCGTCTGAAATAGACACAGAGTAAACATAGACTCGGACCATAAACATTCCTGCATAAACCTAAGCAAGAACAATCTGTTTTCTGACCCAACAAGGCACAGACTAACGAAATCCAGATTCATACGCCAAATCCGATCTCCAGGGGAGATAACCCATATAACAAAAGTATCAATCAATCATGGGTGATATATCTTTGGCCAGGAAAATATCCTGATTCTAAAAACAAATACCTTCCCTCAGACAGATAAATATTATAACAACAATATACATTGTTACCAGTAATCTGTTGGTAACATGTGAATGATAATTGAGCGAAATTTTGGGGCTAGAGCAAATTATGGCAGTTGTTGCGTGAGAGTGACAGAATTAACAGAGTGTGGAAATCATTTAATAGGTCTATGTTTTATTTATTAAATTGAACATTTCGTTTTACTCATGACCATTCTTATTTTTACATGACCATCGTGATGTATAATTGAGATAATTGTTAGCTCTCATGTTTTGGGGACGATTGGGTGTGTTTTTTAAGGTAATAAATGTGGACTTGCAATTTAATTTTTCAATAATTAATGTTTGACGCATGAATCCAAAACAAAACTATGATATCCATTTTCTGCAGGTTTTCTACTTTTGACTTCTGTAATTTGTTATGCATGTTTATTGTGATCGTTGTAGTGTAAATTGCATAAGAAACAAACCATAACAAAATATTAAAAAAACCTAAATTTTACAATATTTCAGACTATTATATCTTCTGTTCTAATAGTGATAAAATGTTTGTTCTTGTTCTAAAATGTACTCTAACATTTCTAGTCTAGCTTAACGCAAAATTAAAGCCGGTATTTCTAATGATAAAGTAGCCTAAAAGCATTAATTAAGCCCTATCAAATGTAAACACCGCCACATTTGTTTCCCGTTAGGAAGTTGACCACGTGACCTCTGTCACGATAGCTATAAATAGCGTGGTCAGGAAAAAAGTAAAGTGTCGCTCGCAAACAGTCGTGGAGTGTTCACAAGATATTCAGATAAGCGAAAACAGTGCTGCTTTGGCTGAGCACGTTAATTCTATAATCTTCCGACCACTTTTGTGAAGAATTAAGCAATGATTAATTTTAGCTCGTTAAGCCCCCACCTCTGATTTACTCATTGGAATTCTTATTGTTCTGGTATAGCTCTGTTTAGAGTGTGTGTAGTAAATTGACCGAGACAAACATGCAGTACATTTAAAATGATTAAATCGAAGTTAAATCTGTAAAATTACAAATAACAAAATTTAATAATCACTTAAGTTTTTACAGTTTGAAAATAATTTGACAAGTTGTGGATCAAGAAAAAGTTTTCATCACGGTCGCGATGGGATGTAAACTTTTTACAAGAAGTTCAAGTGGCAGCATATATATTGAACTTAGCTGCCAATGACGGTTCTGCTCGTTCTGATGGGTTGGGTTGGTTCTTTTTGCACTGCTTACGCTCGTCGCTGGTCAAGGTTGTCGGGTGTAGCTCGTTTCCCAGACGTGTCAGGGAGAGTCTACGAAAGTTGTTCCCTCGTCTTAAAGCGTAGGCCACTTGTCCCTTCTTGTTCCAGAGATAGTACTTTCTGCTCGTACCATAACTAAGATAAAGAATAGAAACGAAACACTCTCCTGAGTATTGCGTTCTCCGACACATACTTATGTGCCCCCCTCTTCTATTCCACCATCCCATTTAACTCAGAATTTACCCTCGATGAGAATTAAATTTAATTCCTCGGAATAAAAATTACATTAATTTTAAAGTGAATATGTTTACATCGACATTTACACTGCTTTGAAACTATAAGTATTATAATTAAAATGTACATCATTTCTTTCATCATTCCCTCCCTGCTCTATATGGAACTTGGGACTACTGATGCGTTTAGTTCTACTCAAGAAACTAGCCACAAAGTAGTCACCAGTCCGTGCAGTGGTGGTTCATGAAATCATCATTCTATACGCTGAGGTTGCCAGCCTCAAATAACTGTGACATCCACTAGCGATTTTAACATATTAATATTCACATGGTAATTGATAACTCTCTTTTCTTTCTTTCTTGATCGTAACTGTGTATACATCAGAGCAGCTATCACCTTGATAAAGCTTGGTACTTTGCATCAATATCGATAAACGCCTTTTCTTTCTTGTGGTAATAATAAAGGCTGTTATTTTTGTATGTTGAATACTGTGTTTTGTCAGAGTACGTTGTAAAGGTGTACTGGGACTGACTAGTCAACTCAAACAACCGAGGACAGTGTCAGGTATACATGTCACCTTGTCCTGGGACACAATGAGGCCCTGACAAGAATACAGTGTTGACAATGAGTGTTGTAATGAATGTCAATACGCGAATGTGTAGACTGTTCTGTGGAGTTGACTGAAGGTTCAAACACTCATTCATCCGTATCTAGAAGTTACTTATGCAGACCACTGTAGTCGTTTCAATAGTTTAATTCGACGCACACACTTGACAGAATGGGGACAGTTACAGGAACATAAGTCGACATAAACAGCATAATGTTGATCAATGGACTACCGTCATAAATTAGCATTCATGTAGAATAATCTTGCAATGGAACATCTGTAAACACCAAGATTTCCATTGTTTATAAATACAGTCAGTAGACCTTACTGACCGAGCATGTCAATTAAGCAATACTGTTCAAACTTGACTCCTAAACAGGACCTCTTTCTAGCGAAGATTCCTTTAGGTAAATTACAGCAAATCTCTGTGAAGATAATGTTAACCCACTGGTATTGGGTTTTCTTTATAATAGTGATCTCTCAATCATCACCTGATAATAAGGAAGCATTCCCGTTCTCTGCTTGATGATTTACAATAAGTAGAATTCCAAAATCAATCGAATTCCACAATGGCTGCTGGTTCCCGGTTGAGCATCACTCACTATACGGATGTATAGCCAAATCTTCAATCGAAGCTTTGTTCATCAACAATAAATGATTCTACAAGGATCAGCATATTCTGTCCTCATAGTTGCTGCATATAAACATATTTAGTGCTGCTAGGTGATATGTCGTCCCGACATATTCATAGGTAAATTCATGTAAACGTCTGCCCATCTTAAGCCTAGGAATGAGCGAAGTCAGCAAAAGTACGTTTTTACCTTGACATAAGAAATACACTAGCAAGCACAAAACGCTCTCCTGGCGTTATAGAATCACAACTGGGGAACTCATAGACTAAACGATCCTGGAAGAAACTATCTTCGTCCCCAGGATAACTTAAAGAGATCACAAACTCTTGGGCATCTCTACGACATGACTTCCCGCCATAGGCTTTTTCAACCGAAGGACACTCTAACGTATCTTCATCCGCCGAAAACACCTGACCCCCTAAAGTACAGTACAAGAACAAATAGTTCCACTTAAACATACTAAGATATCAAGATATAAGACATACTCGTCCTACATAGACAAGCACTACACATAGATTCGGGCCATAGACATTCTGAAGCAAGAACAATCTATTCCTAACAAAACACAGAATAGATTCAAGTAAGTCTAAATTCCTCCGCCGAGTTCCATTTTTAAGAACGCTACAAAGAGCGATAACTCACAGAATGAATACTTATTGCCCAATCTGAGTTCCGTCCCTCAAGACCAAAAACATGCATTCAAAGATGAATATATCTTTATCAGACAATTAAAACATTTTACATGGTATGCGTAATCCGTGCGCCAAAAAATATGTGCGCAACAGATTACCACACCCCCCGGGAAAAAAAATGAAAATCATTTTTTTCCATCTGAGAGCAACATACAATAGGCTCCCAGCGCATAAATACTGCGCAGATGAGAAATATCTGGAATTATTTAAGCCAGATTAATGCAAAATCTCAATCTCTCAGAGAAAGCATTTCTCTTAAGCAAAAGTGTTTCCAGGGAGGTGTCACCAACGCATACTACTATAATTGCAATGATACAATGCATATAAAAATTTAAGTTTAAGCATTCCAAGTACATGATTGACAAAAAGAAAAATCATCAACGAGTACCGGTGACTATATATCAATGAACGTAGTGTCATTACGAATTACAATGTGTATCTATTTTGATATAGAAAAGAAAAATCTGTTGTCGAGTTGGAAGTGTTAAGAAGTCCAATACTCAACAGTTAAGTGGAATCATGTGAGCATCTAGACAGAATGTCTGCCATCACATTATCTGATCCACAGATAGCTCGTACCGAAAAATGAAAAGGTTGAAGAGCAATTGCATATCGAGTAGACCTCGAACTCTTCAAATTTTTACTCTGAATAGCTGTAAGAGCTTTCTGATCGGTTTCTACTATAAAATGTGCGCCTAGAACGAATCTTTGTAATTTGAGAATTGACCATACCATAGCCAACAGTTCACGGTCTAAAACCGAATAATTCCTTTCTGCAGCATTAAGCTTTCTGGAAATATACATTACAGGATGCAGAGTTCCAGAGTACTCTTGCATTAGTGCCGCTCCAATTCCAGTGGATGAAGCGTCACTACAAAGAACAAATGTCTTATCTTTAGTAGGCAACACTAAAATAGGTGCCGTAGAAAACATAGTTTTAATCTTATCCAAAGAGGATTGACATTCTTGAGTCCAATGGACTATATTAGGAGACGCTTTCTTTAGCAAGGTGGAAAGAGGTGCCATGATTGAGGACAGATTCGGAATGAATCGTCCATAGAATTGTATAAGACCTAAGAGACTTCGCACTTGCTTTTTAGTCTTAGGAATAGAAATGTTAAGTATTTTACTTGTATTATGGTCCTCTGTTTTTAGGAAACCATGCCCGACACGGTGACCTAAGAAAGAAATTTCGCTAAAACCAATGCAGGCTTTAGATGGTTTCGCTGTCAGGTTATACTCGCGTAGAGTAGATAGCAATCCAACTAACCCTGAATAGTGATCTTCCCAAGTATCGCTGAAAAGACAGATGTCGTCTAGGTACGCAATGACATCTGACCGATAAGATAGAATTTGACGCATCATGCGTACGAATGTAGCTGGTGCGTTCATAAGGCCGAAAGGCATAACATTCCATTGAAAAAGGCCTCTAAGTGTAGAAAAAGCAGTAAAAGGTTTGGCGCGTTCAGATAGAGGAACTTGCCAATATCCTTTAGACAAATCTAGTTTAGTGAAAAAATGCGATTTAGAAAGCTTAGTAAGTAGCTCTTCTAGTAAAGGCATAGGTTCAGCATCAAACTTCGTGACTTGATTCGATTTGCGATAGTCAATGCAAAGACGTATGTTATTGTCTTTTTTACGGACAATAACCATCGGTGAAGAATATGCAGAAGTGGTTGGTTCAATTATTTTTAAATCTATCATCTCATCCAACTCCTTTTCAACCTGTGCTTGAAAATGTATAGGAATAGGATAAGGTCTGACTCTAATAGGATTATGGTCAGTTAGAATAATGTCATGTTCAATGACAAGAATTTGTCCAGGAATGTCAGTAAGGACATCCTGAAATGTTTGTAACATAGCCAAAACTTGTCGCTGTTCTCCTAGAGATAAATCGGGAGAAACAGTAACATTTTTCCATGATTCACTAGAATGAAGTGGAATCATCGGAAGCGGAAGATTAACATCCGAAAAACTTGTTTCCTCATCCTGTATTACAGACAGTGATGAGTAATGACCATGTTGGACAGGTGAATCGTCCGTTGCCTGGAAAATAGGCTGTAAATAATCCGGACGTTCATGGAATACCGTAAGCATATTGATGTGGAAGGTTTTACGCTTCCCATCAATATCGACAATGTAGTCAACATCGGAAATTTTCGAGATTATATCGTACGGACCTTTCCAAGAAATAAGAAGTCTGTTTTCCCTACAAGGTAGCAAAACAAATGCTTTGTCACCAGGACAAAGTTGTCGTAAGGTTCTTTTCTTATTGGCAAATTGTCTTGCTTTCTCCTTAGCAAACTCAGAAGAAGAAGTTGCCAATTTGCATGCTTCGATAATCTTTTGTCTCAGCGCGATGACATATTCGTAAGAAGATTTTGTGTCATCGGTAATATTATCAGCGGTTATGAGATCATGAAGCAAAGACATAGGGCCGCGAGGACGCGCGCCAAAGACAAGTTCAAAGGGAGAAAATCCTGTATGTTCATTGGGGACCTCTCTGTAAGCGAAGAGGGCCGCGGGTAAAACCCTATCCCAATCTTGAAGATGATCCTCAGTTATCTTCCCTAGTAAGTTTTTGAGTGTTCTATTAAGGCGTTCTACCATCCCATTCGACATTGGGTGATAGATACTGCTCAAAGATCTCTCTATCTGGAGAGTAGACATTACTTGAGACATGGTATCCGATATTAGTTGGGTGCCATGATCTGATATTTCTCCGGGAAATCCCAGACGAGAAAATATAAGCCAAAGAGCATCTGCAATGTCAGCAGTAGTAATGCTCTTCAGAGGGATAGCCTCTGGCCAACGTGTGCACATGTCCACACACGTTAAGATAAACTGATGTCCTCTAGCAGATTTGATCTTAAATGGACCAATGATGTCTATCGCCATTTTCTGAAATGGTCGAATAGGAATGTCTGCAGCCTGAATAGGTGCAGCATGGCGTGGACCTTTGGATTTGACTTCTTGACATATTTTACAAGATCGACAATAGATCCGTATGTCCTTGTTCACAAAAGGCCAAAAGAAAGCCGCAAGAACTCTTGACTTTGTACGGGAAAAACCCATATGTCCAGCACACTGAGAGTCGTGTGCGTGTTGTAATATTTTAACTCTCAAATTCTTGGGTACAAGAATCTGAGAATGACTTGACTTGTCGGAGTCTTGCACCATACGTACAAGTACGCCATTCTTCATTGTAATCCAAGATTTACGCTTTGTATCTTTATTCGGATCACCTTTCGTTGCAAGAGTAAAGAATTTCTTTAGAGTCGGATCCTCTTCTTGCTGTTTTATAAACGAGTCACGAGAAATTACCAAGGGATCATCTTGGTTATGCACTTCATTATTTTCAATAGATGAAGTTTCGGGCATATTGAGAGCTTGAGCTCTAGTGACTACAGCATTAGCAGTTTGCATATTTTGTTTTTCCCAAACGGAAATTTGTTGTGGAGTGCATTCTTTGACTCCGTGAATACGACCGATGATAAGATCAGCGATCGGATTCGGCAGAAGACATGCGTGTACATCTCCTGTAAAGAAAGGAGTAGCGATCCTAATGATAGCAGTAGAGTATTTCTCTATGGTGCCACCAAATGTTACACATTTGACTACTTTGCCTGTAACACGAGAAGGATCTATGAGTGACTGCCTAACACCAATTGTGGTGCATCCAGAATCAAAAAGCAATGAAACTGGATTGTCATTTACTAAACCTTTGTGTAAGACAAGAGAACCTCTTCCATCATGCGCGATTGACGCGGGAAGAGCGGGAAGAGGATGGCCACAAATTAAAGTGGACACCGTAGTTGGTTCGAATAATGTTTTGCATTGGGGGCACTGAGATGCTCTCCCAAAATCGAAAGCGGCACATGCCATATTATTACAGTCATCATTATCTTTATTTTGTTTATAGGCATCATGGGACTCTTGCTGTGCAGAGTTTGCATGATAATTAGATTTTTGTTTTTTATGTTGGGGTCTACCTCTGTTATTATTACCACTGTAATTATCATTGTTTCCTCTATTGTAACCCCTATTTGGGTTTGAGTCATAATTCCCCTGGTTACTATTATCATATTCATTATAATGATTATCTCTGTAATTATGATCTTGTTGTCTCCATGATGGAAAACTAGGATAGTTTCTATAATGACTTCCTTTGCGGAAGTTCCTATAATTATGACTACCCCTGAATCGAGGGTTGTCGGCTCGTCTCCAGATATTCGAAGAAGAACCCTGAAATGATTGGTTACCTTGGTTCTGATAACTGTTATGGTTACCCTTTTTATTAAACCTGTTTTGAGGTCCTTGGAATTTGTGTGAGTAATTAGGGTTGTATAGTGTTGCTGATGCAACTGGCATACCTTCCTTAACCTTAGTATTGCTAATAGCTACGTCTGGATGTGCAGTGACGTATTGGGTACAATATTCTTCCATTTCTTTTAGTGTCTTAGGTTTACGCTCATGTAGGAATTCAAGGAATGGTTTACTTATGCTTGACATAATCTTGTCCCTGAGCAATAAATCCATAAGTGCTTCATAAGTCTTTTCTGTTTTGGACAGTTCAATCCAACGATTAAATGTAAGACGTGTCCTTGCAATGAATTCTGAGAATTCTACCCCTGATTCAGGTACCATTTTCTTAAACAAAATACGGTAACCTTCCTCAGATAACTGGTATTTCTTTATTAAGGCTGCCCTAATAACCTCATAATTATCCTTGTCAGTTTCTTCAACCAAACTTAAACTCGTCAGAGAATCACCTTTTAAATTCTCAGACAACTGATTAGCATATTGTGATTTATCCACATTATGAGCTCGACAAGCACGTTCAAATCTATCAAGCCAGAATGTTATGTCATCACTGGCAGAATTGAACGCTGGTACCTTGACCTTGTAAATAAAGGGTTTACCACTAGATGACTGATTGACATTACTCATGTTTGTCAATTTCAACTTTTCTAACTCAAATGCTAAAAGTTCTCTTTGATGTTCATGTTCTCTTATTGCTTTTCTCTCCTCAGCTTCAGCTTCTTTGTCTAATCTCTTTTGTTCAGCTTCTCTGTCTAACCTTCTCTGCTCAGCATCAGCTTCTTTGTCTAATCTCTTTTGTTCAGCTTCTCTGTCTAATCTTCTCTGTTCAGCCTCAGCTTCTCTTTCTAATCTTTTTTCTTCTATTTGAAGTTTTCTCTCCTCGGCAGCAGCTTTTCTTTCCTCAGCAGCAGCTTTTCTTTCCTCAGCCTGCATCTGCAATCTGAAATTCTCAGCATCTATCTTTTTTTTGTTCCACTTCTGCTTTCCATTTATTATCATCTTTTTGTTTTTTCTCTTCTGATTTTAATGCCATGGCAAATTGAGCAGTTGCCCATTCTTCTAAGTCTTTACCAGACTTATCAAGGGATTTCCCTTGTGCAATGAAGAAATCTAATGTAGACATGATGTCTAATAATGATAGCAATCACTTGAATCACTAATAATGTAATATACATTTCAAAGTAATGTAACCACAAGCTCTTAATAATTTGATTAATCAGCTCCTTATCCCAAACTCTGTGGGGAAACAAGCCTTTAGTAAGGTCTTGTATAATCAACTGTGTACCAACCAATTACCAAAAAATCATCAGTTGACTTTTTTCTTATAAATTCATATGATCAAATATATTTTAAATAGTGTATGTCGATCAAGAACACAACAAAAGAATTATACAAGAGAACATGAAAACATTTGCAGAAATCAAATAAATCAAATAGGAAAAAATTTAAAGAAAAATGATCACAGAATCTGTGATGATATCTGCAATAGAATGAACAAGACAAATAACGCCACAGTGTATAAATATAAATTGTGTATAAAACTGAAAGATAGCAAAGGGTAGACTAACAAATTCAAACAAATCAAACAAAACTAAGGAAAACAACATTATTAACAAAAACAAAGAAGAAAAGAACACCTCATCACAACTAACAAAAATAGCACCAGATGTTGCCAGCAAATATCCAATAAAGGAAATTGCTCCCTACAGAACACTAATATAAGCCCTATGTTCCTTGGGAAATCTTATATTAGACACACGAATAATATGCAAACATTAAACATAAATACATATATCCTCATATAACTAGAATGCAATAGCATATGAATGCAATGTGTTGCAGCAAGAATGTGTTGTGTAGAAGGCTCAGTTATACAGAATTATGGTAATAAACTGCCACTTTATTGAATTACAAGTTCTGGCCTTAAATATTAAAGTTCAACACAATAGCAGAACATAAGAAGGTCCATCGATGAAAATAGGCTTCTAAGTTCAATACTTCAGCTAACATAGTTAAATGTCCACTTGTAAACAACTTGCCGTGCTACGCTGTCTGTTCTATGAAATTATGCCTGTACCGAGCAAAATGTCAACAGCGGTGACCTAGATACAGTAATCGCTTCATGGTTCACGTGAAGAACTGCCAATCAGGTGTAGACTAACACTGCTAGTGTGTCGTACAGGCGTCAGGGAAACAAACTGGTATCAGTAGCTGTTAACTTCTCGCAATGTCCACTGTGCAGGTTAAGCCCGGAAATCTGGCCTACCACATTGATAACTCTCTTTTCTTTCTTTCTTGATCGTAACTGTGTATACATCAGAGCAGCTATCACCTTGATAAAGCTTGGTACTTTGCATCAATATCGATAAACGCCTTTTCTTTCTTGTGGTAATAATAAAGGCTGTTATTTTTGTATGTTGAATACTGTGTTTTGTCAGAGTACGTTGTAAAGGTGTACTGGGACAGACTAGTCAACTCAAACAACCGAGCACAGTGTCAGGTATACATGTCACCTTGTCCTGGGACACAATGAGGCCCTGACAAGAATACAGTGTTGACAATGAGTGTTGTAATGAATGTCAATACGCGAATGTGTAGACTGTTCTGTGGAGTAGACCGAAACACTCATTCATCCGTATCTAGAAGTACTTATGCAGACCACTGTAGTCGTTTCAATAGTTTAATTTGACGCACACACTTGACAGACTGGGTACAGTTACAGGAACATAAGTCGACATAAACAGCATAATGTTGATCAATGGACTATCGTCATAAATTAGCATTCATGTAGAATAATCTTGCAATGGAACATCTGTAAACACCAAGATTTCCATTGTTTATAAATACAGTCAGTAGACCTTACTTACCGAGCATGTCAATTAAGCAATACTGTCCCAACTTGACTCCTAAACAGGACCTCTTTCTAGCGAAGATTCCTTTAGGTAAATTACAGCAAATCTCTGTGAAGATAATGTTAACCCACTGGTATTGGGTTTTCTTTATAATAGTGATCTCTCAATCATTATCTGATAATAAGGAAGCATTCCCGTTCTCTGCTTGATGATTTACAATAAGTAGAATTCCAAAATCAATCGAATTCCACAATGGCTGCTGGTTCCCGGTTGAGCATCACTCACTATACGGATGTATAGCCAAATCTTCAATCGAAGCTTTGTTCATCAACAATAAATGATTCTACAAGGCTCAGCATATTCTTTCCTCATAGTTGCTGCATATAAACATATTTAGTGCTGCTGGATAATATGTCGTCCCGACATATTCATAGGTAAATTCATGTAAACGTCTGCCTATCTTAAGCCTAGGAATGAACGAAGTCAGCAAAAGTACGTTTTTACCGTGACATAAGAAATACACTAGCAAGCACAAAACGCTCTCCTGGCGTTATAGAATCACAACTGGGGAACTCATAGACTAAACGATCCTGGAAGAAACTATCTTCGTCCCCAGGATAACTTAAAGAGATCACAAACTCTTGGGCATCTCTACGACATGACTTCCCGCCATAGGCTTTTTCAACTGAAGGACACTCTAACGTATCTTCATCCGCCGAAAACACCTGACCCCCTAAAGTACTGTACAAGAACAAATAGTTCCACTTAAACATACTAAGATATCAAGATATAAGACATACTCGTCCTACATAGACAAGCACTACACATAGATTCGGGCCATAGACATTCTGAAGCAAGAACAATCTATTCCTAACAAAACACAGAATAGATTCAAGTAAGTCTAAATTCCTCCGCCGAGTTCCATTTTTAAGAACGCTACAAACAGCGATAACTCACAGAATGAATACTTATTGCCCAATCTGAGTTCCGTCCCTCAAGACCAAAAACATGCATTCAAAGATGAATATATCTTTATCAGACAATTAAAACATTTTACATGGTATGCGTAATCCGTGCGCCAAAAAATATGAGCGCAACAGTAATATATATATATATATATATATATATATATATATATATATATATATATATATATATATATATATATCTATATATATATATGCACAACGGGCTGATCACCCGTTTGCCAGTCACTTCGATTACGGAAACAACAGCAGTATGGGCTGATTTGCCATTGCCCTAAAGACGCCACTAGGCGTGATGGGAAACAATGGCAAAGAAAACCTATCTGTTGTTGCCCTAAGACGCCACTAGGCGTAATGGCCTCTGACTGCTTTGACGGTCGGTGGCTAAGGACGGAAGAAGAAGAAGATATATATATATATATATATATATATATATATATATATATATATATATATATATATATGTGTGTGTGTGTGTGTGTGTTAGTTCACATGTTAATAATGAAATACAGAATGTAAAATCACGCCTTGTGCCAATACTGGCTAACATACTTTTTTGCTCAGAGGAATAAAAGTTAAGGCGCTGGATCAGGCCTCTTGCACGTGTTCTAGGGGTTGTTAATTTAAAACATTCCCTCTCTGACTTTGTGCATTCTCAATTTCCCCTGTCCCGGTTTCCTTGTTAAAATGATAGAGATTTCCTGGGTTGTTTTGCAAAATCCGTCAAGATTCTCCAAGAAAAGGTGTCCGGTCTGAGAAAATTGAAATTGTGAATTATAGGCTTCACTCTAGCAAGGTCTGGTTGTGTCATCTTGGCAAGCAATCTTCACAGTAAACTCGCTATGCCATTTACATGCAAAAACAGTCACACCCTTGTGGTACAATATGATTTATGTCGGTCAACCTTGCATCACCGACTATTCTATCTGCAGGGACAGAGAGGTAAACATACAGACGTGACGACTATCCCTGAGAGGAGTGTAAGAATGAAATACCAAATATCTGTTACACATAGCAGAGAAAGAAAGTGCGACAATTGAAAGCACGCAATAAAAATCAGTACAAAAATGTAACTGATACGGCCATAGTGAAACGGACATCGAGAGGGGACGCCCCATTCTGTCCCATACCCCTCTCCTTAGAGATTTGTAGAATATTGTCACAGAGGTTTTATGATCATTAAATAGGCTATATCTTCTTTTTCTTTCACCCGTATCCTCTATTTATTATCACTCTTTTATCTTTTTTGTGTTTTTCGCATTTGTTCGTTTGCGACTATGTATATTACTATTTTCCCATTCTAACGTTTACCTGTTTCTTTTCTCAAAACTGAGAACGCAGTTATGACGTATATATTTATATAATCATTTGTTATAGTTTTCCTACGTCTGTACGTATAACTGTCGTCTTGTATGTGCGTGCACGTGAGTGGTTATATATATATATATATATATATATATATATATATATATATATATGTGTGTGTGTGTGTGTGTGTGTTTAGACTGTCTGACTCCTCGAAAGCTGTCGTAGAAGATAGGTGAGAGAGAGAGAGAAGATTTCTCGATCTCAGAGACAGCCTCTTAATCACATTCTACCATCTCACTCGTAGAAATCTATTGCTATTACTACTTCTCACTGTGACTATCACTTATTCTAATCTATTCAGAAGGGACCAACCCAAGTCTTAATTCCCCTATAAAAAATCTACGACAAATATCTAGCTTTAGGGCGTTCACTTCTCGATGCGTTCTACTGCCCACCGGGTTCTCACTCTCTCTCGTAGAGGTGTCCTTTCTTCCCTTACCTCGGTAGCGAGTGACTGAGTTTCTCGCTTGGTAGTGTGTGCAGTTTTGAATGAACTGACGAGCATCCGCCCACCGTCTTGGCCAAAAGTAAACCTCTTTAAGGTTATTCATAGTGGTTCCTACTGAAACATGTTCTCCCGATGTGGATATATGAGCCGCTTTCATAACGGAGGGTCTTAAGGGTAGAGTCACCTCGAGTTGCTTTCCCTGCCTCGTCTGTCGATAAATAATTCCATCCTCTTTGTGGAAGGTTCCAGCTGAAGCATGGGTTATCTTCATCTAACTCTGTTCACAGTATGGCGCTAAAGTAATGTCTTCCATCTGCGCTTGTCGTAACTCTGCTTTACTACACAGAAATTTCGAGTTGAGGTACCAGTTATCCAATGTTGGGTGTTGGATACTCTGCTCAAACTCTTTCTTCGTAGTTTCGTCCTTTTGGTTGTCCGGGTTATGGCAAACAGTGCAATCTTGCACAAACTGTCGAATATCGTGTCGCAAACCTGGCTAGAAGTAGTTCAGGGATACCTTTTTTACCAGGGTATACGAACCTTTAATGGGGTGGGGCATGGTGGAATGCATTTCCTGCATTATGCGGGTGCGATATGAGAGTGGGACAACTAATTGTCTCTTGTTCCCTACCCGTCTATAAACCAAATCGTTCTCCCTGTAATATGCTCCCTGGGGAGTATGGGAGTAATTACCATACAACTTTGAAAAGCAAGGCTTTAGGGTTTGATCGGCCCTTTGTGCCTGCTTCAGCTCCGAAATAATCAGGCTGTTTAGAGATGACAACTCAGGGGCCGCTGGGGCGTGTCCTGTGTTCTCTCTCTGTTGTGTCCGCCTGGAGCCACATGAGGGATCTCAAGGAACACATATTTTCTCCCTGAAATGAGAGGATAGTCTAAATTGACTAAAACTGCGGGCTGGATTTTTCCCAGGACATATCTGGTTGAGACATCAATTTCCGCAACCGGAAGAAGCATTGGCTTTATACTCTTCCTGGCCTCTGTATTTCTAGTTTCACCAGTATATTGGTGGGCCTTCACCAAAGATGGAGAAACTAAAGCCAAGTATTCCAAGCGACTATCATATAAGCACAGTATGGTGTGGTTACCAAACGGTTACTAGCTCAGTAATAGAAGGGTAACTAGGATTTTGTTCATATGCCTGGGGGGTCATGTTTCCCTATTGGCCTCCTGATCAGGCAAGCGACATTATAAGAGCCAGATTTCGGCCTCTTACAATCCGATGTAAAATGTGTATCGGTCTTGCACGCTTTACAATATCGTCGTCCAGTTCCCTGAGCTGAATTGCTCTCTTTCTGCCTCTGGTGATCCTGTGGTTGTTGTTGGTGGGCTGTTTTGTGTGTTGTGTTGTCCACACCTTTTTAGTTATAATCTGGGTGATCCGTCTGTTTGGGGTGACTATCATGGTTGTGCCTTTTAGACGGATTCACTTCCGACTGGGCGCTCTGTTACCTATCAGCAAATAGTACCACCTGCTCAAGAGTTTCGGCCCCGTGCTCCGATAGGAACCTTCTCATGTCATGGGTGAGCGAGTCCTTGAAATGCTCCACGAGAATCATCTCCTTTAGCCCTTCATAAGATTCATCGAAGATGCTGAGGGGTCCCCACTTCTCCAAGTACGTTTCTAGCCTGGTAGCAAATTGTCTAAAAGATTCGTCTTTTTGCCTTTTAGCCTCACGGAGTTTACAACAAAAAGTCTCTGCGTTAAGCATAAAACGCCGAAGCAGAGCCTTCTTCAACATGTTGTAGTTGTTCTGTTCTTACACGGGCATCTTGAGAAATACATCATAAGCAGATCCCCTCAGACTCTGGGATAGCTTCATGTTGTATCTCTCTCTCTCCAAGCCATAAGTAACTGCTAAAGATTCAAACCTAGAGAGATAGATGTCTATTTCCTCTGAAGCCTCAGAGTAGGCATTTAATTGGAAGGATACTGCACTAGGCACCACAGCCTCAGAAATGTTCCCCCATCGCTATTTTTTCCATATATGGCAATCGTGACTTTCAAATATTCTCGTCAATAATTACATATAACTTCTTACATCTACCCGGAAATATTACAACATTTCCGCTCAGGTGTATCTGTCATCCCACCAGGTCGATTCTTGACCGGCGCTCCTTGTGCAAACACAAACTCCTGTCTGACTATCTGTTCTGTGTCTTATCACGACAATAATTAGTCGGTCACACGAGCCATATCAGCGCTAAGTAAACTCGCTTGGCCATTTACGTGCGAAAACAGTCGCACCTTTGTGATACAATAGAATTTATGTCAGTCAACCTTGCATCACCGTCTACTCTATCCGCAGAGATACAGGTAAACACACAGACATGACGACTATCGCTGAGAGGAGTGTAAGAATGAAATACCAAATATCTGCTACACATAGCAGAAAAAGAAAGTGCGACAATTGAAAGCACGCAATAAAATTCAGTACAAAAATGTAACTGATACCGCCGTAGTGAAATAGAGATCGAGAGGGGTCGCCTTATTCTGTCACATAAAGCCAGTCGTGTTGCTAGATATGGGGTTAGACCACATGCAAGCTTCTGTTCCATCTTACTGGTGAAAATCTGTTTGTAGTTAGGTGCAAAGTGAGATTCTGGCCATTTCAGGAAGTGTTTTTGTTTTGCTTTTTACATTCCAGTGTAAAGTGGATTTGGAAATACCATTTACTGTGGCAATGAGCTTAAGACATTCCCAGCCCCACACCCCCGCATTACTTTAGAGACAGCCTCACATATACTGTGATGAGACAATAGGCCTCTGACGCCTTTCTCACATTCCGACGGGTGACTGTTTGCAGCTCCACGCACTAAGGGGAGGGAAAACAAGTGCTTATATATTAATAAAAACACTTAAAACAGAGTCTTAAACTATAAAATAGTATGGCTGAAATTTATTTTGACATCTTTTTGGTATACAAATTAACTGAAAAGACAAAGGACAGCACTGGGTAAAATGGGACAGTCTCCCATTTCTTGAAATCCTCCACACATCCTAAATGTTAAAGTATGATAAATAAACCAGCGGGTTTCGTCATATTTTAATTATCTAACATAATAGCACAGTGCGACTACTGGTATTTAAATTACTCACAAAACATAAAAATGTCTAATTTTTCGAAATAAAAAAACGGGCGTTGTATGAAAACCTATAACAACGGCAGCTTAATAGCTGTCGTTTTTATAGGTTTTATCCTAATGGATAAGAAAAAATAACTCACGGGAAAAGAAATCTGGTCATTGGTACCTGCTTTTGCATTATAAAAAATTTTACGAATAATCACAATGTCCCATTTCAGCTGCGTCATAAGTATCCCCGCCCTCCTATATGTTATAGCATTTAAAATTCCAAAGATGGGATCAAAACATTAATAATCATTTGAGCTTTATTTTCCTGAAACTTGTCAAAATTATCTTTAAATCCTGGCTGACAAGGCCCTTCTTCAGTCCAGCACATACTTAATCAGGTGTTACAGGCATGTCACAAAACTAGCGTGGATCTGTTTTGATATTACCTATGTGTGTCAACTATAGCAGTGGTTCTCAACGTGGGCTATATGCCCCCGGGGCCATGCCATATTTCTAGAGGGCCACAATAAGATTGTGTGACAACTTGTCCAATCTTCTCTTCATTTTTTTTATTATTTACGGACATCGTTTTTTTTCTCATCCTCAATGCATGATCGCAAAGTCCCGGGAATTGTCACTGGCGGAAATTCTCCTAGCATTCAGTATTTCCTCCTCGCTATTTTTAGATACGACGTCATTGTTGACCAATGACCTCGGTAGCTAGGAACCTGTTTTAATTTAAGACTGCTTAAGCTGATAAAACCAGTTTATGCCACTTTAGGAAGACCCCACGTGACTTTTAACGCTATTGATTGGAGCGTTTATTTGACGCTAATGTCACATGATGCACGCTATGGATCACGTGTCCAAGCGGAAATGTCCCGCTAAAAGTGCGCCGAACACAAGCAATCTTCACTTGCCCGGAACCCTTGAGACAGCTAGGTCTAACCCAATTATCGGCGAATTCTCGCATTAAAAGCACTGAAGCCACGTGTCTAATTGCGGGTTAGCGTCCATCTTTGAGTAGGTAAGTGAAATCTCGCTAGAATATAATGTGATGAAATGTGTAGTACATTGCAAAATCGACGCAAGATTGGTATGTTTACTTTATTCATATTTTTGTTTTACGATCACATCCAGCCACATGTGATCGGGTATATTTTATGATCCCACGGGATATGTACATGTTCATAATAATGTATAACGGGAATATATATATATATAGCTATTAATTTCCATATTATTTGATTATTTTCGACCCGACGTTTAGACTAACG
This sequence comes from Oreohelix idahoensis, assembly GCA_024509875.1. Taxonomy (NCBI): domain Eukaryota; kingdom Metazoa; phylum Mollusca; class Gastropoda; order Stylommatophora; family Oreohelicidae; genus Oreohelix; species Oreohelix idahoensis. The sequence continues at coordinate 827,330 of JAMPIV010008937.1, read as the reverse complement.
GAAATTAATATTAACGATAATGTTGACCGACCGTGACATATATTCATTATAAATTATATGACGAGGCGACCAGACATGAAGTGTGTGATAATGTTGTCAGACAATTCTAAAAACACGGATGTCCAATTATTTGTTAAATTCATCATAATGACATGACGATTAGGCTAGAGGCACAGAACTAGAATACTGTTGCCGACATTTCTATGATAAATTTGGTGGGTTTAACTGACATTTATAATAATTCATCGGGTTAAGCTGACGATAAATCAGTCTAAAGAATTATAATACTGCCACTGGGGCAGAGAAATATAATAAAGGACAGACAGGAGAAACTTGAATTCAAGATTAGACTCTAGACATATGATGTTAGAGACTAAAATCTGAGGTGACAGGCAGAGGGACGGCTTAGGGAAAGACTGCTTTCTAAAGCTAGAAAATTAATGAAGCCGTCGTATTTGTCTTCAGTCTATGGTGGAGCCTTGCACGACAGTCCAATCTCAGCGCAGAATACGGAGTCGAGCACAGAGAAGGCAAATCCGAACCATTCAAGACCTACCGGGGCAACGTCAGGAGACCGGAGAACTAACCACACTTCACTATCAGCCGGGGGCTGAAAAGCTAAGTCCACGACAAAGGAAACTCACCTAATCAATGCCACAAAGTTTAGTCATCCATGATGAAAAACACGTGAATTGTGAGACACATAATACATACAGCAGACACTAATTCCATCGACAATACTATCATTCACCATCTATTCACTTTATTGCAATAAACCAATTGGGTGTATATACTGTACCCCACGCTTTGTTCCTTCCATTAGATGTTGAATATTGTCTATGTTTATCTTCCTTTATAAGGGAGGGGGGGCTCGTAAAATATAATATAATTTAAAGAATAATAATAATAGATAACTGAGAAGGGGACGACGGTAGCGAGAGACCAAATATCTCCTTACAATCTTTTCCAGACCTGTCGAGTTAGGAGAATTTACCCTCTTCGTCACCCTTCGGAAGTGGGAAAACCCAGCAGGGATTCCTTGAGCCAAATCTTCCACATCAGATCTATTATTTCCTCTAAATAATTCTCTTATCCTTTAAACGCTACGTGACACTGGTGTCTCGGTCCGGGATTTGAACTTATGTATTTTATCATACCTCTGGGATAGTATCATCCATTCAGTCATTACAGTATACCATTTTAACACATGTATTTTCACACAGTGAGCTCTAGAAAGACAGAAAACATTTTTTCTAGAAATTCAGGCATTGATTGGTGAATCCCTTTATATATGTTGTGTTTAATTAAGTTAGTTCTTGATTTTGTATTTCATTGAATTACAGACCTTAAGTCTCCATAACTGTAGTAATTTCATTCTACAGCAGTCGGATAAATAATTAGTATTTACTTGTTGCTAGAAATACTATTGGAAGGTAGCACTAGCTTACTCAGTGTGGACTTTAACTGCAAAAGATGGCTGAAATAGTTAAGCTTAAGGCAGCACTAGGGGAGGCCGGTCGAGATCTAGGTTATAGTGGGGTGGACCTTGCAAATTATGTCAGTGTCGAGACTGATAAGTATTACGCTCGAGAAACAGCGAAAGCTGAAAGAGAAGAGCGAATAAAGTTAGCAGAAATAGATGAGAGGATAAAAGCTGTAGACGCTAGAGAAAGAAGCGAGAGAGATGAACGCGAGCATGCATTGAAGATGAAGCAGTTAGAGATGCAGGGACAAGCTCAAAGAGTTGAACCAGTAGCCGGTGCGACCGCATCTACCTCCTCAGGCAACCTATCGCCACGGTCAGATGATATGCCTTCCTTGCACGCAGGGGGCACCGGACCTTTGCCATCCTCACTCATGTCAACTTTGGGACCTTTGACGTTTCCATTTGAAGCTTTCTCGGAACAAGCCGACTCGATCGATAGGTATCTCGACAAATTTGAGAAGTTTGCCACCACGTTTGGTTTGGAGAAGAGCAAATGGAACCTGAAACTGTCGCAAGGGCTTAGAGGAACTGCTTATGACGTGTATAGCAAGCTTCCTCCAGGTTTACAGGATGACTACGACTCTTTGAAAAAGGCACTATTGGTTCGTTATGAGCTACATGCTGACGCCTATAGGAAGAGGTTCCGTAACTCTAGGAGGGAAGTCGGAGAGAACTTTGCTCAGTTTGCTGCGAGACTGGATTCCTACGTGGAGAAGTGGGGTGCCCTAGGGAATTTTACTCATGATTGGGAAGGCCTGAAGGAAATGGTCATGATCGAACAACTGAAGGACACCATGACTTCCGACATGAGAAGATTCCTGACAGAGAATGGGGCCAGCACTTTAGAATCCATAGTCCAGTTAGCGGAACGATATCAGGCAGCACTATCAGAGAATCCACCACCCAGACGGAAACAACCAGATTACGTACCTAGACAGACAGCTCAGTCACACATGGACCCCCAAGTGAAACCACCGTATACTAACTTCAAAAAGCATGACAAGCCAGACTACAAGACTACTCAGAGATCTAATTTCCAGCAGCAGAGGCAAGGGGAAAAATGGTGTAAGCACTGTAGAACCATCACCCACAATACGCAGGAGTGCAACCGGAAAAACCCACCTCATCATGCTGCCTGCTTACGTAAAAGTGCCGCAAGGGGAAATGGACCGGAAGAACCTCTGGACAAACCCCGACATCCCCCGGTCGTTGAGACAGTCCTCGTAAATGACCAAGAGGTGACCTGCCTTTATGATACAGGCCTTGCATTCGACGCAGTTGTCTGTGCATCCCTAGTCAAGCCTGACCAGATGACAGAAGACACTATAGAAATACAAGGACCTACTAAAAGTGCAGCACCTATGCGTTTGGCCATAGCCAAGATTAAGGTCAAATCAAAATATGTGACTGGGGAAATCCGTGCAGCGATCTTGGACGACCCTATTTATCCCTTGATCTTAGGGTGTAGGTATGTGTTCTTGGGAGAACCCATTCACCCTCTGGTTGTGGCGGCTGTCACCACTAGAGGACAGGCCAAACGGAATACGGAGTTGGAATCCCCACCCAACATCCTTCCTGAGGAATTAAAAAAGGCACAAACGGAGGATCAATCTCTAGCACCCTGCTACAAAAAACTACCGAGAGCGCACACTCCTCTCCAAAAGGGAGACTTCTACAAGAAAAATGGGCTGTTGCATCGGAAAGCAGGAAATGGAGGACAGGAACATGGGCAACTTGTGGTTCCATCAGCATACCGAGCCCAGGTCCTAGAAATGGGCCATGCCCTTCCGTTTAGTGGCCACATGGGCATAAGTGCCACGATTCAGCGTATTTCATGTCATTATTATTGGCCAGGTATCAACGCCGATATCCAGAGATATGTGAAATCATGCCCGCAGTGCCAGAGGACAGCGCCGAAACACTGGACGGCCCCAGCCACTCTGGGAGAAATGCCAATCTTGGGCACACCCTTCGAACGAGTAGCGGTGGATATTGTGGGTCCACTTACTCGTAGCAAAAAGAGAAACAGTTATATACTCACGTTAGTGGATTGTTGCTCCATGTGGGCAGAGGCAATTGCTATGCCCGCCTGTGATTCTAAGCATGTTGCTGAGGCTCTGCTCACCATATTTACTCGGCTAGGGTTTCCGTCACAGATCCTGACAGATAATGGTTCCCAATTCCGAGGAAAACTCACCGAGGAAGTGTTTAGGATATTTCAGGCCCGACATATCCACACCTCTCCCTACCACCCCCAGGCAAATGGCCAGGTGGAGCGGTTTAACGGGACCCTTATTTCCATCCTTCGGAAACTTGCGCAGGAAAAACCAGAGAGCTGGGATCAATACTTACCCGCAGCACTATTTGCTTACCGCGAAGTACCCCACAATTCTACTGGGATGCCTCCTGCCACATTGCTGTTTGGTAGACCTATAAAAGGACCTTTAGAGGCACTGTTACGTACTTGGACAGATGATAAAGCTGATGAGACGGTCACCTCTGCATCCCAATACGTGAAGGAGTTGACCCAACGCCTTAAAACAGGATGGGAACTGGCAAAGGAAAATGTACGCCGTGCCCGTCGTAAACATGCGCGTTACTACAACCGCACTGCGAAGGATAGGGAGCTAGAAGTAGGAGAACAGGTATTATTACTCCTGCCCAGTAGCAATAATAAATTGCAAATCGGGTGGAGAGGTCCATATAAAATTGTTGAGAAAATGTCGCGCACCAATTACAAGATTGCCATAAAGGGGAAGCAGAAAATTTACCACATAAACCTGCTGAAGCGATATTATGAAAGACCAGGTGCAGAACCAGCACATTTCCTGACACTGGCTATTGCGACGGAAACTGAGGCAGAACCCCTGACCTCCTGTGAATACCCTCTTCGTCAGTGCGAAACTCATCAAGATGTTCAGATTAGTTCAACTTTAACGGAGGATCAGCAGGCACGGGTTCAACAGTTGTTGAGAAAACACACTAGTACACTCACGGATAAACCTGGCATGACCAACCTGATAGAATTTGATATGAAGCTAACAGACCTCGCCCCGGTACGAGTTAAGAACTATCCTGTTCCTTATGCTAAAGCAAAGGCATTGAGTGAGGAAATCGAGTACCTGCTTAAGGAAAATATTATCTCAAAATCAGAGTCGCCTTATAGTGCGAGTGTAGTGTTGCTTAGAAAATCCACAGGAGAACATCGCCTCTGCATAGACTACCGAAGGCTCAACGCTGTAACGGAATTTCAAGCGGAGCCCTTACCGGATCAGAATCAGCTTTTCACCAAGCTGAGTAGAGCACGATACTTTTCGAAGATAGACCTTAGCAAAGGGTACTACCAGATCCCGGTAAAAGAGGAAATTCGACATATGTTAGCATTTAGTACTTCTGAAGGCCATTACGAGTTTAATGTATTGCCATTTGGGCTAAGCAACGCCCCAAGCGTCTTTACTCGTATGATGAGGAAGCTACTGGAACCCCTGAACCACCCTGGGATAAGTAATTTCATGGACGACATACTTATTGCCACGAACACCTTTGAGGAGCACCTGGACGCAGTTTCCCTACTCTTCGAAAGACTTAGAGAAACAGGACTCACCGCTCGCCCTACAAAATGTCAAATTGCCTGCGAGCAACTAGAATTCCTGGGACACACTATCTCGCATGGATGCATGTTCCCAGATGCGCGTAATATTGAGAAGTTACAGCGGGCCCCACGACCCCAGACTAAAAAGGATGTAAGGTCATTTGTGTCTCTATGTGGCTTCTACCAGAGATATATTAAAGATTTTAATACCCTGAGTGCGCCATTGACCGCATTAACCAAGAATGGGAACCCGGACAAAGTAACCTGGACAGCGGAGTGCGAAAATGCCTACACGCTGCTGAAGGAGAAACTCACAGCTAGGCCAATTCTGCGACTGCCTGACTTAACTCTGAACTTTACGCTGCGAACAGATGCTAGCAATATAGGGATAGGAGCCACTCTCCTGCAGCCTAGTGATAGACCTTCTGCAACTCTATTCCCCATCGCATATGCTAGTAGGAAATTGAACCCTGCTGAACAGAACTACTCTACCATCGAACGAGAATGTCTGTCGCTAATATGGGCTGTGCAGAAGTTTCAACCATATTTATACGGGAAAAAGTTCACGGTGCAGTGTGATCACCAACCGTTGATATTTCTTGCAGCGTCGAAGAACCTTAATGCCCGGCTTATGAGATGGTCACTCCTGTTGCAGCCATATTCCTTTCACATAGAATACATACCTGGGAAGAACAACGTAGGGGCAGATTTTTTGAGCAGACATCCGGACGCAACCGAGGAGATATGAGAAACTGGAAAAGAAGAGGAAGACAGGACAAGAGGAGTTGGACGGAACGTCAAACTTGAGGAGGGGCTTGTGTGACAACTTGCCCAATCTTCTCTTCATTTTTTTTATTATTTACGGACATCGTTTTTTTTCTCATCCTCAATGCATGATCGCAAAGTCCCGGGAATTGTCACTGGCGGAAATTCTCCTAGCATTCAGTATTTCCTCCTCGCTATTTTTAGATACGACGTCATTGTTGACCAATGACCTCGGTAGCTAGGAACCTGTTTTAATTTAAGACTGCTTAAGCTGATAAAACCAGTTTATGCCACTTTAGGAAGACCCCACGTGACTTTTAACGCTATTGATTGGAGCGTTTATTTGACGCTAATGTCACATGATGCACGCTATGGATCACGTGTCCAAGCGGAAATGTCCCGCTAAAAGTGCGCCAACACGGGCAATCTTCACTTGCCCGGAACCCTTGAGACAGCTAGGTCTAACCCAATTATCGGCGAATTCTCGCATTAAAAGCACTGAAGCCACGTGTCTAATTGCGGGTTAGCGTCCATCTTTGAGTAGGTAAGTGAAATCTCGCTAGAATATAATGTGATGAAATGTGTAGTACATTGCAAAATCGACGCAAGATTGGTATGTTTACTTTATTCATATTTTTGTTTTACGATCACATCCAGCCACATGTGATCGGGTATATTTTATGATCCCACGGGATATGTACATGTTCATAATAATGTATAACGGGAATATATATATATATAGCTATTAATTTCCATATTATTTGATTATTTTCGACCCGACGTTTAGACTAACGGAAATTAATATTAACGATAATGTTGACCGACCGTGACATATATTCATTATAAATTATATGACGAGGCGACCAGACATGAAGTGTGTGATAATGTTGTCAGACAATTCTAAAAACACGGATGTCCAATTATTTGTTAAATTCATCATAATGACATGACGATTAGGCTAGAGGCACAGAACTAGAATACTGTTGCCGACATTTCTATGATAAATTTGGTGGGTTTAACTGACATTTATAATAATTCATCGGGTTAAGCTGACGATAAATCAGTCTAAAGAATTATAATACTGCCACTGGGGCAGAGAAATATAATAAAGGACAGACAGGAGAAACTTGAATTCAAGATTAGACTCTAGACATATGATGTTAGAGACTAAAATCTGAGGTGACAGGCAGAGGGACGGCTTAGGGAAAGACTGCTTTCTAAAGCTAGAAAATTAATGAAGCCGTCGTATTTGTCTTCAGTCTATGGTGGAGCCTTGCACGACAGTCCAATCTCAGCGCAGAATACGGAGTCGAGCACAGAGAAGGCAAATCCGAACCATTCAAGACCTACCGGGGCAACGTCAGGAGACCGGAGAACTAACCACACTTCACTATCAGCCGGGGGCTGAAAAGCTAAGTCCACGACAAAGGAAACTCACCTAATCAATGCCACAAAGTTTAGTCATCCATGATGAAAAACACGTGAATTGTGAGACACATAATACATACAGCAGACACTAATTCCATCGACAATACTATCATTCACCATCTATTCACTTTATTGCAATAAACCAATTGGGTGTATATACTGTACCCCACGCTTTGTTCCTTCCATTAGATGTTGAATATTGTCTATGTTTATCTTCCTTTATAAGGGAGGGGGGGCTCGTAAAATATAATATAATTTAAAGAATAATAATAATAGATAACTGAGAAGGGGACGACGGTAGCGAGAGACCAAATATCTCCTTACAATCTTTTCCAGACCTGTCGAGTTAGGAGAATTTACCCTCTTCGTCACCCTTCGGAAGTGGGAAAACCCAGCAGGGATTCCTTGAGCCAAATCTTCCACATCAGATCTATTATTTCCTCTAAATAATTCTCTTATCCTTTAAACGCTACGTGACAGATTGTAAAGTACCTTTTTCCAGCTACCAGCGACTATGAGGGGGACCACAGATGTAAATGAAGCTCAAAAGGGGACCATGAGCAAACAAAGGTTGAGAACCCCTGAACTATAAACTTACTGTGTCATTCTTGTCCTCTACATCAGTCATTCTACTTGTTCAACGTTACTGATCTACCATTTTTTTTTTATTGCAGCTACTTTTAAAGTTTTTCAACTGTAAATAATAAAATAATTCCACATGCGTGTCAAATGAGAAAGCATTTAGACAAATAAATAGAATAAAATCTTTGGAGGAAAAAAACATATTTTTTTTTCTGCCCATCCTTTTTACTAACTTCCTTGACGTCTCATTTACTTGTGATTATCTTTTCTACGGGTGTGCGCTCCCCTTAGATAACAATCAGATTTTATGTGCGGCCACTTCTCGCATTTCCTAGAGAAGTCAACGCTCAGCAAGGGGCGACACAAGATTATGGGATTGGAAATCACCTCGATCACTTGAACGTTCAACTGGTGACAATAATTAAATCATTCCTGTCAGAAAGAAAACTTGCAGTTTCTTACAATATTTCCAATTCAAACTCAGCCGTAATAAATACCGGCGTTCCTCAGGGTTCTATACTTGGTCCTCTACTTTTTTGCCATATACATTAATGACCTTTCACTACACATCAAGCACTCCTCCTGTGACCTGTTTGCAGACGACTGTACTGTTTACAAGAGTCATAAAAGTTGTAACACACTCAAACTATTGTTACAAAAAGAAACGGATAATCTGATTAAGTGGAGCAACGAAAATCGCATGCTAATAAATATCATTAAAACAAAATGCATGTTAATATCAACTAGACAAAAATTACAAAATTCAGAGAAAATAACACTTCAGATCTACATTGGTACATCACTAATTAAAAACGTTAATGAACATAAAACTCTAGGTATAGTCGTTGACCAGCATCTAAATTGGAACTCACATGTACATGCACTGACCAAACAAACGGTACAGAAAGTTTACCAGTTAGCTAAAATCAAACATTTCCTAGATGAAGACGCACGAAAATTGTTCTATATATCTCACATACAAGCAAACCTTGACTATTGCTCCATAATCTGGGATGGTTGCTCAATGTCCAACACAAAGAGATTCCGTTCACTACAAAAGCGTGCAGTGCGTCTAGTCTCTGACAACTGTCTAACTCAGTGTGTAGATGTATATAAAAATCTCAAAATACTGCCCTTAAGAAAGCGCCTTCTGTTTAACAAAGCTAAATTTGTTCACAAAATCCTGTCACAGAATGCTCCAGCATATCTGTGGCCAATGTTCAAATGCAATGAAAGACGCAGTCAACGCTTTAACAAATTGCACGTGCCCAAGCCTAGGCTTGACTTATTCAAGAAAAGCTTAGCGTACTCTGCTGCTCATCTTTAGAATTGTCTTCCACATAACCTAAGAAACAACCTCAGTCCCTATTCATATAATCGTAGACTTTTCGAATACTTTATGAGTTCTGATTATAATCACTGGACAACAGCCAAAATGTATCCGAGACAGAAGTAGCTATTTTTAAATAATTTGGACACGCTGATCACGAATATGAACTTAAAAATCGCGAATTAGCTCTAGTTTTAAAGATCCGGAGGAGGGGGGGGGGGTGTCAGTAGGCTGGTGGTTTCACCTTCCCGACGCGAATGACCCAGTACTTTTCTTTTCTATAGCCCTGGCGCGTGATTCCCCCGAGACGGATAGCCTTGAGCGCCAATTGGATGACGCAATCTGTAGCAGTCATTGCAACCACATTTCCTCCTTGTCATCATTTGTGTTGTGGATTCTGTGAGTGCAGCCATGTCGTTCAAGATGCCTCGTGAATGTGTGAACAGTGCGGATTATTTTTGCTACATTTGCGGACAAATAACTTTGCTATCACAAAGGCGACCCATTTCACCGATGATAAAGAAAGCTTACAGCCTTTATTTTGGTTGTGAGATCGGTGACCAGGACCGGTATTGGGCCCCACACATATGTTGTCAATCCTGTGCAACGAATCTGCGCTGCTGGTTGAACCGAAAAGGACGATCGATACGTTTTGCAGTTCCAATGGTGTGGGGGGAACCGACAAACCATCTTAATGATTGTTACTTTTGCATGACTCCTCCAATTGGACATGGTATTTCTAAGAAGATTAAGCTGCCTGTGACCTATCCGAATATTCCCTCTGCTATGCGGCCAGTGCCTTACGGGGAAGGACTTCCTGTTCCGGACCCACCAGAATCTTATACTCTGGATGATGAAGAAGATAATAAGGCCAGTGGACATCCGTCACCTGTGAAAGCATCTACATCAAGAGATCCCGATTTCGTGCCTATTGAAGATTCTACACAGCCACATAAAATTACCCAGAGTGAATTGAATGATCTAGTGAGAGATCTGGAATTGTCAAAAAATAAAGCAGAGCTGTTGGGGTCCAGACTGCAGCAATGGAATCTTCTAGAAGAGAATGTGCATGTTTCTGAGTTTCGTGCTCGGCAAAAAGATCTGCGTCCATATTTCAAAATGACAGATAACCTCATTGCTTGCGTTGATATAGTGGGTCTGATGGCAGCACTACACATATACTACAAAGACGACGATTGTAGGCTGTTCATTGATTCGTCCAAGTTGAGCTTAAAAGCTGTGCTGCTCCATAATGTTAACGTTTTACCATCTGTTCCACTCGGGTATGCAGTCCACATGAAAGAAACGTACAACAACATGAAACACATGTTACACACCATCAACTATGACAAGTATAAGTGGCAGATTTGTGGTGACCTGAAGATCATTGCCATCTTGATGGGGTGTGGTGAAATTACCGTGATACAACGTTAAAATATCTCAAATTATAAAGATAACGGGTAAGATAAAATGTAGGGATAAAAATATACGTAAGAAATGCCGTGACTTCTTCACCTACGCCCGCAGTTCCTACCGCCATTCAAACTAACTAGTTAGACATGCAGACGAAACGGAGATATAAAAAGGAAAAATATGACTGAACACGTGTTTGAAGCTAAAAGGCAAAAAGACGCAAGTTGTAGTTTAAGAAAAAAAAAATTCGCGCCACTAGTTGACACAATGTAAGGAAATGGACATAAAAAGACCTTGGCTCTTATTCGAAACAGTCGTATCTTAGACGTTTTACGGTACTTGGTTGTTTTGTTTGAATTCAGCGGCAAACGCCGTGGGGAAGGTTCGAAAACAAATTTCAAAAACTAACCTTGAGAAAAGTAGGTTTTTTTTAAATAATAAAGTTATTAAAATAAAACCTAGCTAGTTTGATAGCCCATCTTGAGCAGAGAAATAATATACTTTTAATTATACAGACGGACAGATAACACGGAAGATATTGACGAAAGACTGTATTGTTCACATCAGACTGGCGAACAGTATTGTTGTGCATACTTTCACTAAAAGTCACATTTTGCGTCCTTGAGACAGGAAAATGCAAAATTCAAACTGTAATGAACTAGAGGGGAAGGTCGGTGGATAGAAGCTAAAAATAACTTAGGAGGCAGGTTTGTGCAGTTTTTACGGGTAGTTGGTCCAAGAAACAAGTGTGTTTTTGTGAAAAACCAAGTAGAGACAGACGGACCAACAGACAATAATACATACTTGACTGAGATCTGACTGAAATTTGACTTTTAGTTTGAAGATTTGAAAAAAGTTAGAGGGGAAGTCCGTGATTGGACAAATGTATTCATATTAGCAAGAAAGAGGCGCACATTTGTGCCATTTTAAAGAAGACTGTCCAGTAACACAGTTCTTGACTGCTGTGGTGTTTTCCAGGAAATAATAAATAAAATTCAGTGGGACGCCATACTCTAGCCAGCAGCTCAGCTGAGTTTTGCTAGTCCAAAGTAACTGTGTTCTCAATTCTGAATTATGGTAAGGCCAGAAAGCATTTACCTTGTTTATTTAATATTTTGAGTGATTGATACTGCCATATCATGAAAAATGATTACGACAAGTAAGTGCTTGCTCTAGGTCCCCCGCCGCAGTCCAGGGCCTAGAGGCAAACTAATAATAAATAAAAACCGGTCTAAGACTATGGAAGGAGGATCGATTATTGACATCAGTGGGAACATATCACCCACCTTATTTAATAGAAGAAGAAGCTATTGAACATATTTCGGATGCAATGCAGTCCTGGGGAACTTGTACAAATTGATAACAACTAGGTGAGATGTGTTGAGTTGGTCAGATAGATCTGAATCAGTCTGTGTAATGTTGTTTTGTGGTGTGTGTGTAAGAGTGGCGCAGTGAATAGAGTACTGACACATGGCACAACTTTTGTTTCAGAATTGTGAGTTTCTGATCTGGCACTACGATTGTGCCAGATAATCTTATAGAAGTATCAAGCGAGTGCCTGTGCAGCCTAACTTATTTTACTCCAGTTAATGAGAGGAGTGGGCCACGGGAATTCTGTACTACGTCATTTCAGGCCAGTAAACTGCAACCTGGCCTGCTGGAGATTCATCAATAACTCCCACCATCAATAGAGAAATAAAGATTGTACAGATCCGTTAAGATCAGTCCCTATGTTAAGGACTATAAACTGTTTACACTTAGATTGAGCATGATGATGCCACCCCAACTAACCATCCATTACTAGTGTTCCCAGGACTTTGTAGATACCATTAATATTAATCATTGTAATAATAATAGACCTATGTACAAAAGTTATATTTGATTATGCAATATATATATGCATTTCATTGATAAATACCTATCATTTCATAAGTTCTGACCAAAAGAAATATTTGGTTCAGAACTAATAAATTTTAAAAGATTTTAAATTTAAACTTTAACAGCCAGTGTTAGTTCAGTGTATTGTAGAGTTATTATTATTATTATTAGACTTATTATTTACATGTGTGTGTCAGTGTATTTTATTACCTACACATTACATTTCAGTACCCTAGACTTTTAACGTAGCTAACACTCATTATAGTAGAATAGGTCTGTTTGAGGTCGGAAAGTGGTAGCAGAAAGGCCTCCTGTAACTCCCATAAACTTTTATCTCAGGAGCCTTACCAGCTGACCTCATACAGTACACTAGGCAACATATCAACCATACAATAACATCAAAAACCACTACAAATAATGGGGTCTTGTCCGGGGATTAAGTTATTAAAGATAGTAGGATCTCCTGGTCTGGGAATTAAACTAGTGGGGGCATAAGGGAATAAATTTAAAAGTGTCCCTTAAATAAAAAGTGGAGAATAAAAGTGATGAATCTTCACAGCCAGTGGTAATTAATTAATTAATTAAAATATATTACTTTGATAATTATACCTTGTTGTTTACCTTGGTAATCATATATTTAGAATTACCTTAGTCATTGCTAAATTGTATGTTGAGTATGGCAGATCTAGCAAAATTTAGAAATGCTGCTGTGCTGACGGCGAAGGAGATGAACATGGAGGGTCAAGTTTTAATTCAATATGTGACTTCAGAATGTGACAAGTATATTGAAAGGGAAGATAGGAGGTTAGCTGAAGAGAAGAGGCTACAATTTGAGGCTGATAAAGAACTTAAGAGGCTGCAGATTGAGGCAGAAGAAAAACGACAGCAAAGGGAGGCAGAAGAAAAACGACAGCAAAGGGAAGCAGAAGATAGTAGATTACAAAGGGAGCACGAATTACGACTAAGGGAGCTGGAATTACAAGGCCATGCTCCTGAAAATGGTGCCAGCCCTTTTGCCTCAGATGCTACGCCTAGTCAGGGAGCCTCAACCTCAGCTATGGGGTTTCATTTATACCATTTTAGTGAGAAAGACGATGACATCGAGGGGTATCTCAGTAGATTCGAACTATTAGCTACTACGTATGTGTTAGAGAGAGAGACGTGGAGTCTTAAGTTAACCCAGGGACTGAGAGGTACTTCTTATGAAGTTTTTGCTAAGATGCATAGAGACGACCAAGACAATTATGACATGCTAAAGCAGGCTTTGTTATTGAGATATGAAAAGAATGGTGAATTTTACCGTAAGAGGTTTAGAAATGCCAAACTGTTGTCGGGGAGACATATCACCAATTCTCTGCCAGACTAGAAACCTATTTGGAGAAATGGACTGCTCTGGGGAAGACCCAAGATCTTAAAGAGATGATCATGATAGAGCAATTAAGAGAGTCCATGGCTCCAGACCTGAGAAAATTTCTCATGGAACAAGGTACAGAGAGATTGGGGGAGGTTTTAAATGTCGCTGAGAGGTATCAGGCAGCCCAGGCAGAGGTAAGTGGCACTAAAAAGAAGCACATAGAAAATTTTAAAGCTCCACAGCTATTTAGTAAATTTGATACGAAAGAACAAGGTAATAAAGGCCGGACAAACTTTGATAGGCCACGAAATGATTATCGTGATAGAAACTCACAGTTCAATGACCAAAAATATAACGAAAGAAAACCGTTTAACCAAGGAAAGAGATGGTGCAAATGGTGTAAGAAAGACAACCATAACACCGAATTTTGTAAAAGGAAACCTTCAAACATTGCTGCAATGAAGTCGGGGAAACAAAGATTAAAGGTTAATCCTAATGGACAGCAGGAACCTTATCACCTCCCAGTTTGTGAGGATGTTATTTGTAATGGGGTCACCATAAGGTGCCTATATGATACAGGTTTGGATTATGATTCAGTTGCGAAGTCTAGCCTAGTGGACCCAAGTCAGTATACCACAGAAACAGTGGAAATACAAGGGACGACTAAGGACATACCACTCATGACACTTCCCATCGCAAGGAAAACGATGAAAACTCGCTATGTGGAAGGAGAAATCAGAGCAGCAGTGATAGATGAATCAATCTACCCTCTAATATTGGGGTGTAGATACGTCTTCTTGGGGAATCCCGAGAGACCTGTGATCATGGCGACAGTGCAGACCAGGTCACAGAAAAAGGAGGAAGAAGGTGAACCTATAAATGCTCATCCAGAGGAGATGAGGAAGGCGCAGGCTGAGGATAGGACACTCAAGCCATGTTTCAAAAAATTGCCCAAATGCCACACACCTCCAAGCAAGGGAGAGTACTTTATGAAGAACAAATTGATCTACAGGAAGGCCGGAACTGGAACAAATGGTCACAACCAGCTGGTTCTTCCCACTTCATATAGGGAAAAATGTGATGGAACTAGGGCATGCGATTCCCTTCAGTGGTCACATGGGGATCAGCGCCACAGGACAGCGTATAGCTTGTCATTACTTTTGGCCAGGGATAACGGAGGATATAAAAAGATATGTCAAATCCTGTCCAGAATGTCAAAGGGTAGCTCCAAAGCATTGGACTGCTCCTGCAACTCTAGGGGAAATGCCCATAGTGGGAACACCTTTTGAGAGGGTTGCAGTGGATTATGTGGGACCTCTCACTCGGACCAAGAGGAGGAACAGTTACATCCTTACTCTGGTGGACACTTGTTCTATGTGGGGAGAGGCGGTAGCCCTGCCATCAATTGATTCGAAACATGAAGCAGAGGCACTACTTACAATATTCAAGATTAGGATTCCCGCATCAAATCTTGACTGATAATGGCTCACAGTTCAAGGGGAAACTAACGGAAGAAGTTTTTAAGCTATTTCAAGCCAGGCACTTTCATTGTAGTCCGTACCATCCACAAGGGAACGGCCAGGTAGAGAGGTTCAACGGGACTCTCATTTCTATCCTGAGGAAGCTGGCACATGAAAAACCGGATATGTGGGATCAATTTCTGCCCGCTGCATTGTTTGCGTACCGGGAGGTACCACATAGTTCAACCGGGATGGCTCCCGCAACCCTGCTATTTGGGAGGCCAATAAAAGGTCCATTGGAAGCTTTATTAAGGACCTGGACAGATGAGAAAGCAGAAGAGACTGTTACCTCATCATATCAATATGTGAACGAGCTGACCACTCGTCTGAAAGCTGGATGGAAACTGGCAAATGATAATTTGAGACAAGCCAGGAAGAAACATGCAGCTTACTTTAATAGGAAGGCAAAGGACAGAGAATTAGCTGTGGGAGAGAAGGTGCTTCTTCTACTACCCGGCAGCCAGAATAAGTTGCAAATTGGATGGCAAGGTCCATATACGGTTCTAGAGAAGGTGTCTAGAACAAACTATAAAATTGACAAAAAGGGGAAGGAGAAAGTATATCATGTAAACCTTTTAAAGAAGTATCTGGACAGACCACTCCAGGAAAGCACCCCCTTACTGACCTTGGCTATCGCAACTCAAATGCAAAAGGAACCACTTACCTCACATGAATACCCATTACATCCTTGAGAAACAGCCGCACAGGTAAAAGTCAGTAAGCACCTGACTAAAAATCAGAGGGAGAGAGTTCAACAGGTTCTGGAGGAACATACAGATGTATTAACAGATAAACCAGGACATAAAAATTTGCTACAGTATGACATGAAGCTTGTAGACTCAAACCCAATCTGTATGAGAGCCTATTCTATTCCTTTCGCGAAGGAGAAGGCATTGAAAGAGGAAATAGATTATTTGTTGAAAGAAGGGATTATTTCACACAGTGAATCTTCTTTTAGCTCCAGTGTAGTTTTGTTGAGGAAAACGTCTGGGGAACATAGACTGTGCATAGATTACAGGAAACTGAATGCTGTCACAGAAGGACAAGTGGATCCATTACCAGACACAAAACAGTTATTTGCCAGATTGAACAAGGCAAAATACTTTTCGAAGGTCGATCTTAGCAAAGGCTATTACCAGATTCCAGTGAAGCCTGAAGTTAGACCTTATTTAGCCTTTAGCACCTCGGAAGGACATTATGAATTCAACATGCTACCATTCGGACTGAAAAATGCTCCGAGTGTATTTTCTAGGATGATGCGCAAATTGTTGGATCCCCTGAATAATCCATGTATCACAAATTTCATGGATGACATTCTTGTCGCCACGGAAACATTTGCGGAACACATTAACTCTCTGATTATGTTATTTGATAGGCTTAGGGAAGCGAACTTAACTGCTAGACCAACAAAACTTTGTATTGGATGCAAAGAGTTGGAATTCTTGGGACATACTGTATATCAGGGTAACCTTACCCCTGACCCCAAGAACCTGGAAAAACTGCAGAGAGCACCTAGACCACAAACAAAAAAAGACGTGCGATCATTCGTGTCGTTATGTGGGTTTTACCAAAAATATATCAAAAAATTTAACTCTATATGTGCTCCTCTGACTGATCTGACTCGCAAAGGAAATCCAGATAAAATTGTTTGGACTGCGCAATGTGAATTAGCCTTTCAAGAGTTAAAGGAAAAACTCACTAGCAAGCCTATTCTCAAATTGCCCGATTTGACTCAGGACTTTGTGGTGAGAACAGATGCAAGTAACGTAGGCCTGGGGGCGACTTTGTTGCAAAGGTCCTCTTCACCCAATGGGGAACTGAACCCAGTCGCTTATGCAAGCCGCAAGTTGAACAAAGCAGAGCAGGGATATTCCACAAGCGAAAAAGAATGTTTAGCGTTAATCTGGGCAATAAAAAAGTTCCAAATCTATCTGTATGGTAGGACTTTTGTGGTCCAGACGGATCATCAGCCTCTCGTGTTCTTATCTCAGGCCAAGCATGAAAATGCAAGATTGTTGAGATGGTCTTTATTGTTGCAACCTTATCAGTTTATTATCGAATATATCCCGGGGTCACAGAATGTCGGTGCAGATTTCCTCAGTAGGCACCCCTGTGATCAAAATTAGAGTAGTTGGCAGGCGTGAGGAGTAATTTTATCTATGTGTATCACTGGTTTTGGAACTTGCATTAGTGCATGTTCTCAGGTGGGGAGATGTGTGGTGAAATTACCGTGATACAACGTTAAAATATCTCAAATTATAAAGATAACGGGTAAGATAAAATGTAGGGATAAAAATATACGTAAGATATGCCGTGACTTCTTCACCTACGCCCGCAGTTCCTACCGCCATTCAAACTAAGTAGTTAGACATGCAGACGAAACGGAGATATAAAAAGGAAAAATATGACTGAACACAGGTTTGAACCTAAAAGGCAAAAAGACGCAAGGGGATAGTTTAAGAAAAAAAAATTCGCGCCACTAGTTGACACAATGTAAGGAAATGGACATAAAAAGACCTTGGCTCTTATTCGAAACAGTCGTATCTTAGACGTTTTACGGTACTTGGTTGTTTTGTTTGAATTCAGCGGCAAACGCCGTGGGGAAGGTTCGAAAACAAATTTCAAAAACTAACCTTGAGAAAAGTAGGTTTTTTTTAAATAATAAAGTTATTAAAATAAAACCTAGCTAGTTTGATAGCCCATCTTGAGCAGAGAAATAATATACTTTTAATTATACAGACGGCCAGATAACACGGAAGATATTGACGAAAGACTGTATTGTTCACATCAGACTGGCGAACAGTATTGTTGTGCATACTTTCACTAAAAGTTACATTTTGCGTCCTTGAGACAGGAAAATGCAAAATTCAAACTGTAATGAACTAGAGGGGAAGGTCGGTGGATAGAAGCTAAAAATAACTTAGGAGGCAGGTTTGTGCAGTTTTTACGGGTAGTTGGTCCAAGAAACAAGTGTGTTTTTGTGAAAAACCAAGTAGAGACAGACGGACCAACAGACAATAATACATACTTGACTGAGATCTGACTGAAATTTGACTTTTAGTTTGAAGATTTGAAAAAAGTTAGAGGGGAAGTCCGTGATTGGACAAATGTATTCATATTAGCAAGAAAGAGACGCACATTTGTGCCATTTTAAGGAAGACTGTCCAGTAACACAGTTCTTGACTGCTAGTGGTGTTTTCCAGGAAATAATAAATAAAATTCAGTGGGACGCCATACTCTAGCCAGCAGCTCAGCTGAGTTTTGCTAGTCCAAAGTAACTGTGTTCTCAATTCTGAATTATGGTAAGGCCAGAAAGCATTTATCTTGTTTATTTAATATTTTGAGTGATTGATACTGCCATATCATGAAAAATGATTACGACAAGTAAGTGCTTGCTCTAGGTCCCCCGCCGCAGTCCAGGGCCTAGAGGCAAACTAATAATAAATAAAAACCGGTTAAAGACTATGGAAGGAGGATCGATTATTGACATCAGTGGGAACATATCACCCACCTTATTTAATAGAAGAAGAAACTATTGAACATATTTCGGATGCAATGCAGTCCTGGGGAACTTGTACAAATTGATAACAACTAGGTGAGATGTGTTGAGTTGGTCAGATAGATCTGAATCAGTCTGTGTAATGTTGTTTTGTGGTGTGTGTGTAAGAGTGGCGCAGTGAATAGAGTACTGACACATGGCACAACTTTTGTTTCAGAATTGTGAGTTTCTGATCTGGCACTACGATTGTGCCAGATAATCTTATAGAAGTATCAAGCGAGTGCCTGTGCAGCCTAACTTATTTTACTCCAGCTAATGAGAGGAGTGGGCCACGAGAATTCTGTACTACGTCATTTCAGGCCAGTAAACTGCAACCTGGCCTGCTGGAGATTCATCAGTAACTCCCACCATCAATAGAGAAATAAAGATTGTACAGATCCGTTAAGATCAGTCCCTATGTTAAGGACTATAAACTGTTTACACTTAGATTGAGCATGATGATGCCACCCCAACTAACCATCCATTACTAGTGTTCCCAGGACTTTGTAGATACCATTAATATTAATCATTGTAATAATAATAGACCTATGTACAAAAGTTATATTTGATTATGCAATATTGTTGCGCACATATTTTTTGGCGCACGGATTACGCATACCATGTAAAATGTTTTAATTGTCTGATAAAGATATATTCATCTTTGAATGCATGTTTTTGGTCTTGAGGGACGGAACTCAGATTAGGCAATAAGTATTCATTCTGTGAGTTATCGCTCTTTGTAGCGTTCTTAAAAAATAGAACTCGGCGGAGGAATTTAGACTTACTTGAATCTATTCTGTGTTTGGTTAGGAATAGATTGTTCTTGCTTCAGAATGTCTATGGCCCGAATCTATGTGTAGTGCTTGTCTATGTAGGACGAGTATGTCTTATATCTTGATATCTTAGTATGTTTAAGTGGAACTATTTGTTCTTGTACTGTACTTTAGGGGGTCAGGTGTTCTCGGCGGATGAAGATAGGTTAGAGGGGCCTTCGGTTGTAAAAGCCTATGGCGGGAAGTCATGTCGTAGAGATGCCCAAGAGTTTGTGATCTCTTTAAGTTATCCTGGGGACGAAGATAGTTTCTTCCAGGATCGTTTAGTCTATGAGTTCCCCAGTTGTGATTCTATAACGCCGGGAGAGCGTTTTGTGCTTGCTAGTGTATTTCTTATGTCAAGGTAAAAACGTACTTTTGCTGACTTCGTTCATTCCTAGGCTTAAGATAGGCAGACGTTTACATGAATTTACCTATGAATATGTCGGGACGACATATCACCTAGCAGCACTAAATATGTTTATATGCAGCAACTATGAGGACAGAATATGCTGATCCTTGTAGAATCACTTATTGTTGATGAACAAAGCTTCGATTGAAGAATTGACTATACATCCGTATAGTGAGTGATGCTCAACCGGGAACCAGCAGCCATTGTGGAATTCGATTGATTTTGGAATTCTATTTATTACAAATCATCAAGCAGAGAACGGGAATGCTTCCTTATTATCAGGTGATGATTGAGAGATCACTATTATAAAGAAAACCCAATACCAGTGGGTTAACATTATCTTCACAGAGATTTGCTGTAATTTACCTAAAGGAATCTTCGCTAGAAAGAGGTCCTGTTTAGGAGTCAAGTTTGAACAGTATTGCTTAATTGACATGCTCGGTCAGTAAGGTCTACTGACTGTATTTATAAACAATGGAAATCTTGGTGTTTACAGATGCTCCATTGCAAGATTATTCTACATGAATGCTAATTTATGACGGTAGTCCATTGATCAACATTATGCTGTTTATGTCGACTTATGTTCCTGTAACTGTACCCATTCTGTCAAGTGTGTGCGTCGAATTAAACTATTGAAACGACTACAGTGGTCTGCATAAGTAAATTCTAGATACGTATGAATGAGTGTTTGAACCTTCAGTCAACTCCACAGAACAGTCTACACATTCGCGTATTGACATCCATTACAACACTCATTGTCAACACTGTATTCTTGTCAGGGCCTCATTGTGTCCCAGGACAAGGTGACATGTATACCTGACACTGTGCTCGGTTGTTTGAGTTGACTAGTCAGTCCCAGTACACCTTTACAACGTACTCTGACAAAACACAGTATTCACCATAAAAAAATAACAGCCTTTATTATTACGATCAAGAAAGAAAAAGAGAGTTATCACTCTGCACAGCAAGAGAGTTATCAATGTGGTAGGCCAGATTTCCGGGCTTAACCTGCACAGTTCATTGCGAGAAGTTAACAGCTACTGATACCAGTTTGTTTCCCTGACGCCTGATACGACACACTAGCAATGTTAGTCTACACCTGATTGGCAGTTCTTCACGTGACCCATGAAGCGATTACAGTATCTAGGTCACCGCTGTTGACATTTTGCTCCGTACAGGCATAATTTCATAGAACAGACAGCGTAGCACGGCAAGTTGTTTACAACTTTGTTTACAAGTGGACATCACAGCATTACACAGAACGTTGGCAAGCAAATTAATTGTGTTAGCAAGAAATAAAATAAACTGAGAAGTTCTACTTTCATCGTTGGACCTTCTTATGTTCTGCTATTGTGTTGAACTTTAATATTTAAGGACAGAAATTGTAGTTCAATAAAGTGGCAGTTATTTATTTTGATTAGAATATCTGTGCCATTATATGTCTGAACTGAAACTCTTGCTGCAACACATTGCATTCATGTGCTATTGCATTCTAGTTATATGATGATATATGTATTTATGTTTAATGTTTCCATATTATTCGTGTGTCTAATATAAGATTTCCCAAGTAACATAGGGCTTATATTAGCGTTCTATAGGGAGCAATTTTCTTTAGTGGAAATTTGCTGGCAACAACTGGTGCTATTTTTGTTAGTTGTGATGAGGTGTTCTTTTCTTCGTTGTTTTTGTTTATAATTTTGTGTTCCTTAGTTTTGTTTGATTTGTTTGTATTTGTAGGTCTATCCTTTGCTATCTTTCAGTTTTATACACAATTTATATTTATACACTGTGGCGTTATTTGTCTTGTTCATTCTATTGCAGATATCATCACGGATTCTGTGATCATTTTTCTTTGATTTTTCATATTCGATTTATTTGATTTCTGCAAATGTTTTCATGTTCTCTTGTATAATTGTTTTGTTGTGTTCTTGATCGACATACACTATTTAAAATATATTTGATCATGTGAATTTATAAGAAAAAAGTCAACTGTTGATTTTTAGTAATTGGTTGGTACACAGTTGATTATACAAGACCTTACTAAAGGCTTGTTTCCCCACAGAGTTTGGGATAAGGAGCTGATTAATCAAATTATTAAGAGCTTGTGGTTACATTACTTTGAAATATATATTACATTATTAGTGATTCAAGTGATCGCTATCATTATTAGACATCATGTCTACATTAGATTTCTTCATTGCACAAGGGAAATCCCTTGATAAGTCTGGAAAAGACTTAGAAGAATGGAAACTGCTCAATTTGCCATGGCATTAAAATCAGAAGAGAAAAAACAAAAAGAGGAAAATAAAAGATTGAAAATAGAAGCTGATCAAAAGAAAGCAGAAGCTGACGATAGAAAATTTCAGATGGAGATGGAATATAAAAGACTTCAAGCCGCTGCTGAAGAGAGAAGACTTCAAGCCGCTGCTGAAGAGAGAAGAATTCAAGCTGCTGCTGAGGAAAGAATACTTCAAATAGAAGAAAAAATTTAGACAGAGAAGCTGAACAAAAGAGATTAGACAAAGAAGCTGAAGCTGAGGAGAGAAAAGCAATAAGAGAACATGAACATCAAAAAGAACTTTTAGCATTTGAGTTAGAAAAGTTGAAATTGACAAACATGAGTAATGTCAATCAGTCATCTAGTGGTAAACCCTTTACTTACAAGGTCAAGGTACCAGCGTTCAATTCTGCCAGTGATGACATAACATTCTGGCTTGATAGATTTGAACGTGCTTGTCGAGCTCATAATGTGGATAAATCACAATATGCTAATCAGTTGTCTGAGAATTTAAAGGGTGATTCTCTGACGAGTTTAAGTTTGGTTGAAGAAACTGACAAGGATAATTATGAGGTTATTAGGGCAGCCTTGATAAAGAAATACCAGTTATCTGAGGAAGGTTACCGTATTTTATTTAAAAGAATGGTACCTGAATCAGGGGTAGAATTCTCAGAATTCATTGCAAGGACACGTCTTACATTTAATCGTTGGATTGAACTGTCCAAAACAGAAAAGACTTATGAAGCACTTATGGATTTATTGCTCAGGGACAAGATTATGTCAAGCATAAGTAAACCATTCCTTGAATTCCTACATGAGCGTAAACCTAAAACACTAAAAGAAATGGAAGAATATTGTACCCAATACGTCACTGCACATCCAGACGTAGCTATTAGCAATACTAAGGTTAAGGAAGGTATGCCAGTTGCATCAGCAACACCATACAACCCTAATTACTCACACAAATTCCAAGGACCTCAAAACAGGTTTAATAAAAAGGGTAACCATAACAGTTATCAGAACCAAGGTAACCAGTCATTTCAGGGTTCTTCTTCGAATATCTGGAGACGAGCCGACAGCCCTCGATTCAGGGGTGGTCATAATTATAGGAACTTCCGCAAAGGAAGTCATTATAGAAACTATCCTAGTTTTCCATCATGGAGACAAGAAGATCATAATTACAGAGATACTCATTATAATGAATATGATAATAGTAACCAGGGGAATTATGACTCAAACCCAAATAGGGGTTACAATAAAGGAAACAATGATAATTACAGAGGTAATAATAACAGAGGTAGACCCCAATATAAAAAGCAAAAATCTCATTATCATGCAAACTCTGCACAGCAAGAGTCCCATGATGCCTATAAACAAAATAAAGATAATGATGACTCTAATAATATGGCATGTGCCGCTTTCGATTTTGGGAGAGCATCTCAGTGCCCCCAATGCAAAACATTATTCGAACCAACTACGGTGTCCACTTTAATTTGTGGCCATCCTCTTCCCGCTCTTCCCGCGTCAATCGCGCATGATGGAAGAGGTTCTCTTGTCTTACACAAAGGTTTAGTAAATGACAATCCAGTTTCATTGCTTTTTGATTCTGGATGCACCACAATTGGTGTTAGGCAGTCACTCATAGATCCGTCTCGTGTTACAGGCAAAGTAGTCAAATGTGTAACATTTGGCGGCACCAAAGAGAAATATTCTACTGCTATCATTAGGATCGCTACTGCTTTCTTTACAGGAGATGTACACGCATGTCTTCTGCCGAATCCGATCGCTGATCTTATCATCGGTCGTATTCACGGAGTCAAACAATGCACTCCACAACAAATTTCCGTTTGGGAAAAACAAAATATGCAAACTGCTAATGCTGTAGTCACTAGAGCTCAAGCTCTCAATATGCCCGAAACTTCATCTATTGAAGATAATGAAGTGCATAACCAAGATGATCCCTTGGTAATTTCTCGTGACTCGTTTATAAAACAGCAAGAAGAGGATCTGACTCTAAAGAAATTCTTTACTCTTGCAACGAAAGGTGATCCGAATAAAGATACAAAGCGTAAATCTTGGATTACAATGAAGAATGGCGTACTTGTACGTATGGTGCAAGACTCCGACAAGTCAAGTCATTCTCAGATTCTTGTACCCAAGAATTTGAGAGTTAAAATTTTGCAACACGCACACGACTCTCAGTGTGCTGGACATATGGGTTTTTCCCGTACAAAGTCAAGAGTTCTTGCGGCTTTCTTTTGGCCTTTTGTGAACAAGGACATACGGATCTATTGTCGATCTTGTAAAATATGTCAAGAAGTCAAATCCAAAGGTCCACGCCATGCTGCACCTATTCAGGCTGCAGACATTCCTATTCGACCATTTCAGAAAATGGCGATAGACATCATTGGTCCATTTAAGATCAAATCTGCTAGAGGACACCAGTTTATCTTAACGTGTGTGGACATGTGCAAACGTTGGCCAGAGGCTATACCTCTGAAGAGCATTACTACGGCTGACATTGCAGATGCTCTTTGGCTTATATTTTCTCGTCTGGGATTTCCCGGAGAAATATTATCAGATCATGGCACCCAACTAATATCGGATACCATGTCTCAATTAATGTCTACTCTCCAGATAGAGAGATCTTTGAGCAGTATCTATCAACCAATGTCGAATGGGATGGTAGAACGCCTTAATAGAACACTCAAAAACTTACTAGGGAAGATAACTGAGGATCATCCTCAAGATTGGGATAGGGTTTTACCCGCGGCCCTCTTCGCTTACAGAGAGGTCCCCAATGAACATACAGGATTTTCTCCCTTTGAACTTGTCTTTGGCGCGCGACCGCGCCGCCCTATGTCTTTGCTTCATGATCTCATAACCGCTGATAATATTACCGATGACACAAAATCTTCTTACGAATATGTCATCGCGCTGAGACAAAAGATTATCGAAGCATGCAAATTGGCAACTTCTTCTTCTGAGTTTGCTAAGGAGAAAGCAAGACAATTTGCCAATAAGAAAAGAACCTTACGACAACTTTGTCCTGGTGACAAAGCATTTGTTTTGCTACCTTGTAGGGAAAACAGACTTCTTATTTCTTGGAAAGGTCCGTACGATATAATCTCGAAAATTTCCGATGTTGACTACATTGTCGATATTGATGGGAAGCGTAAAACCTTCCACATCAATATGCTTACGGAATTCCATGAACGTCCGGATTATTTACAGCCTATTTTCCAGGCAACGGACGATTCACCTGTCCAACATGGTCATTACTCATCACTGTCTGTAATACAGGATGAGGAAACAAGTTTTTCGGATGTTAATCTTCCGCTTCCGATGATTCCACTTCATTCTAGTGAATCATGGAAAATGTTACTGTTTCTCCCGATTTATCTCTAGGAGAACAGCGACAAGTTTCGGCTATGTTACAAACATTTCAGGATGTCCTTACTGACATTCCTGGACAAACTCATGTCATTGAACATGACATTATTCTAACTGACCATAATCCTATTAGAGTCAGACCTTATCCTATTCCTATACATTTTCAAGCACAGGTTGAAAAGGAGTTGGATGAGATGATAGATTTAAAAATAATTGAACCATCCACTTCTGCGTATTCTTCGCCGATGGTTATTGTCCGTAAAAAAAGACAATAACATACGTCTTTGCGTTGACTATCGCAAATTGAATCAAGTCACGAAGTTTGATGCTGAACCTATGCCTTTACTAGAAGAGCTACTTACTAAGCTTTCTAAATCGCATTTTTTCACTAAACTAGATTTGTCTAAAGGATATTGGCAAGTTCCTCTATCTGAACGCGCCAAACCTTTTACTGCTTTTTCTACACCTAGAGGCCTTTTTCAATGGAGTTTTATGCCTTTCGGCCTTATGAACGCACCAGCTACATTCGTACGCATGATGCGTAGAATTCTATCCTATCGGTCAGATGTCATTGCGTACCTAGACGACATCTGTCTTTTCAGCGATACTTGGGAAGATCACTATTCAGGGTTAGTTGAATTGCTATCTACTCTACGCGAGTATAACCTGACAGCGAAACCATCTAAAGCCTGCGTTGGTTTTAGCGAAATTTCTTTCTTAGGTCACCGTGTCGGGCATGGTTTCCTAAAGACAGAGGACCGTAATACAAGTAAAATACTTAACATTTCTATTCCTAAGACTAAAAAGCAAGTGCGAAGTCTCTTAGGTCTTATACAATTCTATGGACGATTCATTCCGAATCTGTCCTCAATCATGGCACCTCTTTCTACCTTGCTAAAGAAAGGGTCTCCTAATATAGTCCATTGGACTCAAGAATGTCAATCCTTTTTGGATAAGATCAAAACTATGTTTTCTACTGCACCTATTTTAGTTTTGCCTACTAAAAATAAGACATTTGTTCTTCGTAGTGACGCTTCATCCACTGGGATTGGAGCGGCACTAATGCAAGAGTACTCTGGAACTCTGCATCCCGTAATGTATATTTCCAGAAAGCTTAATGCTGCAGAAAGGAATTATTCGGTTTTAGACCGTGAACTGTTGGCTATGGTATGGTCAATTCTCAAATTACAAAGATTCGTTCTAGGCGCACATTTTATAGTAGAAACCGATCAGAAAGCTCTTACAGCTATCCAGAGTAAAAATTTGAAGAGGTCGAGGTCTACTCGATATGCAATTGCTCTTCAACCTTTTCATTTTTCGGTACGAGCTATCCGTGGATCAGATAATGTGATGGCAGACATTCTGTCTAGATGCCAACATGATTCCACTTAACTGTTGAGTATTGGACTTCTTAACACTCCCAACTCGACAACAGATTTTTCTTTTCTATATCAAAATAGATACACATTGTAATTCGTAATGACACTACGTTCATTGATATATAGTCACCGGTACTCGTTGATGATTTTTCTTTTTGTCAATCATGTACTTGGAATGCTTAAACTTAAATTGTTATATGCATTGTATCATTGCAATTATAGTAGTATGCGTTGGTGACACCTCCCTGGAAACACTTATGCTTAAGAGAAATGCTTTCTCTGAGAGATTGAGATTTTGCATTAATCTGGCTTAAATAATTCCAGATATTTCTCATCTGCGCAGTATTTATGCGTTGGGAGCCTATTGTATGTTGCTCTCAGATGGAAAAAAAATGATTTTCATTTTTTTCCCGGGGGGTGTGGTAATCTGTTGCGCACATATTTTTTGGCGCACGGATTACGCATACCATGTAAAATGTTTTAATTGTCTGATAAAGATATATTCATCTTTGAATGCATGTTTTTGGTCTTGAGGGACGGAACTCAGATTGGGCAATAAGTATTCATTCTGTGAGTTATCGCTCTTTGTAGCGTTCTTAAAAAA
Organism: Oreohelix idahoensis; assembly: GCA_024509875.1. Taxonomy (NCBI): domain Eukaryota; kingdom Metazoa; phylum Mollusca; class Gastropoda; order Stylommatophora; family Oreohelicidae; genus Oreohelix; species Oreohelix idahoensis. The sequence continues at coordinate 799,566 of JAMPIV010008937.1, read as the reverse complement.
TGGAACTCGGCGGAGGAATTTAGACTTACTTGAATCTATTCTGTGTTTGGTTAGGAATAGATTGTTCTTGCTTCAGAATGTCTATGGCCCGAATCTATGTGTAGTGCTTGTCTATGTAGGACGAGTATGTCTTATATCTTGATATCTTAGTATGTTTAAGTGGAACTATTTGTTCTTGTACTGTACTTTAGGGGGTCAGGTGTTCTCGGCGGATGAAGATAGGTTAAAGGGGCCTTCGGTTGTAAAAGCCTATGGCGGGAAGTCATGTCGTAGAGATGCCCAAGAGTTTGTGATCTCTTTAAGTTATCCTGGGGACGAAGATAATTTCTTCCAGGATCGTTTAGTCTATGAGTTCCCCAGTTGTGATTCTATAACGCCGGGAGAGCGTTTTGTGCTTGCTAGTGTATTTCTTATGTCAAGGTAAAAACGTACTTTTGCTGACTTCGTTCATTCCTAGGCTTAAGATAGGCAGACGTTTACATGAATTTACCTATGAATATGTCGGGACGACATATCACCTAGCAGCACTAAATATGTTTATATGCAGCAACTATGAGGACAGAATATGCTGATCCTTGTAGAATCATTTATTGTTGATGAACAAAGCTTCGACTGAAGATTTGACTATACATCCGTATAGTGAGTGATGCTCAACCGGGAACCAGCAGCCATTGTGGAATTCGATTGATTTTGGAATTCTATTTATTACAAATCATCAAGCAGAGAACGGGAATGCTTCCTTATTATCAGGTGATGATTGAGAGATCACTATTATAAAGAAAACCCAATACCAGTGGGTTAACATTATCTTCACAGAGATTTGCTGTAATTTACCTAAAGGAATCTTCGCTAGAAAGAGGTCCTGTTTAGGAGTCAAGTTTGAACAGTATTGCTTAATTGACATGCTGGGTCAGTAAGGTCTACTGACTGTATTTATAAACAATGGAAATCTTGGTGTTTACAGATGCTCCATTGCAAGATTATTCTACATGAATGCTAATTTATGACGGTAGTCCATTGATCAACATTATGCTGTTTATGTCGACTTATGTTCCTGTAACTGTATCCATTCTGTCAAGTGTGTGCGTCGAATTAAACTATTGAAACGACTACAGTGGTCTGCATAAGTAAATTCTAGATACGTATGAATGAGTGTTTGAACCTTCAGTCAACTCCACAGAACAGTCTACACATTCGCGTATTGACATCCATTACAACACTCATTGTCAACACTGTATTCTTGTCAGGGCCTCATTGTGTCCCAGGACAAGGTGACATGTATACCTGACACTGTGCTCGGTTGTTTGAGTTGACTAGTCAGTCCCAGTACACCTTTACGACGTACTCTGACAAAACACAGTATTCAACATACAAAAATAACAGCCTTTATTATTACCACAAGAAAGAAAAGGCGTTTATCGATATTGATGCAAAGTACCAAGCTTTATCAAGGCGATAGCTGCTCTGATGTATACACAGTTACGATCAAGAAACAAGAAAAAGAGAGTTATCAAATATATATATGCATTTCATTGATAAATACCTATCATTTCATAAGTTCTGACCAAAAGAAATATTTGGTTCAGAACTAATAAATTTTAAAAGATTTTAAATTTAAACTTTAACAGCCAGTGTTAGTTCAGTGTATTGTAGAGTTATTATTATTATTAGACTTATTATTTACATGTGTGTGTCAGTGTATTTTATTACCTACACATTACATTTCAGTACCCTAGACTTTTAACGTAGCTAACACTCATTATAGTAGAATAGGTCTGTTTGAGGTCGTAAAGTGGTAGCAGAAAGGCCTCCTGTAACTCCCATAAACTTTTATCTCAGGAGCCTTCACAGCTGACCTCATACAGTACACTAGGCAACATATCAACCAAACCATAACATCAAAAACCACTACATGGGGCTACAGCAGGGTTACATAAAGTTTTGCTGTTTCCTCTGTCTGTGGGACAGCCGTGCCACGACTACCCACTACAAGAAAAAGGATTGGCCCCAACGACAATCACTTGAAGCGGGGAAAAAGAATGTACTTAACGAACAACTTGTAGAATCCCACAAGATCTTGCTCCCTCCTCTCCACATCAAACTTGGACTAATGAAGAATTTTGTAAAGGCCATGGATCGAAATGGGGCAGGATTTTTATACCTTCGTGATAAATTTCCAAGACTTAGTGAGACCAAAATCAAGGAAGGTGTATTTGTCGGTCCACAGATACGTCAGCTCTTCCGAGATCAGCGTTTTGATGATATCACAGGTGATGAAAAGTTAGCTTGGAATGCTTTCCAGCAAGTGGCCACAAACTTTCTAGGAAACACTAAGGCTGACAATTACCAGGAGCTTGTAGAAACCCTCTTGCAGCGCTACGAGAGACTAGGGTGCAACATGTCTGTGAAATTACACTTTTTACACTCTCATCTGGATTTCTTCTCTGCTAACTGCGGTGCTGTCAGTGACGAGCATGGGGAACGATTTCATCAGGACATTACTACCCTCGAAAAAAGGTACCAAGGGAAATGGAATGCAGCAATGCTAGCAGACTATTGTTGGACCCTTGTGAGAGATGCTCCAGAAACTCATTACAAGCGACAGGCAAAAAGGCGTCGCTGTGAATCATTTCCGCTATGAGCATTATTATTATTAGTATATGCAAATGTGTAAAACTTGTTTTATAGATATTTAAAAAAAAAAAAAAAACTAGAGCTAATCTGGTGTTTTAACGGCCATTTTCATATTCAGCAGCCCAAACAACATAAAGGTAACTTGGTTTAATCTCAGATACACAGGAAAAGTCAAAATTTGTTGTCCGGTGTTACATGCCCCCCTAATCGGATTATCTTTTCTTATAATATCAACTGTAGGTTCTAATGACGATGTTTGTACTTTTCAACATATTTTATGTCATGCTTATAAGTAGTCAATGTTAATAAGAGTGTGTTATTTTATTTTATTTTACTTTACAACGTTGAATTCCTTGAAATTGATATGTAAAATGCAAGTGAGAATAAATGAATTCAGTATGAAAGGTGAGAGAAAAGAAGGGCAGAATGTAAAGTGGGCCTGCGTGCCCCATTCTCAACCCTTTGAAAATAAAGTTCGTTCGTTCGTTTGTTCGTCTCCTAACATAATCAGGGACGTTGTACAGTCAAGTATTGCAAGATAATGTGTTATTGTGTGGGCAGACCATAGAACTGCCTAATCTGTTTTCCAGCTGGAAAGATGAGACGGGAAATGTTGTAAAATTACGGCGGGGTCGGATAACCAAACTGGCCGGAAATGTGTAACGCAACCAATTCCGGCAATACATGTCAATTAGCGAAGCCATTCCATAACTGTCGGCTACACGAGAGGAGCACGGTGGCAGCATGACCGTCTCCAACCAAGTTGAGGGAGAAACTGTATGGCGACGAGAGAAACCTGAGACGGACTGATGTGTAAGAGATAAGAGAGATAGATGCGGTTATGTGGTAGCGAACGAAGAAGAAGAGGAAGATGACTTGTTGACGATGCCTGGAGACAAATATGACAGAGGTAAAAAAAAGGCCTTGTGATGATGATACAGGGCAGAAAAGCTTGGCATGTTTTTGTTGAGGACCTGTGCTCTCTACATGGAGCTGAAAAGTATTGATGTATTTATTTGATTATAATCTCACGATACTGACCTTCCCCTGGGGCTATAACTTTCAGATGAATTACTTGAGGCCGGTTGATCAGGACTGATGGCTCTTTTTGGTGGCCTAGCAGAAGATCCTGCAAGTCACGTGGCAATGATGTAAGCCTTGGTGGTAATTTCCACTGATCTCTCATCTAAGATGAAAAAGACAAAGAATTAACACGGTTAAACACAAATTATTTTCGTTTACATAGCTTAAAGCAACCAATGCCTTTGTGAGCCCAAGATGGTAGAGATATTTAAAAATGTAAAACGCTAATGATCTAAAACTGATCAGAATATTGTCGTGCGTTAAGGGTATGAACATCATCGTTGTCGGCATTATCATCATCACGCCTCCTTTCTTTGTTCAACTTGACACATAAAGATAATTCTATAGAGCAGTTTTCTTCGACTTTGCCCATGAGATTCTGGTTGCCATTAGTGTCATTTCCTACGTTCAACTGTACGTTCTCTTTGATCTCCCTAGTTCTTTCTTTACTTACGGGTTCCAGTCAAATGGATGCCTGCTTATACTGGTAGTCGTTTCCCGAGGGTCATATCCAACAACCAAAAAGCTACAAACTACAATAAATGGGTGCTGGTTTATAACAGAAAGATTGAAGTGGCATGACAAGATCACTAATGTTGAACTCATGACAAGAACCAGACAAGGTAGGAAATGAGAAGAAGACGCTGTGAACGGATAGGACACACATTGAAAAATCGGTTGATAAATGCTATCAACTGGTAACTATAACTGGTAATGTATCAGGCTGTCCTTTTTCTGGAATCCCTAAGGTAAGAGATGAAGAAGGAGACCAAGGAACACATGGAGAAGAGAACTGGAGACAGGCATGAAGGAGACAAGGAAAGACTTTGAGCTGATAGGATTTGGACAGGTAGACTTGGCATACGTTTATTGAAGGCCTATTCTCCTTGTGAAGCTGAAGGGTGGTGAAGATGATGCCATATCTAACATCACTTTCTTTAATCTCTAGCTGTACATGTTGTCTGGTTCTTTTCTGCAGGTTTGCATTTGTAAGCACAACTGGTCATTTGATATTGAAGAATGCGATGCAGGCATCTAACGAAGAATGTCTGGAGTTTGGACATGATATTTTTGGTGACATACCCCATTGTTTTTAATAATACTGTAGCAAAGACAGTGTATTTATAATGGTCGTTTTAGACAAATCAGATTTTATTGATCAAGGCAATGACATCCTAATTTGTCCTTCTTTGTAGATGTTGGTCAGAGGTCGAACTGAGCAGACGTGTGTGGGTCGTGTCTCTCATTTGGAATTTTTGACACAGGCATGTCAAATTATACTTCAAGGATTTTTATATCGGTGTATTCCTTTTTTGGATTGTAAATTTTGTGAACATGACATTGTGTGGATTTAATAGATGGTATTTCAGAAGTGCTGGGAAATTATAAACCATTCATTTCCTTTTGGTAAGTACAAATGCTTGTAAAAATGACCACGTGACTCGTCGCTGTTAAAGAAGGGTAAGTCAGCCAGTGTGTCGTCTTGGCTACCAACCCCACGCCAACAGACAAGGTTTCCAGCAGAACGATGTATTTCATCAGTAATTAAACCCAGGGGACATGTAAACATGTCACACTTAGAGATCGGCCATGGCTCGCAGGTAATAAATGCCCCTAGGGACTGTAGATTGCGCCCAACTACGATAAAAAATTACTTCCTAGTCAAAGACAGGGCTCTGAGCGTTAAACTGATGGGATGTAACAAAGAATCGGATTTCACCTTCACAATATCAAATGACGGTAAATGTGTTACTGTACCATTCAACAACACATTTCATTACGACGCGTTTCGCACAACGTTTACCAAACACTACCAAACTGACCATGTCGAGACTAGAGCAGATAAACAAGGTGTCTTTGTAGAAGATTTAATCACATCACCACTACTATCTGTGCACCTCTACCATACCAAAAACAAAGTAATGGCTCAAGGAACTGCCACTGTTATTGAGTCATGGCTGGAAACGGATTTTGTCAGTTTAAATGAGTCTGCACAAAACATAATTTCTACCACAAAATTGGACTCGACAACATTTTTACCCCAGCTCGCAATAGACATCACATCATCAGCTGCCAACGTCTCATCTGCTGATAGCGAAATCCTCACCATTAACTCTAGCTTAGATTTTCCCACAAATACATCCACAGCATGCGACTTTCCAATGAACGGCAAAGTAACAGATACTCCACTTTCTCAGCACATGCTGGCCATTGAATATCCCATAGGCCCTAAAGACTGGGCCACACAAACAGATGAAACGTCATCTCATTGAAAACCACCCAGAGGTTACTAAAAGGATAAATACACCGTGCTGCCAGGAACTGGTGCTCAAAATGCAGAATGCAATGTGAGATCTAATTGCTGATCTGTCAAATATTGTCCACAAATCGATGAGTACAGAAAACGAACGCTTCAAAAATGAGATACTTTCTTTGAGAGAAGACAATGCCAAGATGAAACTCATCATTGAACAACTACGGGGCGATGTTTCTATTTCTAAATCAACTCAGTTAATGCATCATCTTATAGTACCTGAACCTTTTGGTGATTCTACCAAAGAACAAACATCAAACGAATGCCACAAGCAGCAACAATGTCAAACCAAACAAGTTTCAGGTACACACGAAAATTACCCTATCAGTATAAAAATAAGCAACAGGTTTTCAGCCCTTAATGAGAGCTCAGTACAAAGTGAAAAGTTGCCAAATCATGTACCGACGTCCCAACCACCCATCCTAATAACCCAGGTTCATCAGGACGATTCACACCAAGAGAACCAATGGCGACAACAAGAATTAAAACGAAAACTGAGTCAACAACCATGTGGTGAAGCAACACATATCATAATTGGCGACTCTCTCTTAAAAGGGATTTACAACGATCGAATGTCCACCACAAAAGAAGAATCCGTCTCAGTGTTGACGATGCCTGGAGCTGGAACTGAAAGTCAGCGTAAGCCCCTCTGCGATTTCAAGATTAACCACTACAATAAAGCAAAAATTTCCTAACACCTCCATTTATATGTCATCAATTATTCCGCCTTGCTATGGATTTCAGCGTCGCATAGCAGACTTCAACAACAAGACACTACAGAGCTACTGCAAACACAACAACATTAGTTTTATCAACCACACTCTTTTCTTTACAAGCACACCAGGAGCACCAAAGAAACGCCTCTACAAAGATCAAATACATACATCCAAACTAGGAAGCAGCATCCTAGCAAAAAAATAAAATATCCGGAGCGTACGCAAAACGACAACCTAATATACACTGATAAAAAAAAACATCCACCATGAAATCAGCCAATCACGATAATGCACAACATAACTTACCGGCCACTCATAGAAGCGTACCTAGTGGAAGTGGCTTACCTTACAACAACCATAATGCCACCAACAGTCAGGAAGCCAAACGTTATGATGTTATGTTTCCTACACTGCCCATAAGTCAGTCCCTCACAAACAAATTACAGGACAGTTCTACGAGCAGTGTCACAAGGTCCCAGACCCAGAAACATCTTAGCAGTGTTGAAACAACATCCGACGAAATCTAGTCATTCTTCCTCCCGTAGTCCATCATCGTCGTCCTCAGTGGAATCCAGAACTTGGCTACCTGATGCAATTCAGCTCTGCGTTACTCATCCAATCACTAATGATGTTTGAGCAACGTGGCCCCTACTATATACCAGACAGAGACATCCGTTATCGATGATAACTACACACATACCTTTTCACTGACTTAATCCCTGTGACCAAAGCCGCCTCCCCCATGTAATTTAGTTGATTACTGTTACGCCTAAAGTAATAAGTACTTTGTTATTTTCTTGGAACACTCGTATTTCATTGGCTACAGGCCTTTAAAAGTGTTTTACTTGTTTGATTTTGATTATTTTAAATTCGTATCTTCTGTGTCCTTTTATTACTTTGTTGGATTTTGAATGTTGTGGCGTGAAACTGTGCGTGCCTGCTTTTGTGCGACTATTTTCATATACTCCTGACAGTTTCAGTCCATTGCAATTGTTAGTATTGCCTCTGACAAGTGTTTCGTAAGTAAGTACTAACATTTTTACCTTCACTCACTTGGTAAGTTAATTAATCTAAATGTTCATGATTTTTGTGTTAACACTGCTTTTGTTATTGATATTTTAAAACCCCCTCTCTAAAATTAAATGCATACAAATCAGAGACAATGGATAATTAAAGATGGTCTACGGCTGGGTCATCTAAACATTTACCATCTATTAGGCAAACTTCCTGAGCTTACACGAATTCTGAATCAACGTTTTCATGTATTTGAACTTTCGGAAAGTCGTTTAAATGACAAAATATCAGATGATGATATTGCACTACAAGGCTCTAAAACTGTTCGACGAGACTCAAGTAGAAAGCTACAAACAGGTTCTCACTGTTCTAGTCTACTATCATTTACTGGACACAGTATTAAGGTCCTAAGGGTCTTGTTGGATTCGGCCTATACTGCTTGATAGAAATACAACAGAAGTGATTGCGTCATTAATAGGCTGAACTGCCCATGGAGGACTTCTGGTGTCGTGTATTGTGGTTCGCACTATTGACCTGCCATTGAAACATCATTTTTGATGATGCGTAGATGGCAGAGCGGATAGTGTGATTCGCTTGCATGGCTAGGCGGGGTTGTCGCACGGAAGGTCCAGTGTTCAAATCCTGGGTAAGCCACTCATGTCTGTTGTTTTTCTGTTGTCTGGTGTTTTACTTCTTTATTTCCTGCGAGTGCCTGATAACATACCTTTATATTTGTTTCATATTAATTTCATATTAATTTACTGTTTACAGGCCTCAGGTTTCCCTCCCTTATTTGTAATAAATGTTTGTACAATACCAAACCTACCCACTATCCTGTTCTCACTGTTCTAGTCTACTATCATTTACTGGACACAGTATTAAGGTCCTAAGGGTCTTGTTGGATTCGGCCTATACTGCTTGATAGAAATACAACAGAAGTGATTGCGTCATTAATAGGCTGAACTGCCCATGGAGGACTTCTGGTGTCGTGTATTGTGGTTCGCACTATTGACCTGCCATTGAAACATCATTTTTGATGATGCGTAGATGGCAGAGCGGATAGTGTGATTCGCTTGCATGGCTAGGCGGGGTTGTCGCACGGAAGGTCCAGTGTTCAAATCCTGGGTAAGCCACTCATGTCTGTTGTTTTTCTGTTGTCTGGTGTTCTACTTCTTTATTTCCTGCGAGTGCCTGATAACATACCTTTATATTTGTTTCATATTAATTTCATATTAATTTACAACACAAACCAAACGTGGGAAAACTTCATACTAGCATACAACCTAAAACAAATAATCAACCAGCCTACCAGGGTAACAAAAACATCATCCACAACAATTGACCACATCTACGTCCCCTGTGCAGAAAACATTATAGAATGCTCTGTTCCTATTGTCGCAATGAGTGACCACTATCCAATATGTTGCACGTGGTCAAAGAATAAATATAAAGCTCCCAGAAATAAACATATAAGCATTAAATTTAGAAGTTTCAAAAATTTCAACCATGAACTATTTTTACATGATTTGTGAGCTGCACCTCTAGCCAGTGTTTACTAGCTTTCTGATCCCGATGACACCATTGCTCATTGGACACGTATCTTTCATTGTGTGTTTGATGACCACACCAACTAAAGAAGTTCGTGTGAAACGAAAGATCAAATCTCTTTGGATCACACCAGCAGTGCTAGAAGCCATGAGGCAGCGAGATCAAGCTCACAAAAATAAGGACTTTAACACATACAGAACACACAGGAACAAGGTACAATATTTAATACGTAGAGAAAAGAAAACATACTTTAAAAACTTAGTTCAGAACAAAACAAACAGTAGAGATGTGTGGAAAGCAATCAATACTCTAGCAAATAAACGAAATTCGCCAGATTCGTTAACCCCCAACACATCATTTACTTGTACAGACTTCAGCAATTACTTTCAGCAGAAATAACCAGTCTTAAATCTACGATACCAGATTCCCCTTGTGACCTAGGCCAACTGTCAGCATTCTGTGAGAACAAATGCACAAATACAATCACATCCGACATTCCGTTTATGGCAGTTAACGAAGTGTATAACTATCTTCTAGGCCTTAAAGAGAAGGACTTGACGGAATCAGTAATCGAATACTGCGCTTTGCTGCGCCAGTTATTAGTGATTCACTAACATACATATACAATCTATGTATCGCAAAGAGTTATTTTCCGTCGCACTTTAAAGTCGCTAAGGTATATCCTCTTTTCAAACCTGGTTCCTCCGATAATTGTAACTTTGGTACCATAGGCCAATCTCTCTAAAATCATCGCTATCAAACCACTGGAAAAACACATACATAAAATTACACTACAACACCTAGTTACCAACGACTTACTAATTGATAGTCAGTCGGGGTTCTTCTTCTTCTTCTTCCTCGTTCGCCCTGAAAAGGACGGTGGTTGCATTGTGTCTGTTTGCGCCTAAGCTGTGATATCTGCACCTTTCGGTCGACACATCCGACTTCTGCACGGCATTTTTTAGGGACCGGGTTTGCCTTCCCATTTTAATCCGCACTCGCTCAGCCAGACTGCACTGCTGCTGACTGTTTCCAGGACCACCACGTGGAGGTGGAGTGCGGTCTTGACCAGCTCTGGTTCGCTGGTCCTGACGCAAGCAGTCAAGCTATGAGTCGCTGACTGCGTTCACTATTGCTGCGTCTTTTGGGTCGGGGTTCAGACCTAAACATTCATGTCACTCTGCTCTAACTAAGATGATAGACAACTAGCACCTAAATATTAACAACGATAACATGTGTGGGGCAGTCTTTGTAGACTTTAGAAAAGCATTTGATATGATAGATCACGCTATTTTAATTAGAAAACTAGAAACATCAAAAGTAAACTTTCTCCTGGTGACAATAATTAACTCATTTCTGTCAGACAGAAAGCATGTGGTTTCTTACAACAACTCATATTCAAACCCAGCCGTAATACCGGTGTTCCTCAGGGTTCTATACTTGGTCCTCTACTTTTTGCCATATACATTAACGACCTTCCACTACACATCAAGCACTCCTCCTGTGTACTGTTTACAAGAGTGATAACAGTTGTAGCACACTCGAACTTTCGTTACAAAAAGATACAGGAAATCTGATCAAGTAAAGCAACGGAAATCGCATGCTAATAAATATCAATAAAACAAAATGCACGATAATATCAACTAGACAAAAATTACAAAATTCAAAGAAAACCACACTTCAGATCTACATTGGTACCTCACTAATTGAAAACGTTAATGAACATTAAACTCTAGGTATAGTCGTTGACCACCATCTAAATTGGAACTCACATGTACATGCACTGACCAAACAAACGGTACAGAAAGTTTACCAGTTAGCTAAAATCAAACATTTCCTAGACGAAGATGCACGAAAATTGTTCTATATATCTTACATACAAGCAAACTTTGGCTATTGCTGCACAAACTGGGATGGTTGCTCAATGTCCAACACAAAGAGACTCCGTTCACTACAAAAGCGTGCAGTGCGTCTAGTATCTGACAACTACCTAACTCAGTGTGTAGATGTATATAAAAATCTCCAAAATACTGCCCTTAAGAAAGCGCCTTCTGTTTAGCAAAGCTAAACTTGTTCACAAAATCCTGTCACATAATGCTCCAGCATATCTGTGGCCAATGTTCAAATATACTACTCGTCAAAAGTCAAGGGCCACTTAGAAAAACCTTGGTTGAAACCATAAAACAAATCTGATATAAACGTAATTGGTATCAGTCAAAACGGCATTTATTGAATACCAAATTGACATGTCACGTAAAGAAATGGAAACACACATTCAAACGCAATGAAGCTGTGAAGTGTGTCACACACCTTTTCAAAAGTCACACAATAGATATTGGACAAATAGACATTTCAAAATCGGGTATGACCACCGTTTGCAGCAAGGCATTCAAGACAGCGTAGACGCATCGAGTCCACACGAGTCCGAAGAGTATCCTGAGGAACAGCTCGCCATTCCTAAAGCAGAAATTCAGTCAGCTGTGCAACATCCATTGGCAGGAGGTGATTTGTTGACAATCTTCGACCAAGGACATCCCAGAGGTGCTCAATCGGAGAAAGGTCAGGTGAATGAGCTGGCCACGCCATCCTGATGATCCCATGTTGCTGAATAAACTCATTCACCACACGAGCTCAATGGGGTCGAGCGTTATAATCTTGGAAGATGGCATTACCACCTATGGCCTCCAGAGCAGGCTGAACAATTGGTCTCAAGATTTCGTTCTGGTATCTTGGGCCGGTCAAGTTGCCTTGGATGATGTAGAGTGGGGTCCTGCCGTGTCTGTAGAAGCCTCCCTAGACCATGACAGAACCCCTACCATAACGATCCACCTCTCGAATTGTGTCATCAGTAAATCGCTCTCCTGGTCGTCTCCAAACTCGAATCCTGCCATCATTGAATGACACAGTGAAGCGAGATTCATCAGTGAAGAGAACTTGACTCCATTGTTGCCTTGTCCATCGGATGTGCTCGCGACACCAAGCAACATGGGCTCTGCGATGAGCAGGAGAAAGAGGGATTCTGACTGCAGGACGTCGAGCAGCCAGTCCAAATTCATGTAAACGTCTGCGAATGGTGCTTTGACTGACATTAACGTTTACAGTTTGTCTCAGCTGACATCTTGGAGTGGAACAAGTCACTGTTCGATGGCGCAGGGCTGACAACAAGAGGTACCGGTCATCATGTCTATTGGTGCATCTAGGGTGACCTGGCTGGTGGCGATCCTCCACACTTCCTGTGGCCTGAAATCTCTTCAAAATTCTTTGGATAGTAGAGTGTGACACTGCAAGCCATCTAGCAACCTCACGGACAGATAAACCACTTTCAACCCACGCTATAGCCCTCATTCTTTGTAAGGTGTCAAGACTTCTTCTCAGTGGCATGGTTTTTGCAAGTGCTGAAACTACCCTAAGTCTGCTGATTGTAAAACAAATTAAGAGTGAACTCTGTTCACGAAAAGTCGCCATTGCACGTGGAATTGTCCATCTGGGTACATTAATTACATCACGTGTTTGGTTCTACGGAAGTTTGAAAAAAAAAACAGATTAAAAATGTGAATTTATGGTCAGCAAACCAAATTGCACGTGATCACCATGGTTGTCGGTGAGTTGTTTTTATGCTTAGCGTGCATAGAGGACTGTCAGAGGAAGATATTGCACCCATCTTTACTAAAAACTTCCTTCATTTAATCATTCTATGCGCTTATATAAAAGTGTATTGAAAATAATAGGGTGGCCCTTGACTTTTCACGAGTAGTATATAATATTAATATTATTTGATGATGCCCAATTTTTGTTAAAGAATTATTCAATTTTTAATACCTGTTAAAACCTAAATGATTATTAAATTTGTTACATATATCTATCTAAATTTAAAGTTAATTTAATCATTTTGAATGTGTTGTATCTGTATGACTCAGACAATGTCTTAAACAGAGCTATACAATAATAATAAGAGGAATTCGCCGAGTCTCATTTATCAACCCCGCGGTGTTTTATTCTGTTTAGCACAGGGATTACATGTATCAAAAGTTAAAGAAAAAACGCACACAGAAATGAATGCAGAGATTAACATCCAAGGTCTTATTTTTACGTCATTCGTTGGTGACATCTGTAAAGGAAGATGAAGGACACTACTGTAAGACGTGGAATATGGTAGAAGTATATGAAAAACAAATTGAAAATAGGTGATTCGTCTTACTGGGTAAAAGATAAGGAAAATAGCCAACGTTGCAGCCACATTAGGCATTAGTTAGGGAAAGGAAAGAAAGTGAGAGCTAAGAAGGACACATGAGAAAAATGAATAACAATGAGCACCACCTGTCAAATCTATTGTGATCTAATGTGTCCAGCGATAAGAAAGCGCGCAACAAGAACATAAAAGTAACATGGCTGCCATTTCCGGGTGTAAAAATGGATCTTAAGAGGGGAAACGAGACAAACCCAAATATAATTTTAAAAAACTTATAATACTGAAAATTTATCATATTTAAATGCAGATATTACAATGGAAGAAGTTGAAAATACAATAAAGGACAAAACAAATACATCAACAGGGCATGACATCTTGAGCTATGAAATCTTGAAACACATACCAAAAAGTACCATAGAAATTATAACATCCCTTTTTAACAAAATTTGGAATACAGGAAAAATTCCCAAAACATGGAAAACAGCAGTAATTATTCCAATACTAAAACCAGAAAAAGATGCCCATGACGCCAGTTCACACAGACCAATTTCTCTTAACTTCCCATCTAAATAAAATATTTAGAAACCATAGTAAATAAAAGATTAAAGTTTTATTTGGAAAAGAATAATTTATATAATCAAACTCAGTCAGGATTTAGGAAGAACAGATGCACTATGGATCAGATAATTAAATTAGAACATGAAGTAAAATCAGGATTTCAAAAGAAAGAAAAAACTGTGGTAGTATTTTTAGATATAGCTAGGGCTTATGATGAATGCTGGAGAGAGGGTGCTCTCTTTAAAATGAAGAAGATAGGAGTAACCGGTAAAATATATAATTATTTTGAGAATTTCCTACATTATAGATATTTCACTGTTCAGGTAAACAATGATAAATCAGAACTGTATGAACAACAAAATGAAATACCCCAAGGATCAGTAATGTCTCCTTCAATTTTTACAATAATGGTAAATGATTTAGGTGAGGAATTTAACAAAATAAATTGTCACAGTTTGCAGATGATGTTGCTATATGGAAGACTGGGAGACATCTACCAAAGTTATATAAGGATCTACAGAAGCAAATAAATAAAGTATGTAAATAGATGACAAAATGGGGTTTTCAGCTGAATACAAATAAAACATTGGGAATGATCTTCAGTAAAGGTAGGGTTGTAAAAAATAAAATTATAGAAATAAATATCCAAGGGCAAAATATTAATACGGTGCAAACCACTCGATATCTAGGAATGATATTGGACCAACAGCTGAACTGGAATAAACACATAGATAAACTAGTGGAGTCTTGCAGAGGATTGACTAACTTATTAAGATATTTGAAAGGTAATGGATGGGGTGCAAGCACTAAGACAATGCTCACTTTTTATAAATCTTTTATTAGAGGAAAAATAGATTATGGAAGTATAATATATGACTCTGCTGCACACAGTAACAAGATTAAATTAGACAGAATTCAGCATCAGGCTTAATGTACAATAGCAGGTGCAATCAGATCAACATCTATCGGAGCTATAGAGGTGGCTTTAGGAATTCTACCCTTAGAATTACGCAGAAAGGAGTTAAGACTAAATTACATGAACAGAGTTATGTTAGATAAGTCTCACCCAGCACATACAGCTTTTACCAGATGCCAACTAACAACTCAGGCCAATTCAATAAATAGATACCCTACAGAATGGAAGTGTATGTAGGAAATTGTCCATCTGGGTACATTAATTACATCAATTAATAACAGTTGTGAATACAAGCCAGTGATTCCGCCCTGGGAGAGCAAGAAACCAGACACGGACTACCACCTAGCAGAAATACTTAAGAAAACAAATAATATAGAAAATATTAAAAACACAGCCAATAAATATATACAACAAATATCAAAAGACAGCATTACTGTGTACACAGATGCACTCCAAGGGAGAGGATGGCAAATTGGGGATAGGAATACATACCTGTCAACCTCTACGAATTTTTCGTACAATGTACGTATTTTTGATACTTTTAGCAGTGTACGACCGTACAGACACATTGTACGGATTTTTCCCCCCCCCCCTTCCCCCCCCCCCCCCTTCCAAAAAAAAAAAAATCGATTTAAAAAAAAAAAAAAAAATTCTACAAATATTTTCCAACCTAAGTTTTTTAAAATTTTGAATCAGAAAATATTTTCTAACCCAGGTTTTTTTTAAACCAATTTTTATATTCCGGGAATCTCGGCGTCTGTTTTTAAACTGAGGTCTCTCGCAGTTCGTTCGTTCTTTTGTCTTCTATGTTGCTGTTATACCCTGTTCAACCTGAAAGTTGGTTATAATTGGGGTATATAGGGTGTTATCGTCTTCACTGGTATCTCGTTCGTAGTCCTGGGGGTGACTGTGGTAAAGTGGGATGTTATAAATATTTATAGGGGACTTAGTGTACTGACTGAGATCAGCTGTGAAGGTATCTATATCTAATAAGAGTAGTGTATTATAGATAACCTTACTTGCTGCCACATATATATATATATCTCAGTCAGAATTATTCTGGAGTAGTGTGATGACTACGTTATATGTCTAGGGTATGTGTATGATGAAGTGTAAGTCATAACAACAACAGACAGATAAACAATTTAATTTATTCCACCACACTTGACAACACTGTGACACTCACATACATATAACACTCTAAGAGGATATCTTAAAGGAGTCACTGATAACTTTTCAAATAACAATATGTATTCAGTGCTGTCATGAATGTATATGTGTCCTGATTCAAATACAAAGGGAACCAGGAATCACAATCAATTTTAATTACAAGTTATATGTACAGAATTTATTAATATGATTCTTGTAGTGACATATATTATAAATGGTATCCTATGTGTGTCAGTTGTGTAGTGGTAATATGAGGTAATACTGGTTTTGTTTTGTTCAAGCTCTGTTGGTATTTGTCATCATGACTTCAATAGTTTGTTTCTATGGGAACTAGTATTGGAGATGTTCTCAGTTCCTGGTATTAAAACAATTTAATTCCCCTCTTAATTTTAGTTTATATTGTCATTGTAAGATGGGGTACATAATGTTGAGCTCCATGGCCACACTCTCTTATCTTGCGTGATGACTGCAGTAAGAGACTCCTCTGCTTGAGTACTTTAATGAGTTCTGGAGCCACCCCACTGGTTGCTATATGGACCAAGGAGTATGCTGTCCACCTCTGGCTTCAGCAAAGCTCTGACCAGGTGCTGCTCAATAACTTTAAGACCACGGTCCCTGAAACAAGAAGGTTGTACCTTCTACGTCAGAACTAATTTATACTCTATTTTTACACTGAGCACAATACATCACAAACATTGAGTTCAGAGCGTTAGGCCAACTGTCAGCTTCATCTGAAACACTTTATACCAGTATTTCCCTCCCTAATGGTTACTTCATCATGTGACGTATTCTTTCCAGAACGTTGTCTCCATTACAGCTGCTCTGAACGCATCACGATTCTGGGCAAGTCGACCTGCATCAGCCAAAGACAAGTTCAGACTCTCTGTGATGTCCTGGGTCCACCGTCGTCTAGGTCGATCCCTTCCCCTTTTTCCAGGGACCATGCCTTCCATCACTGTTTTTTCCAGACTATTATGTCTTTTTATATGACCGAAAAATTTCAGCTTCCTTATTGCGATGGTATTTAGGAGCCAATGTTCCTGTACATTTAGTGAGTGCAGTACTTCTCTGTTGGTCTTTTTTTCTGTCCAGGGTATTCTCAACATCCTTCTGTAGCATTTCATTTCGAATGATGTAATCTTTTTTGCAACTGTTTTATTGAGTGTCCAAGTCTCGCAGCCGTATGTTGCTACTGGGAATATACATGCTCTGATCAGTAATGGTTACTACGCCTCTGCAATTCCAGCATTATTTCTTTCTAGTTAATAATCTAGGTGTCAGTGTACTGTTTGGCCATTCCATGCAGTTTTACTTTCCTCCGACACCTTCTGTTCAGGCTGGAGCACGATAGGCTTTACATCATGTTCGCTACTGAACCACACATATATACAGACATAAATTATCAATTTACATTCAATTTTCATTAAAAGATATTGAATATTTCAAGCTTACCACAATTCATGGAAATAATAATAAACAGTTTCGTTGACTGGCAATGAATATAGCACAACTCCGATCTGCTGATGTCCCAGGCTTTATTTTATAAAAAATATACACTGGTGCTCAACGCACTGCTTCTTAGTAGGTTTATTACAAGATGTGGCAATGAACAGACGCTCTGAATGGAGTATATTCTCAGCTCTACCCAATCACACCACGTCTACACATCTTTTCAAAAAAGTACCCCTTTCTCACGTTTCCCCTGACAACACAAGATAGTATTTATAGTCCGACCAATCGTGTTTAGTCTTTCATTTGTTGCGCTCCAATCACATAGGAGTTAACATGGTAGGCTATTTCCGTAACGTAATGTTTTTTCAAACACGTTAAAAAAAATTTTATGAGCAGAAACGATTTCATGCTGTCAGGCACCCCCACTATTTTATTTTGGCCATAACTTGGTAATTCCTAGACTATTTGCGTAACGTTTTACATATTCTTTGTCAGCAAACCCTAAGGAACCCAAATATACGAATTTAAGGGAGCTAGGTGGCTGCGTTCAAAATGTGCATTTTCTACCACCTCCTGTTTACTTCACTTCCCATGTGGTGTCTGGGTACTGTCATGTTTTCAAACGTAAACCCATCTAATGTCATCTTTCCCAATAAGCGTTTTTCAGGATTTTAAAACCTAACTCTGGGAAGGGTAGTGAATTTTATCACTGTCGATTTGAAATAAAGTTAGTGCATGTGGCCTTACACGCGTGATGGCAGCAATTGTGTATCGCGCGACGCGGGTTTAGTGTTGCACGTGTCCCTGCTTTTCTGCCTCTCCCTTCTCGCTATCCTTTAGTCCATCTGTCTTTTAGTTAAGCCGTGTATAAAATGGAATGAATGAAATATTAAATTTAGGTCATTGATCAGCTTGCGTATCTCAATGTTTTTCCAAGAAATACAGCACACGTTTCATTGAAGAAAGTGGGTAATAATACAGTAGGCTTTTACTATCAACGTGAAAGCGTTACAATTTGCCGACGAAGTAGAAAACAAGGGGGATTTCGAGTACAGTCATTGTGACAGCACTGTTCTTTACCATTCTTCTTTCCTTTTATTAAATTTATTTGTTAGGCTTTGCATTTACGTTTTAATTTATATATGGGGATTAGAATAATTCACGACATCTCCCCTCTTAAAACAGACATTATATGTCAGTCCTTTATTCTATATACACATAGAGAAATTTATTATTATTTCTGGGGTTATGGTGATTCTCATCACACGGATGGCGGCTTAAAAAATCCGCTCCCAAATTTGTTTTTCCAGATATATACTCAATGTTAAAATTATAGGGAGCCAAAAGCAAGGACCATCGGAGTAACCTAGAGTTCTCATGCCTAGCCTGGGCTAGAAACGATAAAGGTTTGTGATCCGTTTGCAACTTAAATGCCTTCCCATACAGATAAATATTGAATTTCTTTATTGCCCATATTACTGCAAGACATTCTTTTTCGCTAGTTGAGTAGTTGATTTCAGCTTTATTCAACGTTCTGCTAGCATATGCCACTGGGCTTAATTCCCCATCCAATGCATCTGATTTCTGTAGTAGAGTTGCACCTAGCCCAATATTACTGGCATCCGTCCTTACTATGAATTCTTGACTTAAGTCAGGTAATTTCAAAATAGGTTTACTTGTGAGCTTTTCCTTCAATTCTTGGTAAGCCATTTCACATTGTGGTGTCCATGTAATGCGATCTGGATGTCCTTTACGTGTCAAATCAGTTAACGGTGCACATATGGAATTAAAGTTTTTGATATACTTCTGGTAGAAACCACATAATGAGACAAAGGATCTCACGTCCTTCTTGGTTTGTGGTCTCGGGGCTTTCTTTAGTTTCTCTAAATTCTTTGGGTCAGGGGTCATGTTTCCCTGATAAACTGTGTGTCCCAAAAATTCCAATTCTTTACATCCAACGCAACATTTGGTTGGTCGGGCTGTTAAATTTGCTTCCCTAAGTCGATCAAACAGCATCTTCAGAGAGTCAATGTGTTCCTCAAATGTTTCTGTTGCTATAAGGATATCATCCATGAAATTTGTTATACATGGATTATTCAGAGGGTCCAATAATTTTCTCATCATTCTAGAGAAGACACTAGGCGCATTCTTCAATCCAAATGGCAATCTATTAAACTCATAGTGTCCTTCTGAGGTACTAAAAGCTAGGTATGGTCTAACCTCAGGCTTTACTGGAATCTGATAGTATCCTTTACTCAGATCCACTTTTGAGAAATATTTAGCTTTATTTAGTCTGGCAAACAGCTGATTTGTATCCGGCAATGGATCCACCTGTCCTTCTGTAATAGCATTCAGTCTCCTGTAATCTATACAGAGTCTATGTTCTCCAGAGGGCTTCCTTAAGAGTACAACACCGGAACTATATGAGGATTCACTGTGTGAAATAATTCCTTCCTTCAATAGATAGTCTATCTCTTCCTTCAAAGCTTTCTCCTTAGCAAACGGAATCGAATATGGTTTCATACAGACAGGTGTGGGGTCTATCAGTTTCATATCATATTCCAATAGGTTTGTATGCCCTGGTCGGTCTGTTAACACCTCTGCATGATTATTTAG
Source organism: Oreohelix idahoensis (assembly GCA_024509875.1). Lineage (NCBI taxonomy): Eukaryota > Metazoa > Mollusca > Gastropoda > Stylommatophora > Oreohelicidae > Oreohelix > Oreohelix idahoensis. The sequence continues at coordinate 779,356 of JAMPIV010008937.1, read as the reverse complement.
AACCTGTTGCACTCTCTCTTTCTGAGTTTTCGTTAAATGTGTACTGATTTTCACCTGTGCTGCTGTCTCACAGGGGTGTAATGGTGTGGTGAAGTGGGATGTTATAAATACTTATAGGGAACTTAGTGTACTGACTGAGATCAGCTGTGAAGGTATCTATATCTATTAAGAGTAGTGTATTATAGATAACCTTACTTGCTACCACATATCTCTATATCTCAGTCAGAATTATTCTGGAATAGTGTGATGCTACGTTATGTGTCTAGGGTATGTGTATGATGAAGTGTAAGTCACAACAACAGACAGATAAACAATTTAATTTAATCCACTACTCTTGACAACACTGTGACACTCACATACATATAACACTCTACAAAGATATCTTAAAAGAGTCACTGATAAACTTTCAAATAACAATATGTATTCATTACTGGCATGAATGAATATGTGTCCTGATTCAACTACAAGGGAACCAGGAATCACAATCAATTTAAATTACAAGTTATGTACAGAATGTATTTAATATGAATATTGTAGTGACATATATTATTACAAATGTTCTATGTGTGTCAGTTGTGTAGTAGTAAAATGAGGTAATACTGGTTTTGTTTTGTTCAAGCTCTGTTGGTATTTGTCATCATGACTTCAATAGTTTGTCTTTAGGGACCAGTATTGGAGATGTTCACAGTTCCTGATTTTAAGACAAGTAAATTCCCCTCTTAATGTTAATTTTAAAAAGTCAGTTCAAGATGAGGGGACATAATGTTGAGCTCAGCTGGCCAATTCGCTTATCTGGCGTGATGGCGGCAGGAAAGGACTCCTCTGCTCGAATTCTCCTCTGGGTTCAGGAGACACCTCACTGATAGCTAAAAAGACCAAGGAGTATGCTGTCCGACTCAGGATTCAGCAAAGCTCTGACTAGGTGCTGCTCAGTACCATCAAGACCACTGTCCCTGAAATCAAGAAGGATGTACCTTCTACTTCATAACTAATTTATATTTTCTTTTTACACTGATCACAATACAGCACAAACATTGCGTTCAGAGCGTTAGGCCAACAGTCAGCTTCATCTGAAATACTTTATTCCAGTATTACCCTTCCTAATGGTTACTACGCCTCTGCACTTCCAGCATTATTTCTTTCTAGTCAATCATCCAGGTGTCAGTGTACTGTTTGGCCATTCCATGCCGTTTTACTTCTCTCCGACACCCTCTGTTCAGGCTGGAGCATTTTAGGCTTTACCTCACGTTTGCCACTGAACTACACATATATATACAGGCATAAATCAACAATTCACATTCAATTTTCATTAAAAGATATTAAATGGTTCAAGCTTACCACAATTCATACGAATAACACAGATACGTTGATTAGCAATGAATTCTGGCACAAACTGGCACAAATTTCCATCTGCTTATCTTCCAGGCTTTTATTGAGCAAAATATATGCTGGCTTCAACGCACTGATGCTTTATCAGGATCATTTAAACAAGTGGTCTCGAACTAACGCTCCCAAGTGTGTATATCAGCGAGACTGGCCAATGAGCCACGTTTCGATAAGTGTTTGAAAAAATGTTATCTTTTCCCGTCTCCCCTAACAACCAAGATAGTATTTATAGCCCGACCAATCGTGGTTAGGCTTTCATTTGTTGCGCTCCAATCAATTTGAAGTTTACATGGTAGGCTATTTCTGTAACGTAAATTTTTTTCAAACACGTTAAAAAAAAATCTTATGAGCAGAAATGATTTTATGCTGTCAGGCACCCCCAATATTTTATTTTGGGTATAATTTATTAATTCCTGGACTATTTGCGTAACGTTTTACATATTATTTGTCAGCAAGCCCTAAGGAACCCAAAAATACTAATTTAAAGGAGCTACGTGGCTGCGTTCAAAATATGCAATTTCTTCTACCTCCTGTTTCGAAGATGTGCTGTCTGGGTACTGTTATGTGTTCAAACGTAAACCCATCTATTGTTATCTTTTCTAATAAGAGTCTGTTATGATTTATAAACCTAACTCTGGGAAAGGGTAGTGTATTTTATCACTGTCCGTCTGAAAAAAAATTAGTGCATGTAGACTTACACGCGTGATGGCAGCATTTGCGTATCGCGCGAAGCGTGTTTAGTGTTCGGCTTTCTGCCTCTCCCTTCTCGCTATCCTTTTGTCCATCTGTTCGTTCGTTTTGGTAACGTAATGTAGAAAAAGACATGAATGGCATTTAAAATTTAGGTCATTACGCAGTCTGCCTCTTAATGTTTTTCCAAGAAATACAGCACACGTTTCATTGAAGAAAGCGGGTATAATACAGTAAGCTTTTACTATCAACGTGAAAGCGTTACAATTTGCAGACGAAGCAGAAAACAAGGGGGATTTCGAGTACATTCCTTGTGACAGCACTGTCATTTTACCATTGCTCTTCTCTTTATTAATTTTATTTGTTAGGCTTCATATTTACCTAATAATTTATATATGTGGATTAGAATATTTCATGACAAATGGATATTCAAATGATGAAAGTGGTTCCTTTTTCATCTCCATGGCGATGGACAAGGTCAACAAGTGTGTCTCTTCCTGATGTTCTCTTTCCAAATATTTCTTCAGGAGATTCACATTATAGATTTTTTCTTTCCCCTTCTTATCTATCTTATAATTTGTTCTAGACACCTTCTCTAAAACTGTATATGGACCTTGCCATCCAATCTGTAACTTATTCTGACTCCCGGGGAGAAGAAGCAGTACCTTCTCTCCCACAGCCAAATCTCTGTCTTTCGCCTTCCTGTTATAATAGGCAGCATGTTTCTTCCTGGCTTGTTTCAAATTTTCACTGGCAAGTTTCCAGCCAGTTTTTAAACGAGTGGTCAGCTCATTCACATATTGGTATGAAGATGTAATGTTTTCCTCTGCCTTTTCATCAGTCCACGTTCTTAACAAAGCTACATACGGACCTTTAATTTTGTGGACCTATTTGTCCATGCACCGGTATGGTCTCTTCCACTCGAAGCTCTATAGTGATGATTTTTCTTCCCAGAATTATCATGCATAAAACGACCGCTACCAATTTTTCTTTTGGGGCTTTCTCCCCACTTAAAATTCTTGATGAGAGATTTCCTCTCTACATCCTCTTCCTCCAGTTTGTTTAAGTCCGATTGAGGGATTTTCGGCTTATCCTGGGGTAAGACATCTTTTTGCACTCTCCGCATAGTGGCCATTGTAAAACAGTTAAGTGAAGCTTGTCCGTGAAAAGGGGCTTCCCATTCCCTTTGCTCCACTTTATCAAATCTATTTTTCTTTTTATTATCAGGCCTAATTTTGCCCCGTGGCGTGTCCAGGTCCTGATCAATGTTCCCACTTGTGGGTGTTCCCTCATGTGCTATGCTACACCTTTCTACAAAATTCTCAATGTCCCATCTTGCTTTGGGCCAATAATAATTGTGAGCCACCTTTTGGATGATGGTACCTATCTTCTCATGGTCCCCATCTGGTTTCACATGTAGGCTCCTTATTAAGTCTGCCCTATATCTTTTAGGAAGTACCAGCTGTCCCTGACCTTTGGATCTAGCTCCAGTCTTCCTATACATCAACTTGTTTTTCATGTAAAAATCTCCCTTGCCTGGAGTTGTATGACAAGTTGACAATTTCCTGAAACAAGGCTTGAGTGTTTTATCCCCAGCCTGTGCCTTCCTCATCTCTTCTGGAGTGGTATCTAACATAATATCCTCCTCCTTTCTTGAGGTCGACCTGACCTGAAGGGTGGCCATATACACAGGTTTCCTTCTGCAACGGTCAGTGTCATGATTGTCTATCTGACAATTTTTACACCACCTTTTTCCTTGGTTGAAAGATTTTCTTTCATCATATTTCCTTTCATCGAATTGTGGGGTTTTATTTTTATTTTCATACCGTGGCCTATCAAACTGGTGCTTACCTTTGTTTTGATCCCTAGGATCAAATTTATTAAAGTTCTGTGGTGCCCTAAAGTTATCCACTTGTTTCTTTTTATTACCTGTTACCTCTGCTTGAGCTGCTTGATACCTTTCAGCAACATTTAGCAACTCACCCAGCCTCTCTGCACCTTGTTCCATGAGAAACTTTCTCAGGTCTGGAGCCATGGACTCTCTTAATTGCTCTATAAGGACCATTTCCTTAAGATCTTGGGTTTTCCCCAGAGAAGTCCATTTCTCCAAGTATGTCTCTATTCGTGCAGAGAACTGGTGATAGGTTTCACCTGACAGTAGTTTAGCATTCCTAAATTTTTTCCTATAAAATTCTGCATTCTTTTCATATCTTAACAAAAGAGCCTGCTTTAGCATGTCATAATTTTCCTGATCACTTCTGCTCATTTTTGCAAAAACTTCATAAGCTGCCCCACGAAGTCCTTGAGATAACTTTAAGCTCCACCTTTCTCTCTCTAACCCATATGTGGTAGCTAATAGTTCATACCTATTTAGATAGCTCTCTATATCATCGTCTTTCTCAACAAAATGATCTAAATGAAAATTCATAGCTGAGGTTGAGGCTCCTTGGCTAGCAGTAGCATCAGAGGCAAAGGGACTGGCACCATTTTCAGGAGCATGGCCTTGAAACTCAAACTCCCTTAGTCGTAACTCATGTTCCCTTTGTAATCTCTTCTCCTCCTTTTCTGCTTCCCTCTCTGCAGCTAATCTTCTTTCTTCGGCTTCCCTTTCTGCAGCTAATCTCTTGTCTTCTCTTTCTGCAGTCAATCTTCTTTCTTCTGCTTCCAATTTCTTAGCCTCAGCCTCAATCTGCAACCTCTTAGCCTCAGCCTCAATCTGCAACCTCTTAATCTCTTTTTCAGCTTCTATTCTCTTATCTTCGGCCAATCTTTCAGATTCTAATTTTCTTTCGGCCTCTTTTTCTAATCTTCTTTCTTCCCGTTCAATATATTTGTCACATTCAGCAGTGACATAAGAAATCATAATTTGCCCGTCCATTCCTAACTCTTTCGCAGTCTGTACAGCAGCAGATCGAAATTTTGCCAGGTCGGCCATTGTCTAACAGATAAATGTCTAAACAATTTTATCTATGACTAATTAACTCAAGACAACACAGGCACCGTGAGCTCAACCTTATTTATTTTCACCCAAGGATACCTTTTAATTCTTATTATTCCCTGAAGTGAGTTACCCCCAATATTTGTAATAGGGAAAGATTCAAAATCCCGAGGGCGAGACCCCAATATATGTGGTAAAGTGGGATGTTATAAATATTTATAGGGGACTTAGTGTACTGACTGAGATCAGCTGTGAAGGTATCTATATCTAATAAGAGTAGTGTATTATAGATAACCTTACTTGCTGCCACATATGTATACCTCAGTCAGAATTATTCTGGAATAGTGTGATGACTACGTTATATGTCTAGGGTATGTGTATGATGAAGTGTAAGTCATAACAACAACAGACAGATAAACAATTTAATTTATTCCACCACACTTGACAACACTGTGACACTCACATACATATAACACTCTAAGAGGATATCTTAAAGGAGTCACTGATAACTTTTCAAATAACAATATGTATTCAGTGCTGTCATGAATGTATATGTGTCCTGATTCAAATACAAAGGGAACCAGGAATCACAATCAATTTTAATTACAAGTTATATGTACAGAATTTATTAATATGAATCTTGTAGTGACATATATTATTAATGGTATCCTATGTGTGTCAGTTGTGTAGTGGTAATATGAGGTAATACTGGTTTTGTTTTGTTCAAGCTCTGTTGGTATTTGTCATCATGACTTCAATAGTTTGTTTCTATTGGAACTAGTATTGGAGATGTTCTCAGTTCCTGGTATTAAAACAATTAAATTCCCCTCTTAATTTTAGTTTACAATGTCATTTTAAGATGGGGGTACATAATGTTGAGCTCCATGGCCACACTCTCTTATCTTGCGTGATGACTGCAGTAAAAGACTCCTCTGCTCGATTACTTTAATGAGTTCTGGAGCCACCCCACTGGTTGCTATATGGACCAAGGAGTATGCTGTCCACCTCTGGCTTCAGCAAAGCTCTGACCAGGTGCTGCTCAATAACTTTAAGACCACGGTCCCTGAAACAAGAAGGTTGTACCTTCTACGTCAGAACTAATTTATACTCTATTTCTACACTGAGCACAATACATCACAAACATTGAGTTCAGAGCGTTAGGCCAACTGTCAGCTTCATCTGAAATACTTTATACCAGTATTTCCCTCCCTAATGGTTACTACGCCTCTGCAATTCCAGCATTATTTCTTTCTAGTTAATAATCTAGGTGTCAGTGTACTGTTTGGCCATTCCATGCAGTTTTACTTTCCTCCGACACCTTCTGTTCAGGCTGGAGCACTATAGGCTTTACATCATGTTCGCTACTGAACCACACATATATACAGACATAAATTATCAATTTACATTCAATTTTCATTAAAAGATATTGAATATTTCAAGCTTACCACAATTCATGGAAATAATAATAAACAGTTTCGTTGACTGGCAATGAATATAGCACAACTCCGATCTGCCGATGTCCCAGGCTTTATTTTATAAAAAATATACACTGGTGCTCAACGCACTGCTTCTTAGTAGGTTTATTACAAGATGTGGCAATGAACAGACGCTCTGAATTGAGTATATTCGTAGCGCTACCCAAACCAACGACGTCTACACATCTTTTCAAAAAAGTACCCCTTTCTCACGTTTCCCCTGACAACACAAGATAGTATTTATAGTCCGACCAATCGTGTTTAGTCTTTCATTTGTTGCGCTCCAATCAAATAGGAGTTAACATGGTAGGCTATTTCCGTAACGTAATGTTTTTTCAAACACGTTATAAAAAAATTTTATGAGCAGAAATGATTTCATGCTGTCAGGCACCCCCACTATTTTATTTTGGCCATAACTTGGTAATTCCTAGACTATTTGCGTAACGTTTTACATATTCTTTGTCAGCAAACCCTAAGGAACCCAAATATACGAATTTAAGGGAGCTAGGTGGCTGCGTTCAAAATGTGCATTTTCTACTACCTCCTGTTCACTTCAATCCCCATGTGGTGTCTGGGTACTGTCATGTTTTCAAACGTAAACCCATCTAATGTCATCTTTCCCAATAAGCGTTTTTCAGGATTTTAAAACCTAACTCTGGGAAGGGTAGTGAATTTTATCACTGTCGATTTGAAATAAAGTTAGTGCATGTGGCCTTACACGCGTGATGGCAGCAATTGTGTATCGCGCGACGCGTGTTTAGTGTTGCACGTGTCCCTGCTTTCTGCCTCTCCCTTCTCTCTATCCTTTAGTCCATCTGTCTTTTAGTTACGCCGTGTATAAAATGGAATGAATGAAATATTAAATTTAGGTCATTGATCAGCTTGCGTATCTCAAGGTTTTTCCAAGAAATACAGTACACGTTTCATTGAGAAAGCGGGTAATAATACAGTAGGCTTTTACTATCAACGTGAAAGCGTTACAATTTGCAGACGAAGTAGAAAACAAGGGGGATTTCGAGTACAGTCATTGTGACAGCACTGTTCTTTACCATTCTTCTTTCCTTTTATTAAATTTATTTGTTAGGCTTTGCATTTACGTTTTAATTTATATATGGGGATTAGAATAATTCACGACATCTCCCCTCTTAAAACAGACATTATATGTCAGTCCTTTATTCTATATACACATAGAGAAATTTATTATTATTTCTGGGGTTTACGGTGATTCTCATCACACGGATGGCGGCTTAAAAAATCCGCTCCCAAATTTGTTTTTCCAGATATATACTCAATGCTAAAATTATATGGAGCCAAAAGTAAGGACCATCGGAGTAACCTAGAGTTCTCATGCCTAGCCTGTGCTAGAAACGATAAAGGTTTGTGATCCGTTTGCAACTTAAATGCCTTCCCATACAGATAAATATTGAATTTCTTTATTGCCCATATTACTGCAAGACATTCTTTTTCGCTAGTTGAGTAGTTGATTTCAGCTTTATTCAACTTTCTGCTAGCATATGCCACTGGGCTTAATTCCCCATCCAATGCATCTGATTTCTGTAGTAGAGTTGCACCTAACCCAATATTACTTGCATCCGTCCTTACTATGAATTCTTGACTTAAGTCAGGTAATTTCAAAATGGGTTTACTTGTGAGCTTTTCCTTCAATTCTTGGTAAGCCATTTCACATTGTGGTGTCCATGTAATGCGATCTGGATGTCCTTTACGTGTCAAATCAGTTAACGGTGCACATATGGAATTAAAGTTTTTGATATACTTCTGGTAGAAACCACATAATGAGACAAAGGATCTCACGTCCTTCTTGGTTTGTGGTCTCGGGGCTTTCTTTAGTTTCTCTAAATTCTTTGGGTCAGGGGTCATGTTTCCCTGATAAACTGTGTGTCCCAAAAATTCCAATTCTTTACATCCAACGCAACATTTGGTTGGTCGGGCTGTTAAATTTGCCTCCCTAAGTCGATCAAACAGCATGTTCAGAGAGTCAATGTGTTCCTCAAATGTTTCTGTTGCTATAAGGATATCATCCATGAAATTTGTTATACATGGATTATTCAGAGGGTCCAATAATTTTCTCATCATTCTAGAGAAGACACTAGGCGCATTCTTCAATCCAAATGGCAATCTATTAAACTCATAGTGTCCTTCTGAGGTACTAAAAGCTAGGTATGGTCTAACCTCAGGCTTTACTGGAATCTGATAGTATCCTTTACTCAGATCCACTTTTGAGAAATATTTAGCTTTATTTAGTCTGGCAAACAGCTGATTTGTATCCGGCAATGGATCCACCTGTCCTTCTGTAATAGCATTCAGTCTCCTGTAATCTATACAGAGTCTATTTTCTCCAGATGGCTTCCTTAAGAGTACAACACCGGAACTATACGAAGATTCACTGTGCGAAATAATTCCTTCCTTCAACAGATAGTCTATCTCTTCCTTCAAAGCTTTCTCCTTAGCAAACGGAATCGAATATGGTTTCATACAGACAGGTGTGGGGTCTATCAGTTTCATATCATATTCCAATAGGTTTGTATGCCCTGGTCGGTCTGTTAACACCTCTGCATGATTATTTAGAACCTGTTGCACTCTCTCTTTCTGAGTTTTCGTTAAATGTGTACTGATTTTCACCTGTGCTGCTGTCTCACAGGGGTGTAATGGATATTCAAATGATGAAAGTGGTTCCTTTTTCATCTCCATGGCGATGGACAAGGTCAACAAGTGTGTCTCTTCCTGATGTTCTCTTTCCAAATATTTCTTCAGGAGATTCACATGATAGATTTTTTCTTTCCCCTTCTTATCTATCTTATAATTTGTTCTAGACACCTTCTCTAAAACTGTATATGGACCCTGCCATCCAATTTGTAACTTATTCTGACTCCCGGGCAAAAGAAGCAGTACCTTCTCTCCCACAGCCAAATCTCTGTCTTTCGCCTTCCTGTTATAATAGGCAGCATGTTTCTTCCTGGCTTGTTTCAAATTTTCATTGGCAAGTTTCCAGCCAGTTTTTAACCGAGTGGTCAGCTCATTCACATATTGGTATGAAGATGTAATGTTTTCCTCTGCCTTTTCATCAGTCCACGTTCTTAACAAAGCTACATATGGACCTTTAATTGTGTGGACCTATTTGTCCATGCACCGGTATGGTCTCTTCCACTCGAAGCTTTATAGTGATGATTTTTCTTCCCAGAATTATCATTCACAAAACGACCGCTACCAATTTTTCTTTTGGGGCTTTCTCCCCACTTAAAATTCTTGTGAGAGATTTCCTCTCTACATCCTCTTCCTCCAGTTTGTTTAAGTCCGATTGAGGGATTTTCGGCTTATCCTGGGGTAAGACATCTTTTTGCACTCTCCGCATAGTGGCCATTGTAAAACAGTTAAGTGAAGCTTGTCCGTGAAAAGGGGCTTCCCATTCCATTTGGTCCACGTTATCAAATCTATTTTTCTTTTTATTATCAGGCCTAATTTTGCCCCGTGGCGTGTCCAGGTCCTGATCAATGTTCCCACTTGTGGGTGTTCCCTCATGTGCTATGCTACACCTTTCTACAAAATTCTCAATGTCCCATCTTGCTTTGGGCCAATAATAATTGTGAGCCACCTTTTGAATGATGGTACCTATCTTCTCATGGTCCCCATCTGGTTTCACATGTAGGCTCCTTATTAAGTCTGCCCTATATCTTTTAGGAAGTACCAGCTGTCCCTGACCTTTGGATCTAGCTCCAGTCTTCCTATACATCAACTTGTTTTTCATGTAAAAATCTCCCTTGCCTGGAGTTGTATGACAAGTTGACAATTTTCTGAAACAAGGCTTGAGTGTTTTATCCCCAGCCTGTGCCTTCCTCATCTCTTCTGGAGTGGTATCTAACATAATATCCTCCTCCTGTCTTGAGGTCGACCTGACCTGAAGGGTTGCCATATACACAGGTTTCCTTCTGCAACGGTCAGTGTCATGATTGTCCATCTGACAATTTTTACACCACCTTTTTCCTTGGTTGAAAGATTTTCTTTCATCATATTTCCTTTCATCGAATTGTGGGAATTTATTTTTATTTTCATACCGTGGCCTATCAAACTGGTGCTTACCTTTGTTTTGATCCCTAGGATCAAATTTATTAAAGTTCTGTGGTGCCCTAAAGTTATCCACTTGTTTCTTTTTATTACCTGTTACCTCTGCTTGAGCTGCTTGATACCTTTCAGCAACATTTAGCAACTCACCCAGCCTCTCTGCACCTTGTTCCATGAGAAACTTTCTCAGGTCTGGAGCCATGGACTCTCTTAATTGCTCTATAAGGACCATTTCCTTAAGATCTTGGGTTTTCCCCAGAGAAGTCCATTTCTCCAAGTATGTCTCTATTCGTGCAGAGAACTGGTGATAGGTTTCACCTGACAGTAGTTTAGCATTCCTAAATTTTTTCCTATAAAATTCTGCATTCTTTTCATATCTTAACAAAAGAGCCTGCTTTAGCATGTCATAATTTTCCTGATCACCTCTGCTCATTTTTGCAAAAACTTCATAAGCTGCCCCACGAAGTCCCTGAGATAACTTTAAGCTCCACCTTTCTCTCTCTAACCCATACGTGGTAGCTAATAGTTCATACCTATTTAGATAGCTCTCTATATCATCGTCTTTCTCAACAAAATGATCTAAATGAAAATTCATAGCTGAGGTTGAGGCTCCTTGGCTAGCAGTAGCATCAGAGGCAAAGGGACTGGCACCATTTTCAGGAGCATGGCCTTGAAACTCAAACTCCCTTAGTCGTAACTCATGTTCCCTTTGTAATCTCTTCTCCTCCTTTTCTGCTTCCCTCTCTGCAGCTAATCTTCTTTCTTCTTCCCTTTCTGCAGCTAATCTCTTCTCTTCTCTTTCTGCAGTCAATCTTCTTTCTTCTGCTTCCAATTTCTTAGCCTCAGCCTCAATCTGCAACCTCTTAGCCTCAGCCTCAATCTGCAACCTCTTAATCTCTTTTTCAGCTTCTATTCTCTTATCTTCGGCCAATCTTTCAGATTCTAATTTTCTTTCGGCCTCTTTTTCTAATCTTCTTTCTTCCCGTTCAATATATTTGTCACATTCAGCAGTGACATAAGAAATCATAATTTGCCCGTCCATTCCTAACTCTTTCGCAGTCTGTACAGCAGCAGATCGAAATTTTGCCAGGTCGGCCATTGTCTAACAGATAAATGTCTAAACAATTTTATCTATGACTAATTAACTCAAGACAACACAGGCACCGTGAGCTCAACCTTATTTATTTTCACCCAAGGATACCTTTTAATTCTTATTATTCCCTGAAGTGAATTACCCCCAATATTTTTAATAGGGAAAGATTCAAAATCCCGAGAGCGAGACCCCAATATATGTGGTAAAGTGGGATGTTATAAATATTTATAGGGGACTTAGTGTACTGACTGAGATCAGCTGTGAAGGTATCTATATCTAATAAGAGTAGTGTATTATAGATAACCTTACTTGCTGCCACATATGTATACCTCAGTCAGAATTATTCTGGAATAGTGTGATGACTACGTTATATGTCTAGGGTATGTGTATGATGAAGTGTAAGTCATAACAACAACAGACAGATAAACAATTTAATTTATTCCACCACACTTGACAACACTGTGACACTCACATACATATAACACTCTAAGAGGATATCTTAAAGGAGTCACTGATAACTTTTCAAATAACAATATGTATTCAGTGCTGTCATGAATGTATATGTGTCCTGATTCAAATACAAAGGGAACCAGGAATCACAATCAATTTTAATTACAAGTTATATGTACAGAATTTATTAATATGATTCTTGTAGTGACATATATTATTAATGGTATCCTATGTGTGTCAGTTGTGTAGTAGTAATATGAGGTAATACTGGTTTTGTTTTGTTCAAGCTCTGTTGGTATTTGTCATCATGACTTCAATAGTTTGTTTCTATTGGAACTAGTATTGGAGATGTTCTCAGTTCCTGGTATTAAAACAATTAAATTCCCCTCTTAATTTTAGTTTACAATGTCATTTTAAGATGGGGTACATAATGTTGAGCTCCATGGCCACACTCTCTTATCTTGCGTGATGACTGCAGTAAAAGACTCCTCTGCTCGATTACTTTAATGAGTTCTGGAGCCACCCCACTGGTTGCTATATGGACCAAGGAGTATGCTGTCCACCTCTGGCTTCAGCAAAGCTCTGACCAGGTGCTGCTCAATAACTTTAAGACCACGGTCCCTGAAACAAGAAGGTTGTACCTTCTACGTCAGAACTAATTTATACTCTATTTCTACACTGAGCACAATACATCACAAACATTGAGTTCAGAGCGTTAGGCCAACTGTCAGCTTCATCTGAAATACTTTATACCAGTATTTCCCTCCCTAATGGTTACTACGCCTCTGCAATTCCAGCATTATTTCTTTCTAGTTAATAATCTAGGTGTCAGTGTACTGTTTGGCCATTCCATGCAGTTTTACTTTCCTCCGACACCTTCTGTTCAGGCTGGAGCACTATAGGCTTTACATCATGTTCGCTACTGAACCACACATATATACAGACATAAATTATCAATTTACATTCAATTTTCATTAAAAGATATTGAATATTTCAAGCTTACCACAATTCATGGAAATAATAATAAACAGTTTCGTTGACTGGCAATGAATATAGCACAACTCCGATCTGCCGATGTCCCAGGCTTTATTTTATAAAAAATATACACTGGTGCTCAACGCACTGCTTCTTAGTAGGTTTATTACAAGATGTGGCAATGAACAGACGCTCTGAATTGAGTATATTCGCAGCTCTACCCAATCACACCACGTCTACACATCTTTTCAAAAAAGTACCCCTTTCTCACGTTTCCCCTGACAACACAAGATAGTATTTATAGTCCGACCAATCGTGTTTAGTCTTTCATTTGTTGCGCTCCAATCACATAGGAGTTAACATGGTAGGCTATTTCCGTAACGTAATGTTTTTTCAAACACGTTATAAAAAAATTTTATGAGCAGAAATGATTTCATGCTGTCAGGCACCCCCACTATTTTATTTTGGCCATAACTTGGTAATTCCTAGACTATTTGCGTAACGTTTTACATATTCTTTGTCAGCAAACCCTAAGGAACCCAAATATACGAATTTAAGGGAGCTAGGTGGCTGCGTTCAAAATGTGCATTTTCTACCACCTCCTGTGCACTTCAATCTCCATGTGGTGTCTGGGTACTGTCATGTTTTCAAACGTAAACCCATCTAATGTCATCTTTCCCAATAAGCGTTTTTCAGGATTTTAAAACCTAACTCTGGGAAGGGTAGTGAATTTTATCACTGTCGATTTGAAATAAAGTTAGTGCATGTGGCCTTACACGCGTGATGGCAGCAATTGTGTATCGCGCGACGCGTGTTTAGTGTTGCACGTGTCCCTGCTTTCTGCCTCTCCCTTCTCTCTATCCTTTAGTCCATCTGTCTTTTAGTTACGCCGTGTATAAAATGGAATGAATGAAATATTAAATTTAGGTCATTGATCAGCTTGCGTATCTCAAGGTTTTTCCAAGAAATACAGCACACGTTTCATTGAAGAAAGCGGGTAATAATACAGTAGGCTTTTACTATCAACGTGAAAGCGTTACAATTTGCAGACGAAGTAGAAAACAAGGGGGATTTCGAGTATAGTCATTGTGACAGCACTGTTCTTTACCATTCTTCTTTCCTTTTATTAAATTTATTTGTTAGGCTTTGCATTTACGTTTTAATTTATATATGGGGATTAGAATAATTCACGACAGTGACTGGTCCTGAAAAGGACCACTAGCCGGCTGTCTGGATTCCTCTTTGTCCGTTTGTGGTGCCGTGTCGCGCTCATGGTATTTTTTATGTCCTGCCTCAACTATCTGGCTCGTTTTGTTTTGTGTGTTTCTACGCTCATAGTTTCTGTTGCTTTTGTCTTCTTGCTCTCCTGTATCTGTGACAGTGCTTTTTCAATTATCGTTGGTAGTAGCTGTTCTAGCGTTTCTTGGATGATTTCTTTTACTGCTTGGTTGTTCGTTTTAGTTTCTCGCGCGCTGTTTGATGATATTTCCTCAATGGCTATTCTTTCTGCTTCTATTCTTTGGAGTAGTTTTGTGTTTTTTTTTTCTGTCAGCTCTGTCAGCTTCTTGACATCTGTTTCTACTTGCTGCTGGATTCTTTTCATTTCTTCCATCATGTGTTTTATGTTCTGCATGTCTATCGCATCTTCTCCACTGTCGGTTCGTTCTTCGGCGGCCTGCTTGCTGTTGTTCTCGATTCGCAGTTTCATTTTCATTTCTCTGACTTCAGCGGTCAGCTTGTGTAACTGTCGTCTGTCTATCGTGCGTTGTTTTTCTGCAACATCTGCAGCCACTCTGTGTTTTGCCTCCTTGAAGGGAATGTTTTTGGAAACCGCTTCCTTCAGGATGCTCTTGGTTTCCTGGAACATTGGGCAGCCTCGGTATCTAGCCCCATGGTTTCCGAGGCAGTTTGCACAGGTGCGGTTTGAGTTTATTGCTTTGTAGTTGTTGTCCTCCTTCGCCTTGGAACAATCGCGGTATGGGTGGCCACCCGCACAATATCGACAGACTGCATCCCTCCTGCACGTCTTCTTTGTGTGCGAGAACTGCTGGCAGTTGGAGCACTGCATCACCGGAGGGATATAGGCTTCTGTCTTTTTGGTTGTGGTTTCGAGCGTCAGTCTCTCGGGTCTTGTCGATCCTTCTACCGTAACTATCATCAGATTGGTATCTTTCTTGGCCCAGGTTTTTGGTCTCTGGACCTGCGTGATTTTTAGATTTGCGTTTTCATCCTGAAGGCGTCTGTGGACCTCGGCTTCGGAACAACTGGTATCCACCCCTCTGATGACCAACTTCTTTGTTGTTATGTATTTCTCCACCACCACTTTTATTTGGTGGGGCAACTGGACTTCTTTTGGACTAGATTCCAGTTCGGTCATCAGTGAAGTGGTTGTTGTGGTGCTGTTGAGCGAAAGCACGACTCCCTTTTCGTGCCTCCCTACTTTAGCGTTACCTCTTCTTCCAGTTATCACCTCGAGGATGTTGATCACTTTGTTGTCGGATAGGGCCCTGAGTGAGGCCTCACTTCCTGACGTCTGGGTGATCTTTACGATCCTCTCCCGTATCGTTTCTGCGTTATCTGTCCCTTTGGCGCTTGGTCTCTGCCTCCCTCCACAGTCTTGGCTCGAATCCTGCTCCCGTTCTTTGTTGTAAGTTGTTATATCTTGCCTCTGGGCCCTTGAGTTGTCTGCCGTTGTTTCCTTAGGACCAGGAATGGCAGCTTGCCTCTCAGTGTTTTCGATGTTCAGCACTCCTGGGTCTACTTCTACCATCGCTCCCTGAAGAGCGAGCCCAATGAACTCGTCTCCGTCGTCAATTCTTCGAAGTGCATCTATATTGGTCTCTTCGATATCTTCCTCTTGTACCTGTCTGTGCTGAGGAGCTGTCTCTGTCAGTTCTTTCATGGTGCTTGCAGGTGGGTCTGCTGTCATCTCGGCATTGTGTGGTGGTGTCAACGGTATTTGGTGCAGCATCTCTGTGGTAGATAGGGTTTCTGCTGACGATTCGGGTATGTGCGGTGGTGGCCCCATGGTTTCAGGCTCCTGTCTTCTTTTCTCTCGTCTTTCCTGCATTTGCTTTATCTGTTGATGCAATCTCAACATTTCTTTATATTCTGGGTCTTTATAGTTTTGGCCAGAGACGTTTGCTTCTGCCCTTTTCTGTATTCTTTCCATCATCTGCTCCAACTGTTGTAATGCTCTCAATATTTCTTTACGTTCCGGGTCTTCATCGTCATCTACTTCCACGCTAGCACTTGGGGCCACACTGCTTTCCGGCAATCTGCTCTTGTCCTTTTCCTTCGAAGCTTCGGGTCGCTCATCGGTTGTAGTATCAACGGTTGCTTTGTTTGTCTTCTGAGAAGGACTGGCCACGAAGTTGGTAGTTGGAGTATTCTTGCTCTCTGGTTGACTCTGTTTGTTCTTCGTAGATTCTTGTTTGATGCTGCTAACAAGTGTTTGAGGGCTTGTGTAGACTTTCCTCTTTTTCGCTTTTGGCTTGGTACGAGTCATTTTGGTATACTGCTAACGTATAATGATCTGGTGGTTGAGGGCTGTGGACGTCCTAAAAAGGACGCTGGTTATAGTGCTGTCTTGATCGTCCTGAAAAGGACGCTGGTTATAGTGCTTTGCCGCGTCCAGACATGTTGTACGAAGATAATGTCAATGAATGAAATTTTGTCTCATGACGGTCTCTCGCAGCAACCAATCAAATCCTTTTATACCCAACAATTCGGCAAAAACTTTGAATTCGGCCTCAAACACTTTCGGTTTTCAGCGTGACATGACGTATTTTTAAAGTTACCTGTTATCAGCCACGCTTGCCAAGACATTTCGACGCCAATTTGTTTAAAAAAAGCTAAGTACCTATAACTTGGTTAAATATAGCTGTTGTTTTGCTTTGTTGCAATTTAATCGCTGTCTTAATCTTTCCAGTTATATTTTGCCCTTCAGTATATTTCCGATAAATTAATGTCATAATATTCTGTGTAGGCCCTGCATAACTAAAAAAAAAAAGTTTGTTTGCGTTGAGTAGGCCTACTTTATTCCGGCGATCGAGATTCACTGCTTTATTTTTCATAAAGCGGTGATCTATTATCACTGGTATAGGCTATCAATTTTTAAATAATAATTTTGTAAATTTTAGGTAGTACATTTTTTCTTCCTAGATTAATATTCTGTTCACAATTTTGTTAATTTTTTTTATTTTTTGCTGTTGCTTTGCTTTGCTTCGTTGTATTTTATTTTTGTCGTTCTCTTAATCTTTCCAGTTATATTTTGACCATTTCAATATTTCCAATAAATTAATATCATAAAATTTTGTGTAGGCCCTACAAAAGTAGAAAAATAAAGTTTATTTGCATTGAGTAGGCCTACCTAATTTAATTCAGCGGTCGAGATTCGCTGCTTTATTTTTTAATAAAGTGGCAATCTATTATCACTGGTCTAGGCTACCAACTCTTAAATAATTTTGTAAATTTTTGGTGCTACGTTTTTCTTCCTAGATTTGATATTCTGTTCATAATTTGTTAATTTTTTTTTTTTGCTGTTAGCTGTTTGCTTTGCTTTGTTGTATGTTTTTTTTTTTCGTTCTCTTAATCTTTCCAGTTATATTTTGATCATTTAAATATTTTCAATAAATTAATGTCATAATATTCTGTGTCGGCCCTACATAACTAGAAAAAAAGTTTGTTTGCGTAAACTTTGCTGCTTTATTTTTCAATAAAAGAGTCCACACAGACTGCAGGAGGTCCATGAATGCAGACACACTCACTTCTTTTTTTACAGTGTAAGATTAACATTGATACATGCTGTGCAGACTTTAAGCCCACAAATGCAATTCTGCGAAGTGCTAAAAGTGCATGTGTTGATTATAATACAAAACACTGTGCATCGAAAGAATAGTACCTCACGATCACTAAGTTTTTTATATGTAAAGAACAGCATGAGACTATTAGCATGTTTTATATCACACTAATTCAAATGCTAATAGATTTGTATATGTCATTTCTCGTTTTAAAACTGTATTGTGTATAATTTATTAATGTATTATTTGCGTAAGGATTTTTGGGTGTTTGTAAGGATTTTCTTTGGTCCGGCGTACAGATTTTTGTCTCAGGAGGTTGACAGGTATGGGAATATATATTCCAATATGGAAAATGGCAAAAGCATATAGCATCACGGAAAATACATCCATTTTCACTGCAGAGATGGTGGCAATACTAAAAGCACTAGAAATATTCTCTAATAACCCTCCCAAAAAATTAACAGTTTGAACTGACTCTCTTTCAACAATTAAAGCACTTAGAAACTTACGAGAATGTAGTAGACCTGATATAGCAGAGGATATATTTCTGGCTACTACATACTTATATTCCAGAGGATGTTCAGTCTTAATTGCCTGGATACCTACATGTTGGCATAGAAGGAAATGAAAAGGCAGATAAAGAAGCCAAGAAAGGTAGATCTGATACAAATCTAATAAATGTAGGGACAAGTAAATCAGAGATTAAGAGCTTAATTAAAGATTTAATAACAGATGAATGGAAAGCAGAGTGGGATAAAAATCTGAAAGGAAGACATGATTATAAGATGTTCAAGGCTCCAACAAGAAAATGTCAGATATCTAGGTAATTGAAAATTCCCAGTAATAAGAAACTTCTCAGACTACAGCTGGGAAAAGGCTATTTCAGAATAGAAGAACCTTACTGTTCTTCAAGACAATAATATAGAACATTTCTTGTTAAAATGTAAGAAGTATGAACAAATGAGAATACCAATATTAGATTATTTGCAAGCATCCAACTTACCTATAAATATAGAAGAGATGTTAAGAATAGACAGACTTAGGGAACTGCATAATATAGTCAAACAATATTTAACACGAACAAATGTTAATATATAGTGGCTGGGAATGTGAAGGTCTGATGCTGTTCTTACAATGCATATGACTTTTAACAGATAAAAGTCAATTAAATATCTGTTAAAGTCAGTTATATAACTGGAACCACCAGGCATTTACACCCCTCCACTTTAATATTATTCTTGTTCAGAGTTTCTTCTTGATTTTTAAAAAAAATTTATTTAACGTATAAACACAATTGTGATTGTCCCTATTTACAATGATTTGACAAATGTGATGCCACTTTCTCATATCGGCCTTTTTTCATATTATTTGGAATTGAAAACAATATATATCCTAATTATAACCCATCAGAGGTTGAACGGGATATTTTTCTTCATTAATTTAAAAAAAAAAAAAAGGAGACAGAAGATGGAAAAGGAAATGATGAGAGGACGAGAAAAAAAAATTAAATTAAAAAAAAAAAACGATCGGCAGGGCACCACAGAATAAGAGTGCTGTGTGAATCAAAGTGACTTGCAACCAAGGTGTTTACAGTATGGCGTCGGACCATAAATTCTGTATACACATTTAGTTAGTCTCAATTTTCGGAACTTTTTGTGTGAAAATGCCTCGAAAAACGATTAGCTATCGTAATCTCTAACTGGAAAATGCCAGAGTGAAGCAATGGAACCAAGACTCGCCCAACAGTGCAGGTAAAAGTCGCTAATTTTGTTATAGTAATTGTACAAAATTAATCACTTGTAGACAGCCAGGCAGTCACATGTGGTGAGGTCACACACAAAAACATTTACACAAATTTTGTTTTTATTTACTCTGTTAGGACTGAGTGGAGGGGGGAAGAAGGTACTACATTTGGATATTGGAATTCTGACTTAATTTTCTTGAATTAATACACCATATGTCCTAACTATAACCCATAAACGGTTCAACGATATACTTTAAAAAAAAGAAGTCATATGTGAATAAGCTATTAGTAAACGACATGGCAGTAAAGAGTGATCAAATTTTTCTGATTTGAGAAAATAACAGAATTGTACATCATACGATAAATTACCATGGTATTTATAAGCATGGGACATATGTTTCTTGAGCTGTGATTATTTCTTATGTACTTTTTTCAGAACCATATGGTCCCCCCTAATGAGCCTAGTCTGCCTGAGGTTATGCTGTCAGCTTCAGCTGTAAATGAGGGAGCAAGCAAAAGCTCATCTTCTACCTCTTTATCCCACAGCACTCCACGGTTCTGTAAAAAGCTGGAACTAAGTGCCTCATCAGTGCAAGAAGCTTCAACACCTAATAATACTGTCTCCAGAACTATAGTTGATATGTCTGAGATATGTAACCTTGTTAGTCAGCTTGCGGTTCTATCATCGTTGTTATCAGGAATGGGATCCTATAAATTTAACTACTTTGCATAGAACCTGGATATGCCTGGCATGCATAAAAAACATTCAACGCAATTGCACAGAAATTTTATTTGCAAACACCAGAACTCGCAATATTAATATTTGATCACGCTGCAAAGCTCGCACGCAGCGTAAACTGTACACAGAGCAATCAACCTTCTAAGTGCAGTTGCTGAATTTAATGAAGGACCTGGGGCTGTTATATTTTTCAAGAGAGTCCTGGGGCTGAACAGTGGAAAAGAGGCTTGTCGACTGTCAGGAACAAGAAAGCGTAAACGTCTCGCGCACCAGCTCTAAAACAGCAGAAAACTAAGAAAAGGAAGGAAATTAGGCACAAATTTCAACAGGAAGCTGCAGAGGAAGCTGGATGTGCTGCAGGTATGTTCTGAATGACAAGTAAGTAGTTTTTTTGGGGGTAGTATAACATACTCATTTAATTAAAGTCTAATTATGGTGAAAAAAAGTGATTTTCTCAAAATCTATTTTTCTCATCCTAATTTTCTTATAACTTCCAAACTTCTGTATTAATTGACATAAGATTTGGCACTATTGTTCATAATCTTTTAAAACGTTTGTTAGATCGATTTTTAAGTTTCTGATCAAACGTTTGATTTATTGCAAAAAGTAATGTAACATTTAGCAAAATTTGTTAGTATTTTTAGATGCTCAATTCAAAGTCCTAAAACTTGTTCGTATTAAAGTGATCAAAAATTCGATTTAAGAAAACTTTTAAAATGTAATGATAAACGTTGTGTTTAAATTTAGTATTCGTAGCTTAATAAATAATAAAGCCTTAGTAAATTGACATAGAACAAGGAATCCAATATTGCTCAGCTATAAAACAGCAGAAAGCTGCACTGTCGTAGATTTTTGATAGGGGAATTAAGACTTGGGTTGGTCCCTTCTAAATAGATTAGAATAAGTGATAGTTCAGGGAGAGACGATAATAGAAATAGGTTTCCACGAGTGAGATGGTAGAAATCAATAGAGGCTGTCTCTGAAATCGAGAATCTTCTCTCTTTCTCAGATTATCTTCTACAACAGATTTAGAGGAGTCAGACAGCCTATTGACTACATATATTAATATATATATTACCACTCACGTGCACACACACAATTGACGACAGTGAGACACACAGACGTGGGAAAACTATAACAATAATTATATAGATATTTTGGAACGAGCTGACCAACACGCTGATTTAGTTCAAGAGAATTTTTAATTATCAGAAAATTCCATCACAACACATACAATTACATCAAACATATACAAATAGTCATAAAGTCAATGAATTTCTACAAGAAATGATAGACCCACAGTATGATCCTCTTCTTCGATGTTTAGCCCATAGTTCTGTTAGAAGAAAAGATGATAGCCCCCAAAGAGTCACGGATACATCTGCTGTAGTCTAATGATTTTCCCTTTTAAAGGTATGAACAGACTTTGATAGTAGTATGATCTATCCTAAGGAAAAAATATACCTGAAGTAACAACAATTTGCATAAAGGAAATTAAGACAGCAAAATAGGTGCCAAAATACAACAATAAAGGAATCACTTAGTCCTGCATTCATTCTATTCATTCAGCCGTGATCACGGTCTCTCATGCGTACTTACAGCTTTGGTAGCAACTTCTGGAAACACAATTTTTGGACATGCACATACAGACTCTCAAATGGTAGACTTGGCCAAGAGAACCCCAGTTCCAAAAAGACAGGTTGGATTCACTTCTTCAGGGAACGTTTTCTTGGTTGTTCTTATTTTTGGATCTCTGTTTAAGTCTCATTAAAATTGTCCAGGCACGTACGTTAACAGCGAGCACAGTGTCAATAGCTTAGGTTTCTAGAAATGAGGAATGTCAGGTCGATGTCTACTTTCAGGATAGGACTATATTTGGTCACCACACCACTAGTCAAAACTCCGTTGGAATGTCACTGATAGGAATATGTTACTTGCCGCAAGGGCTGAAATGTACTTGAGGTTTTCCTCCGGAAGAATTAAATCAGGCTCGATGGGCCCGTTACTTCTTTAAAATCTTAAAGTTCTTGTAAAGGTTATACAAAAAGTCTTTAAGAATAGAATGTTTTAGTTCTTCACAGATATTTCTTGCGTACTCAAACGCTGGCAAAGTTGAGTTACCCCAGTTTTCACTGTATAAAGAAACAACATATGAAATATTTATACATACTATGTACTTCGGTTATAACTTACATTATCAACTGCAAGCGGAGGCCTTGACTTAACGTTTAAACTTCCAGTGAAATAAGTTATATTCATAAAATCAGTCAGCATGAATTAGAAATACATACGTATTTCGTCAATAGTCAGAGATGGATCTGTGCAGTTATAAGTTTAGTTTAAAAAAAAAAATATTCTCGTCTGATTATTTAGCAGTTAAATTAAATTTATTTTAGCTACATGATTTTTAAGCTAGAAATTATAATTTATTCTGCTTTCCACTAAAACACGTCAGCTAGAGAATATAACAGACTTATAAATTACTCACTCTGCACAAAACAAACTAGGGAAATAAAATAGGCGATTTAACACTTGATCACTCACAAAATACTAGATATATTATATTACCTCAACACAGAACTACAGGCGATCGCACAACTTAGAATTATGCGCTGATATATATATATTTGAAGTCTAGAAGCTCGGCAAATTGTCGAAACAAACTGAGAAACTTCGCTATACAACTTATTCTTTACACGAGCGACCTGTCTACTGCGAATCTTGAGGACTGAATGAAATAAAGTTTAAAACTCTCGTTAATATCTTAAAACCCTGACAAAGGATGCACGCTATTTCCAAAACCCCGCAATAGCACCGGTCTCTCCCCTTCTCTTAACACTTCCCATAAACTCAGGCGACTGGCCATAACATTCCAAGAGTGCGTCTTCACACCTACTGCTAAGAAACTGTTCGTAGCGCTACGTGTCAGATGGAAATGTAGACAACTGTCTGCTATCCCATGTCTGACAGAATGCATTCTCACACGTTTACGTCGAGAATCTAGCTCAAGAGCGCCGTGTCCTGAGAAAAGTATAGACGCATGTCTGCTTTCTGTGTCTGACGGAATGCATTCTAACGCTCTTCGTCTCGTGCAGAGACTGACACGTTATGTAATAAATGCGTGGCTAACATGAGCAAATAAAAAACACGGTAAAGTCAGAATGGGAAAGTAAATTTATGTCGCAAACGAACGAATGCGAACAAAACAGGAAAAGGATAAAAGAGCGATAATAAAGTAGAGGACATGGGTAGAAAAGAAAAGAATATAGACAATTTATTGATCATAAATCTCTATGCGACAGAACGTCCCCCCTTTAAGATATGGAAGCACTCCATGTCTACGTTATGGAAATAAATTTCCTATATCCGTAGCTTCAGGGTGTCTGTCCTCTTCCCTCTCATCTCCCCCCTCCGTCTCTCTCCAATTCCTACTCAAGTCTACTCCCAAAGTTTCCTTTCTCTGGAATGTCTCCCATGCGCGCTTGAAAGAGCATCGCCGCTTTTGACATTTTTGAAAGATTCCGTGTGATTGCAGTTGAATTTCCCTGCCACTATCGTCATCTTCGTCAGTTTTGGCGATCGTCAGGAGATGGTCGGAGGTTGGCACCGGTCTTCCCAAGAATCTCTTTAACAGATTTAAATGGAAAACCCTCTCCTTTACTTCAATAGAGATCTGGTAGTTAGCCTTAGAAATCTTTTTCAGGACGGTAAACGGCCCTTGCCATCCGATCCACAGTTGGTTGTTTCCGGTAGGGAGTAACACCAAAACTTTCTCTCCTGCTTCTAGTTCTCTTTCTTTCGCGACTTTCCTGTATCGGTTAGCGTGCTTTGTGCGTGCTCGCTTAAAGTTGGTCGTTGCTAGATCCCATCCTAGTTTCAACCTATCCTTTAAATCCGACACATATTTACTTGCTGAGACCACTGTCTCATCAGCCTTCTGGTCTGTCAGCGACCAAAGTAAGGCTTCGAGCGGGCCCTTAATGGGTCTGCCGAATAAAAGCGTGGCTGGCGGAAATCTTGTGGACGTATGAGGAGATTCTCTGTAGCCAAATAAAGCTGCAGGAATACTAAGATCCCAATCGTCAGGTTTCACTTGTGCCAGTTTACTTAGCATCATGTTGAGGTTTCCATTAACACGCTCTTCTAACCCACTTCTGGCCAGAGTGTAAGGCTTAGTGTAGATGTGCTGGTCCCTCAAGATCTTAACGATCTCATCCATTAACAGGTTTCGGTATGGAGATCCGTTATCCGTCCACCCTTGCTGAGGGAATCCCAACCAAGTGAAAATCTGCACTAGGGCTTCTGCGACATGCTTGGCATCTGCGCATGTTAGCGGGATAGTTTCTGCCCATAAAGTGCATGTGTCGACTAAGGTCAGGATGAACCTGTTCTTTCTTTTAGTCCTTTCTAAGGGTCCTAAAATGTCGATCACAACCCGTTCGAATGGGGTTCCCACTATTGGCATTTCACTTTACGAGACTGGGGGTGTCCGTTGCTTGAGTGGTACACGTTGGCACTGGGCACAGGATTTGACATACCTAATAATATAAGTATTTACTCCTGGCCACCAATAATGAGTGGTTATCCGTTGGTTTGTGGCGTTCTGTCCTATATGTCCGCTGAAGGGAAGAGAGTGCCCCATTTCTAGGATTTGGCTTCTGTACTGTTTCGGTACTAGGAGCTGGTTGTAGCCTTGGTCAGGCTTGCCCGTTCTGCGATAAAGTAAGCCATCCTTAGAAAAAATGTCCCCGTGCTGTCTGGGTTCCTTAGCCATGGGCAGTTTCCTAAAGCAGGGTGCCAAAGTAGGGTCCTTTTGTTGCGCTTCTTTAAGTTCCATAGGTAACAAATTAGGCGCAGGCTCCCGTTCCTTCTTGGTTTGCCCTCTTGTAGTTACTGCTGCCATAATCGGCTCTTCCGGTTTCCCAATAAACACGTATCTACCGCCAAGTATGACAGGGTAGATGGGGTCATCCATAACAGCCGCTTTGATCACATCTCTGACAAAATCAGAGTGTATCTCCACCAATGCGATGGGAAGCGCTGTAGTTGCATCACTCTTTGAGACTCCACAAAGTTCGACGGTCTCTCCTGTCTCTTGACCGGGTTTAACCAGGTTTCTGGTAACAATGCAATCAGAAGAAAGCCCCGTGTCAAATAAACAAAAAGTTTGAGAACCGTTCAAAGTAACAGTACCTAGCGTAGAAGGTCTCTCTCCCTCTACAGGTTGGGAATCACTGTCAATAATTCCGCCTTGCGAGACGGTTAGCAAGCATCCTATGCGTTTCGGCTCGGTGTGCTCGCTCTGATCATTAGTCCCGTGCTCAGGGGTTTTCCCTTTGTCACCTTGTCCTTTGTGACCGCGCTGCCATGTAGGACGATTGGGTTGATCAGACTGTTTACTGTGGTTGGGGTACTTGTTTTTGTAGAACTTGGATTTTTCATTAGGGGGGTTTTGAGGTCCAGTTTCTCTGTGGTTATTCTGATTAGAAGCATGAGAAGATTGGTCTAGATTATTCTTTCGAAAATGCTCTTCTGTCGGTTTACGTTTTGTGGCCGGCAGTTCAGCCAGCGCATTGTGATAACGCTCAGATTTTTCCAAGATGTCTTCAAGCTTTTCTACACCTTGCTCAGCAAGAAATCTCCGGGTGTCAGCAGACAAAGTGTTCTTTATTTGTTCTGTTATAACAAATTCCTCAAGACCTTCATAGGTAGAGGGGAGCTGCGAGAGCTCTAGGCACTTTGTCAGATATCCCTTTAGACGAGATGAGAACTGCTGAAAAGTTTCAGAGTTCTCCTTTCTGCTATTGCGGAAGAGTTGCAAAAATTTGCGAGCGTTCATGTCAAAGCGCTCCAGTAACGCTTTCTTCAACACATCATAGTTGTCTTGTTGGGTGCTTTCCAGTTTGGCGTAAACATCATACGCACTACTTTTCAACGCCTGGGAAAGCTTCATATTCCAACGCGACCTCTCTAAACCATACAGAGTTGCAATTTTCTCAAATTTTTCTAGATACGTGTCAATCTTCTCATTAGGACAAGGGAAAGATTCTAGCGAAAAAGACATAGCAGTGAGATGAGTAGATTGAGTGCTAGAAGGATCAGTTAAGGAAGAATGAGGAGAAGACTCACCATTGCTGGAGGTAGAGGCAATACCACGACTTTGAACCTCTAGAGCAGTGTTTCTCAACGGGGGCGGTACCGCCCCCTGGGTTGGCGTTTCTAAGATTTCTAGGGGCGTTCTGATAGGTCGCAACGATTGGGGGTCGCTAATTCCATTCAGGGGGCGTTGTGTAAATTTTTACAGGAATCAATATGAAACATTTACAAAAGATATTCCCTTTCGCATAGCTTGTAACGCGATAGTTTTTATTTGCTCTGCGTCCCATGGAGTGTTTCAAGGATTCCAAACGCAAATTTTTAGTACCCGGGATGTTACCATTGTCAGGAGACAGTAGGCGGAGATGTATGTCCCTTCAACGCTCGAAACATTTGTTAACCTCTCGACACACCCAAGCTAACCTTCTCTCTCCACTCTCTCTACATATTTTCTTCTGGAAACACATTCCCGTCAAACACTGATTAGCCCGTGAACACATCACAGCTCCTTCCCTACTCTGTCCGTATATACCTTCTCGCAATTCAGTTGAATATTTGAAATTCGGTTTTGTACCTTCTGCCGTAAATGAACAATTACCAATGTGTTTGCTGTGCCAGCAAGTGTTTTCTAACGAAGCAATGAAACCGTCACGGCTTAACAAGCATTTTACCAAGAAACGCTCAGATAAAGTTGGCAAAGATATTTCTTACTTCCAGGATTTAAAACAAAAGTTTGAAAGCCGCAACACTGTCACTAATATGTTTAAAAAAATGTATAATCACAATGATAGAGGTCTCATTGTATTTTACAAAATTGCACACATGATTGCGAAATGTGGTAAATCTCACAACATTGGAGAAAATTTAATTTTACCAGCTGTACGGGAGGTAATTAGCACAATAATGGAAAGAAATCCAAGTGACATCATTTCTTCTATTCTATTGAGCAATGATACTGTTTCAAGAAGAATAGATAAGATGGCAAGCGATGTTGAAAATCAGCTGTGTACTGATTTGCAGTCTACTGAATTTTCACTACAGTTGGATGAAAGCGTCGTGCGTGATAACGAAGATTTGCTGCTCGCATATGTGAGATACCTAAAGAATGAAAATATCATAGAGGATATGTTATTTGCAAAACTACTGACAGCAGATACAAAGGGGTTATCAATCTTTGAAACCTTTTAAACATTTTTGTTGGAAAAATAATTCCTTTTTCCAATGTCATCGCATGTGCGACAGACGGAGCAGGAACTATGGTTGGTCGTCATCGTGGGTTTCTGGCCTACTTAAAAAATGTGGCACCAGGTGTTTTAACAATTCATTGTGTTATTCATCGACAACATTTAGTCGCCAAGCATCTTAGTGACAGACTCCACAAATCAATGAACTGTGTTTTCAGTGTTATTAACAAAATTAGGGCGCATTCGTTGAACGATAGGTTATTTCGTAAATTTTGTTGTAATAATGGTGAAGAGTTTGAACGTTTCTCCTACACACGGAAGTACGATGGCTGTCCAAAGGTAACTGTTTAAAAAGATTATGGGCATTATTTGATTCTGTTGTAGAGTTTGTGGATTCAATGAAAGAAGAATTTAGCATCGAAAGAGAAGTATTGCGAAACGCTGTGGCCTATCTTTCAAATATATTTGAAAACTTAAGTGAGGTTCTTCTTAAGCTTCAAGGAAATGAGATCAGTCTGATTAAAGTGAAAGGAATTATCATACGGTTCATCAACAAATTGACATTATATAAAAATAATCTTAGTCGCCGAGAACTTTCTCATTTTCCATGTTTACTGCAATAAGGTGGGGACAGGCTTAAAGATTCAGATTTAGAGCTTTATTGCACTCATTTGGACGCTATTAAAAATGATATGAGCATAAGATTTAAAGACTTGCAAGAACTAATAATACCGGATTGAGTGATTAATCCGTTTGAACCAGACGTGGAACAAGTTAGTCAACATTTACAAGAAGAATTAATTGAACTACAAAATGACTTCGAGGCAAAAGCACGATTCAGTCACACACATTACAACAAAATTTTGGATCCATCAGAGGCTTGCATATCCCGTTCTTTGGCGTGAAACTAAATTGCTAATTACAGCATTCCCAACGTCGTATTTGGTGGAGAAGGGGTTCAGTGCAGTAGTGTTGCTACTACAAAAGCAACGAAACCGACTGCAGATTTGTAACAGATGAGATTTGAGATATCTTTTAACAAACTTAGAACCAAATATTACAAAACTGACTGAGTCACACCAAGCGCAAGGATCTCATTAAGCTTCATTGGTAAGTGAATTTATATATAATTATATCATTATTATCAACTAATAATTTTTCCATGTTTAAAGTGGTTACATAAGGAGAGGCTTAAATATTCAGATTTGAAGATATATATGCAGTCATTTAGGCGTTATTAAAATGATATGATTATGATAGTTATAGAGCTGTAATAACTAATTTTATATCATTTGCTCCACCAATTTGTAGTTCAAGGATAATGAACTTGTGGTGTATATAATTCCGTACTTAAACACATATTTAATATAACTATGCTTTTATAAATGTGCTTTCTCTTTTTCTTTATATTATAAGAAAAGATAACTCATTAACTGCATTGCTTTTTAAAAAGTATGGTAGAATATATGTATGTGTGTGTACACGATAAAGAGCAAGGGGGTGTTAAAAGGGTGGGGGCATTTTATAATATTAGTTGTCAAAAGGGGGCGTTGCTACTATCAGGGTTGAGAAACACTGCTCTAGAGCTTTGAGCGCCAACTCATGCTGTCTCTCCTCCCTCTCCTTCTCATGCTGTCTCTCCTCCCTCTCCTTCTCATGCTGTCTCTCCTTCTCTCTTTCTCTTTCCCTGCGGATTTCCATTTCCTCGTCCATGTTCTTCTGCTCTTTAGCTTCATCTGCTTCAATCTTCTTCTGCTGTACTTGACGTTCTTCTGCTTCTTTCCTCTCCGCTGCTTCTTCTTTCCTCCTTAATTCTTCTTCTTTCTTCTCCGCGTCATATCTTTCAAGTTCGTCCCTGACGAAAGCTTTCGCTTCGTCGCCGTCTAGTCCCTCTTCCATTGCTTCCTGTCTGAGCATCTGCCTCAGTTTCGCCCTCTCGGCCATAATAAATCAGTGACTGAGACTACTCAAGGAAGAAAAGAAGAAAAAGGATACACTGGTTCCTACCACTTACGAGAAAATACCAAACAAAAGATGATATACTTTAACCTGGGATACCTCCTCCAAAAATATAGTGTCTAACTATCGATGCTATTAATCGGCAATAAAGCACCTAATGCAGACGATTACGCCAAATAAATGGTAGTTAAGATTACTCACTAAAGATACGTTGCTACCGTGGAAACTAAATAATTATTGCAAAAATTATTTAAGGAAAAAAAAAACCTTAATTTTTAAGTCCACTACAAGTTCACCCCTGAAGACAGTTAGGGTAAGGGAGGCAATTAACAAGACGTAAGTGTCTGAACGCACTCCTTAGCTTAGCTCAAACACCTACTTCTTCAGAACCCTGTGACTGTTAGACAATCACAAACTTTACCAGCGTTTGGTATTACAAAATCAGTAATTAACATATATTCCGACAAAATCAACCTGTAACTCAAATGTATATTACTCAAAATGCTGTGGAAAAACAATTATTAATTGTATGGTCAGCACGCCCATAAACAATCGATCTGATTGTCTAGGGGATAAATTATTTTTAAAGATATAAAAACTCACAAGACATCACACTCTTACTCTATATCAGAATAAAGAAAATAAATCCTGCAGACGAGCTGATATTCGTATTTGCTCAGGACTAGAGTTCAATTCCCGGAAAACGAGCCACCATTCTGTGGTAGATTTTTGATAGGGTAATTAAGACTTGGGTTGGTCCCTTCTGAATAGATTAGAATAAGTGATAGTTCAGGGAGATATGATAATAGAAATAGGTTTCCACGAGTGAGATGGTAGAAATCAATAGAGGCTGTCTCTGAAATCGAGAATCTTCTCTCTTTCTCAGCTTATCTTCTACAACAGATTTAGAGGAGTCAGACAGTCTATTGACTACATATATTAATATATATATTACCACTCACGTGCACACACACAATTGACGACAGTGAGACACACAGACGTAGGTGTAGAGTATAGGTGATTGACTGGCCACCACTGTAGAAGACCCGATGTATATGTTTTGTGTGAGAGACTTCTATGTTTGGACAGCACTTGTCATCATGGCAACTGGTTTCCTTTGAGGCTCCAGGAGGAGCACGACATCTGCGTTACCACTGTAAAATATGATGAATTTCTTCTTCTCCTTACGCAGACCAGTGGTTGATTATGATGGGTGCTGCAGGTGGAGAAAAGGTCAACCCAACCGACACAGGATTATACAGAAATGGAGTGAGAGTGTGAAGTGTAAGGCGAATGCTGGAGTGTTCGTGTGTTGACCAATATAATGCACTCATTCACTCATGGCTATAAGACACCGATACAGACTGCTGTGGTCGTTTTGTACTGTTTATTCAGGACACACACACACTTGAACAGCACGGAATACAGTCAGGAGCATGTTGACATAGCAAATCATTAGGTAGTAGAATGGTAGATCATCTTTCATGTAGCATACAAATATAATAGGTGACATGAGATAATCATAGAATGTTCTAGTAGACTATTGCCATACCCCAACTGACTGAACGCATCAGTGGGTGTGGGTGTGTAAACATATATAGAGTCAACTGGACGAACCTTTTCCTTCGCTAAGTTCTCCAGCGACATATATCGAATGTGTATGAAACAACGTTAAACCACGATAGGGG
Source organism: Oreohelix idahoensis (assembly GCA_024509875.1). NCBI lineage: Eukaryota > Metazoa > Mollusca > Gastropoda > Stylommatophora > Oreohelicidae > Oreohelix > Oreohelix idahoensis. The sequence continues at coordinate 748,060 of JAMPIV010008937.1, read as the reverse complement.
TTTTCATCTCAATAATACCTCCATGTCACTGTCCGATAATAGGTTTGGTAAACTGTTCTCTTGACAGCGATCTATAACGATGACAAGTATACAAAATGGCTACCTTCTCTGAGTTTTCGCTCACTCACCCAGCAGAAGGATAATAACAAGCCAAAGTTAATTCACCATTTGAATATATATAACTTCATAGAGTGTTCCATCCAGCTCCACATAAATAAGGTTATTTTCATGTAGATATAAATACTGTGGGAACCTGTCATCTTCAACTGTATATATGGACGACCAACGATGCTCGAAATACGATGTCATCTAAATCTAACCAAATGGAGGTCATCGAAGAAAAGAGGGTCTGGCTTTACCTGGAATCCGAATTTAAACATAATAAAGTACATGAGGAGAATCTCTGACACTATACTCTCGCAGAGACATTCCTTCCTTATGGAAAATCATCCACAAATCACTTTTTAACCTTAAACAGGACCAGCCCTAGAAATCACACACACGGCCATCTCGACCGGCAACTTCGGAACTCCTTTCAACTCAGTGGGACTACGAATACCTGCGCCAAACTTCGGCAGAAAGAATATAGTCCACCCTAAACATACGAAGATATACAATATAAGACAGAATCTTCCTGCACTAGACAAGTACTACATATGAATTCAGGCCATAAACATTCCTGCAAAACCTTGAGCAAGAACAATCTGTTTCTAGCCGTAATAGACATAAAATGACATGAATTCGGTATTCATACGCTAAATCAATATTCAGCGAAGATACAAGGACCGGTAACTCAAAGAATAAATACACATAGACTATTCTGAGTTCCGTCCCATTACTAAGAGACGTAAATTCACAAATAAATATCTTTTTTAACAAACAGATAGATACATCTTACATCTGTATGCGTACACCATGGATATGTGCGCAACAGACTACCGCAACCCCCGGGGAAAAAAATGAATTTTTTTTTCATCTAAGAGCAACATACAATAGGCTCACAACGCACATATAATGCGCAGATGAGAAATATCAGGAATTTATAAAGCCAAATTAAGGCAAAGAATATATCTCATCATCTCAGAGTATTTCTCTAAGTGCAAATATTTCCAGGGAGTTGCCACAAACACATATCACAATACCGGCAATGACAGCATGCATATAGTAATTTCAATCACTAATTACATATAAGTTATTTTAAGTTCAAGATTGATCAAAGAGACAAATCAGATGATTAGCGGTGAATCAAAATAACTGAACCGCTAAGTGTTTATACAATCAGCATAGCATATATTACATGTAAAGTTAGACGCACTAGTAAAGTCCAAGATTTAACACTTAGGTGGAATCATGTGGGCATCTAGACAAAATGTCTGCCATCACATTTTCTGACCCACGGATAGCTCGCACCGAGAAATGAAAGGGTCGAAGAGCGATTGCATATTGAGTAGACCTCGAGCTCTTCAAATTCTTACTCTGTATAGCCGTAAGAGCTTTTTGGTCGGTTTCTACTATGAAATGTGCGCCTAGAAGGAATCTTTGGAGTTTGAGAATTGACCAAACCATCGCCAATAATTCACGGTCTAAAACCGAGTAATTCCTTTCTGCAGCATTAAGTTTTCTGGATATATACATTACAGGATGCAGAGTTCCAGAGTACTCTTGCATTAGTGCCGCTCCAATCCCAGTGGATGAAGCGTCACTACAAAGAACAAATGTCTTATCTGTAGTAGGTAACACTAAAATAGGTGGTGTTGAGAACATAGTTTTGATCTTATCCAAAGAGGATTGACATTCTTGAGTCCAACGGACTATATTAGGAGACCCTTTCTTTAGCAGTGTAGAAAGAGGTTCCATGATAGAGGATAGATTCTGAATGAATCTGCCATAAAATTGAATAAGACCTAACAGACTTCTCACCTGCTTCTTAGTCTTAGGGATAGAGATGTTAAGTATCTTACTAGTATTATGGTCCTCTGTCTTTAGGAAACCATGACCTACTCGATGGCCTAGGAAAGAAATTTCGCTAAAACCAATGCAAGCTTTAGATGGTTTCGCTGTCAGGTTATACTCGCGTAGAGTTGATAGCAATTCAACTAACCCTGAATAGTGATCTTCCCAAGTATCGCTGAAAAGACAGATGTCGTCTAGGTAAGCAATGACATCTGACCGATACGATAGGATTCGACGCATCATGCGCACGAATGTAGCTGGTGCGTTCATAAGACCGAAAGGCATAAAATTCCATTGGAACAAACCTCTAGGTGTTGAAAAAGCCGTGAGAGGTTTGGCGCGTTCAGATAAAGGAACTTGCCGATATCCTTTAGACAAATCAAGTTTAGTGAAAAAATGAGATTTGGAGAGTCGAGTAAGTAGCTCTTCCAGTAAAGGCATAGGTTCGGCATCGAACTTCGTTACTTGATTCAATTTGCGATAGTCAACGCAAAGACGTATGTTATTGTCTTTTTTTCGAACAATAACCATTGGCGAAGAATACGCAGAAGTGGATGGTTCAATTATTTTTAAATCTATCATCTCATCCAACTCCTTTTCAACCTTTCTTGAAAATGTATAGGGATAGGATAAGGTCTAACCCTAATAGGATTATGGTCAGTTAGAATAATGTCGTGTTCAATGACACGAGTTTGTCCAGGGATGTCAGTGAGGACATCCTGAAATGTTTGTAACATAGCTGAAACTTGTCGCTGTTCTCCTAGAGACAAATCAGGAGACACAGTAACGTCTTTCCATGATTCACTAGAATGAAGTGGAACCATAGGAAGCGGAAGATTAACATCCGAAAAACGTGTTTCCTCATCTTGTATTACGGACAATGATGAGTAATGACCATGTTGAACTGGAGAATCGTCCGTTGCCTGGAAAATAGGCTGTAAATAATCCGGACGTTCATGGAACTCCGTAAGCATATTGATGTGGAAGGTTTTATGCTTCCCGTTAATATCGACGATGTAGTCAACATCTGAAATTTTCGATATTATCTCGTACGGACCTTTCCAACTAATAAGGAGTCTATTTTCACGACAAGGTAGCAAAACAAATGCTTTGTCACCAGGACAAAGTTGTCGTAAAGTTCTCTTCTTATTAGCAAATTGCCTTGCCTTCTGTTTGGCAAATTCAGAAGAAGAAGTTGCTAATTTGCATGCTTCGATAATTTTTTGTCTAAGCGCGATGACATATTCGTAAGAGGATTTTGTGTCATCGTCAATATTATCAGCTGTTATGAGATCATGAAGCAAAGATATAGGGCCGCGCGGTCGCGCGCCAAAGACAAGTTCAAAGGGAGAAAAACCTGTATGTTCATTGGGGACCTCTCTGTAAGCGAAGAGGGCCGCAGGTAAAACCCTGTCCCAATCTTGAGGATGATCCTCAGTTATCTTCCCTAGTAAGTTTTTGAGTGTTCTATTAAGGCGTTCTACCATCGCAATCGACATTGGGTGATAGATACTGCTCAAAGATCTCTCTATCTGGAGAGTAGACATTACTTGAGACATGGTATCCGATATTAGTTGGGTGCCATGATCTGATAATATTTCTCCGGGAAATCCCAGACGAGAAAATATAAGCCAAAGAGCATCTGCAATGTCAGCAGTAGTAATGCTCTTCAGAGGGATAGCCTCTGGCCAACGTGTGCACATGTCCACACACGTTAAGATAAATTGATGTCCTCTAGCAGATTTGATCTTAAATGGACCAATGATGTCTATCGCCATTTTCTGAAATGGTCGAATGGGAATGTCTGCAGCCTGAATAGGCGCAGCATGACGAGGACCTTTGGATTTAACTTCTTGACATACTTTACAAGATCGACAATACATCCGTATGTCTTTGTTCACAAAAGGCCAAAAGAAAGCCGCAAGAACTCTTGACTTTGTACGGGAAAAACCCATATGTCCAGCACACTGAGAGTCGTGTGCGTGCTGCAAAATTTTAACTCTCAAATTCTTGGGTACAAGAATCTGAGAATGACTTGACTTAGTGGAGTCTTGCACCATACGTACAAGTACGCCATTCTTCATTGTAATCCAAGATTTACATTTTGAATCTTTATTCGGATCACCTTTTGTTGCAAGAGTGAAGAATTTTTTTAAAGTCGGATCATCTTCTTGCTGTTTTATAAACGAGTCACGAGAAATTACCAAGGGATCATCTTGGTTATGCACTTCATTATCTTCAGTAGATGAAGTTTCAGGCATATTGAGAGCTTGAGCTCTAGTGACTACAGCATTAGCAGTTTGCATATTTTGTTTTTCCCAAACGGAAATTTGTTGTGGAGTACATTCTTTGACTCCGTGAATACGACCGATGATAAGATCAGCGATCGGATTCGGCAGAAGACATGCGTGTACATCTCCTGTAAAGAAAGGAGTGGCAATCCTAATGATAGCAGTAGAATATTTCTCTATGGTGCCGCCAAATGTTACACATTTGACTACTTTGCCTGTAGCACGAGAAGGATCTATGAGTGACTGCCTAACACCAATGGTGGTGCATCCAGAATCAAAAAGTAATGAAACTGGATTGTCATTTACTAAACCTTTGTGTAAGACAAGAGAACCTCTTCCATCATGCGCGATTGACACAGGAAGAGCGGGAAGAGGATGGCCACAAATTAAAGTGGATACCGTAGTTGGTTCGAATAACGTTTGCATTGGGGGCACTGCGATGCTCTCCGAAAATCGAAAGCGGCACATGCCATATTATTAGAGTCATCATTATCTTTATTCTGTTTATAGGCATCATGGGACTCTTGCTGTGCAGAGTTTCCCTGATAATGTGATTTTTGTTTTTTATATTGGGGTCTACCTCTGTTATTATTACCTCTGTAATTATCATTGTTTCCTCTATTGTAACCCCTATTTGGGTTTGAGTTATAATTCCCCTGGTTACTATTATCATATTCATTATAATGAGTATCTCTGTAATTATGATCTTGTTGTCTCCATGACGGAAAACTTGGATAGTTTCTATAATGACTTCCTTTGCGGAAGTTCCTATAATTATGACCACCCCTGAATCGAGGGCTGTCGGCCAGTCTCCAGATATTCGAAGAAGAATCCTGAAATGATTGGTTACCTTGGTTCTGATAACTGTTATGGTTACCCTTTTTATTAAACCTGTTTTGAGGTCCTTGGAATTTGTGTGAGTAATTAGGGTTGTATGGTGTTGCTGATGCAACTGGCATACCTTCCTTAACCTTAGTATTGCTAATAGCTACGTCTGGATGTGCAGTGACGTATTGGGTACAATATTCTTCCATTTCTTTTAGTGTCTTAGGTTTACGTTCATGTAGGAATTCAAGGAATGGTTTACTTATGCTTGACATAGTCTTGTCCCTGAGCAATAAATCCATAAGTGATTCATATGTCTTTTCTGTTTTGGACAGTTCAATCCAACGATTAAACGTAAGACGTGTCCTTGCAATGAATTCTGAGAATTCTACCCCTGATTCAGGTACCATTCTTTTAAACAAAAGACGATAACCTTCCTCCGATAACTGATATTTTTTCAATAAAGCTGCCCTAATAACATCATAATTATCCTTGTCAGTCTCTTCTACCAAGCTTAAACTTGTAAGAGAATCACCTTTTAAATTTTCTGACAATTGATTAGCATACTGTGATTTATCCACATTATGAGCTCGACAAGAGCGTTCAAATCTATCTAGCCAGAATGTTATGTCATCACTGGCAGAATTGAACGCTGGCACCTTGACCTTGTAAGTAAAGGGTTTACCACTAGATGACTGATTGACATTACTCATGTTTGTCAATTTCAACTTTTCTAACTCAAATGTTTAAAGTTCTTTTTGATGTTCATGTTCTCTTATTGCTTTTCTCTCCTCAGCTTCTCTGTCTAATCTTTTCTGTTCAATTTCTCTTTCTAATCTTTTCTGTTCAGCCTCAGCTTCTCTTTCTAATCTTTTCTGTTCAGCCTCAGCTTCTCTTTCTAATCTTTTCTGTTCAACTTCTCTTTCTAATCTTTTCTGTTCAGCCTCAGCTTCTCTTTCTAATCTTTTGTTTTCCTCTTTTTGTTTTTTCTCTTCTGATTTTAATACCATGGCAAATTGAGCAGTTGTCCATTCTTCTAAGTCTTTACCAGACTTATCAAGGGATTTCCCTTGTGCAATGAAGAAATCTAATGTAGACATGATGTCTAATAATGATAGCAATCACTTGAAACAATAATAATGTAATATATATTTCAAAGTAATATAGTCACAAGTTCTAAATGAACTTGATAAATTAGCTCACAATCCCAATCTTTGTTGTAAACAAGCCTCTAAATAAGGTCTTGTATAATCAACTGTGTACTTAAATATACCTTATATATCATATGTCAACTCAAGACATTCACAAAGGACAAACAAGAAAAGACAATATGAGAACACTTGCAGAAATCAAATTAATCAAATAGAAAGAATCAAAGAAAATGATCACAGAATCTGTGATGATAACTGCAATAAGATAACAAGACAAATAACGCCACAGTGTATAAATATAAATTGTGCATAGAAATCAAAGATAGAAAAGGGTAGACCAACCAATTATACAAACAAACCAAACAAAAATAAAGAACAGAAAAAATATTACAAAAACAAATATGAACACAGTCGTCACAGCTAACAAAAATAGCAGCAAATTGTTGCTAACAAATTTCCAATTAAGAAAATTTGTACCTATAGAACACTAGTACGAGACCAATGTCACTCGGTATACCTTGTACTAGTCGCCGCCCAACCTTAAACCCACAGAATATAAACTAACTTAACACACAACAAATAACATATAAACATAAATACATGTAAACATCAATAGCATAAATGCATACATTAATTAATTAAATGTGTTGTGGTTGGAATGTGTTGCAAAGTATGTTCAGCTTTCACTTTAATGGCACAGCTTTTAATCAAAATAAACTGGCACTTTTAATCAATCTTAAATTATTGAACTATCTTATGACATTGTTCAATTTTTTTGAGCATGAGAAGATCCACCGATGAAATAACAACACTTATGTTCTTCTTTAGCAAGGTAATCAAACACTGTAACAACCGAACAGTTTATGTCCTTCAAAGTTTTCAGCTCTGTACTGCGAAAAATGTCAACAAGCATTGACCCAGATTCATTTCACTTGTCAGAACAGGTCAAGCTGACATCGCCTGTATAGTTCCTACTGGTGTTGATGTGTGTCACATTTTGCCACAATAAACGTTCTTGTTATACTTGGTGACTTCAATCAAGACTGCGAAGGCTGGACCCAGGGATCTGGCCACCACTGTAGAGTATAGGTAATTGACTGGCCACCACTGTAGAAGACCCGATGTATATGTTTTGTGTGAGAGACTTCTATGTTTGGACAGCACTTGTCATCATTGCAACTGGTTTCCTTTGAGGCTCCAGGAGGAGCACGACATCTGCGTTACCACTGTAAAATATGATGAATTTCTTCTTCTCCTTACGCAGACCAGTGGTTGATTATGATGGGTGCTGCAGGTGGAGCAAAGGTCAACCCAACCGACACAGGATTATACAGAAATGGAGTGAGAGTGTGAAGTGTAACGCGAATGCTGGAGTGTTCGTGTGTTGACCAATATAATGCACTCATTCACTCATGGCTATAAGACACCGATACAGACTGCTGTGGTCGTTTTGTACTGTTTATTCAGGACACACACACTTGAACAGCACGGAATACAGTCAGGAGCATGTTGACAGTTCTGGGGATGCCACAGTCCGCCATAATCTTACTGTTCATGCTACTATTCGTGACCTCATCCAAGATAACCTCCTTCCTTCTAGTGCCATGTTTCTCCATATTCTTGATAGTAGTCTAGGTAAACCTTCCTTCTACATGCTTCCTAAGGTTCATAAAATTGACAATCCGGGTCGACCTATTGTTTCAGCCTGCTCTTGTCCCACTGAACATATCTCTGATTTCCTGGATAGTATTTTGCAACCATTAGTGGCCAATCTACCTTCCTACCTTAAGGACACCACCCATGCTATCACTACTTTTGATTCCTTCCCATTCACACCTGACCACACTTACCGTCTTTTCCTTCTGGATGTTTGTTCGCTTTATACTTCCAGTCCACACTCTGATGGTCTTAAAGCACTACAATTTTTTCTCGACAGACGCACTGACCTTACTTTTAGCACCGGCACTCTTCTTCGCCTTGCGGAATTGGTCCTCACTCTCAACTCTTTTGAATTCAATGGCCACTTCTTTAATCAAATTAGTGGCGTTGCCATGGGCACCAAAATGGGCCCGAGTTATGCCTGCCTCTTCATGGGTCACTTTGAATATTTGGTGCTTCAAAGTTACGATGGACCATTACCTGAGTTTTACCGTCGCTATATCGACGATGGTATTGGTGTTACAGACATGTCTGAAGCTAACCTCAAAAGATTCATTGACTATGTTGGCAATTTCCATCCTGCAATCAAATTCACTTCTCAGATTTCTACCACTTCAGTTAACTTCCTTGACCTTACTGTCAATATTACTCCTACTGGCCTTACCACCTCTGTCTTTTATAAACCTACTGATGCCCATGGTTTCCTTCTTTACACCTCTTCTCACCCTCCCATCTGTAAAAATTCCATTCCCTACTCTCAACTGCTACGCTTACGTCGGATATGTCACGATGAAGATGATTTCCGTGAACGAGCTCAAGAAAAGCTCGAGTTTTTTCGCCGATGTCACTATCCTGAAAGAGTCTTATCTGATGCCCTTAATCGCATTAGTCCCGTTACTCGCCAGGTTGCACTCACTGCTAAACCTGCTACTACATCTGACAGACTCAAACTTGTCTTAACTTTCCACCCTCACTGTTTGGCGGTGAAAAAATTTCTGTTCCGTCATCTGCCTATTCTCCACTCTGATCCTAATACTAGAGAGTTGTTTCGTGATACCCCTTTGGTGGCATATCGTAGGGATAAGAATTTTAGGGATATTCTTGTGCATAGTCGCTTGAGACAAACTAGTCCTTCTCACTTTGGTACTAAACCGTGCCACCGCCGCATATGTAAGACCTGTCCGTTTGTACTCCAAACGCAGTCAGTCTCCTTTCCGAACGGTAAATTTAGCATTGGGGAGTCTTTCACGTGCGAATCCAGAAACCTGATTTATGCTATCATCTGCAAGAGGTGTGACATGACCTATATTGGTGAGACTGGCAGACGTTTGGCAGACAGGTTTCGTGAACACTTGAATGACATCCATCATGGCAAACATTTATCAGTGGCCCTTCACTTCAACAGCCCTGAAGATTCGGGTAACTCTGACATTCATGTCACTGCCCCCCGTTCATGTATCGGCGACGACCGAACTCGCTTTTCGTTGGAGAATCGCCTCATTTTTCAAATGGGCGTTCTAGCTCCTGCTGGGATGAATGTCCAGCATCATTTTGCATAATTCTGGTGGCTTCTGTTGTTATTTTCCTATCTATCCTTGTTTTTGCTTGGGTTCGTCTCGTTTCCGCATTTTCTGTTCTTAGCCGTCACTAGCTCCTACGTCACTTCCGCATGACGCCTTAGTTTTTCAGCCATTTTGAATGTTCCCTTCCTCGACACAGCTAAGTGATTTTTCACGCATTTTATTAGTGTTATTCATTCCTGTCTTCGTTTCGTTGATTATTTACTTTCTTGTTTCGACATGTCTTTCTGGTTTCATGATTTTCTCGCATTATTACTGTTATCGTTTCGCTCATCACTGTGGTTTCATCTGCTTGTATCGCTCATTTGACGTTTTCCTCATCATCACAGATCTTTGTAGTACCTATATGTAGTTCTTGTCCTTGTTACCTATTCGTAACTGTGGCTGACGAAGGGTAAAACCCGAAACGTCCCTTGTCTCATGTGTACCGTTTACTTGTAAAACTGATTTCATACCATATTATTTTTTAATTTATATATTTGACATAGCAAATCATTAGGTAGTAGAATGGTAGATCATCTTTCATGTAGCATACAAATATAATAGGTGACATGAGATAATCATAGAATGTTCTAGTAGACTATTGCCATACCCCAACTGACTGAACGCATCAGTGGGTGTGGGTGTGTAAACATATATAGAGTCCACTGGACGAACCTTTTCCTTCGCTAAGTTCTCCAGCGACATATATCGAATGTGTATGAAACAACGTTAAACCACGATAGGGGTTTTCATCTCAATAATACCTCCATGTCACTGTCCGATAATAGGTTTGGTAAACTGTTCTCTTGACAGCGATCTATAACGATGACAAGTATACAAAATGGCTACCTTCTCTGAGTTTTCGCTCACTCACCCAGCAGAAGGATAATAACAAGCCAAAGTTAATTCACCATTTGAATATATATAACTTCATAGAGTGTTCCATCCAGCTCCACATAAATAAGGTTATTTTCATGTAGATATAAATACTGTGGGAACCTGTCATCTTCAACTGTATATATGGACGACCAACGATGCTCGAAATACGATGTCATCTAAATCTAACCAAATGGAGGTCATCGAAGAAAAGAGGGTCTGGCTTTACCTGGAGTCCGAATTTAAACATAATAAAGTACATGAGGAGAATCTCTGACACTATACTCTCGCAGAGACATTCCTTCCTTATGGAAAATCATCCACAAATCACTTTTTAATCTTAAACAGGACCAGCCCTAGAAATCACACACACGGCCATCTCGACCGGCAACTTCGGAACTCCTTTCAACTCAGTGGGACTACAAATACCTGCGCCAAACTTCGGCAGAAAGAATATAGTCCACCCTAAACATACGAAGATATACAATATAAGACAGAATCTTCCTGCACTAGACAAGTACTACATATGAATTCAGGCCATAAACATTCCTGCAAAACCTTGAGCAAGAACAATCTGTTTCTAGCCGTAATAGACATAAAATGACATGAATTCGGTATTCATACGCTAAATCAATATTCAGCGAAGATACAAGGACCGGTAACTCAAAGAATAAATACACATAGACTATTCTGAGTTCCGTCCCATTACTAAGAGACGTAAATTCACAAATGAATATCTTTTTTAACAAACAGATTGATACATCTTACATCTGTATGCGTACACCATGGATATGTGCGCAACAGTAGGAAAACTATAACAATAATTATATAGATATTTTGGAACGAGCTGACCAACACGCTGATTTAGTTCAAGAGAATTTTTAATTATCAGAAAATTCCATCACAACACATAAAATTACATCAAACATATACAAATAGTCATAAAGTCAATGAATTTCTACAAGAAATGATAGACCCACAGTATGATCCTTTCCCTCGATGTTTAGCCCACAGTCCTGTTAGAAGAAAAGATGATAGCCCCCAAAGAGTCACGGATACATCTGCTGTGGTCTAATGATTTTCCCTTTTAAAGGTATGAACAGACTTTGATAGTAGTATGATCTATCCTAAGGAAAAAATATACACCAATACCTCGACGTTCGTCGCTTCGACTTTCGTCACTTCGCTCTTTCGTCGGTTTTCAATTCTAACCACGTTTCCAAATTTCGTCGCTCGCTTCGCTCTTTCGTCGCATTTGGTCACAACTGCGCGTCATCTTGATTCTTTCGTCGTTCAGTCTTTGAACAGAAATCGTTCGGTGTGCACTGTTTTTTTTTTAAGTGTCCGCATTGAATCTCTTATATTTGTCATTAAACATATTAATACTACTTATTTTTGTGATTAAAATAACAAAACTATTCATACTATATTATTTTTGTGATTATACTGTAAACAGTTCATAGTTATTTTAGTGATAACAGTCTAATGACAGTGTTCATATCGTGATTATACGACACGTATACAGTTTTCATACTGTACTTTTTTGTGTGATTAGGCCTTATACAGTACTACTTATTTTTCTGCTTTAATATATTCATAATGGGTCCTAAGTGTAGTGACAAAGTTAAAAGAACCCATAAGGTTCTCAATTTGCAAGAAAAGCTTAAGCTAAGCAGATACCGCAGCTGCAGGAGCTTTTCAAGTGAAGCTTGAAACAATTATAGAAGAAGTTGGCTACACAAAGCAGCAGATCTTCAACGTAGAATAAATTTCGACAGAAGTTCAAAAGTAAATAGTGGGCTAGAACACCAAATAGCCTGTTACAGAGAACTTCTTAGGGAAAGGAAGAAGACATCAATGAGGTAAACGTCTTTGCTCTCCTTTTTCAAGACGCAACCGCCACAACCAACTTCAGTCACCCCTCCCTCTAACCCTTCAGATTCCGAGCCATCAACATCAGCCCCAGCCCCAGTTAGATCTCCTTCAAAGTGCCCTTCTCCTAAAAGAATTAGATTGAAATCCTCCAGTTCTGAAGATGAGCCACCTCAATTTTCTCCATCTGGTTTTCTAAGTCTAGAATATCCCTAAATGACCAACATTCAAAACTGTACATACTGTATATATTCATCGTCTACTTGCTCAAGAATGATTTTAAGGTAAGATGCTATTTACGTATTTTTTATTTTTTACTGTATTTTCTTTACTCTTATGTTTATTTCTGTTTATCTAGGTGTTGCACGCATTCGCAAGTGTTATATAGTTAGTTATTTTCGTTTTTTGGCGGCCCTAATGCATTTGTAAGCTAAATAAAGGCTATGCTTCGACTTTCGTCGATTTTCGACTTTCGTCATAGCTCTGGTCCCTAACCTGTCGAAAGAGCGAGGTATTGGTGTACCTGAAGTAGCAACAACTTGCATAAAGGAAATTAAGACAGCAAAATGGGTGCCAAAATACAACAATAAAGGAATCACTCAGTCCTGCATTCATTCTATTCATTCAGCCGTGATCACGGTCTCTCATGCGTACTTACAGCTTTGGTAGCAACTTCTGGAAACACAATTTTTGGACATGCACATACAGACTCTCAAATGGTAGACTTGGCCAAGAAAACCCCAGTTCCAAAAAGACAGGTTGGATTCACTTCTTCAGGGAACGTTTTCTTGGTTGTTCTTATTTTTGGATCTCTGTTTAAGTCTCATTAAAATTGTCCAGGCACGTACGTTAACAGCGAGCACAGTGTCAATAGCTTAGGTTTCTAGAAATGAGGAATGTCAGGTCGAAGTCTACTTTCAGGATAGGACTATATTTGGTCACCACACCACTAGTCAAAACTCCGTCAGAATGTCACTGATAGGAATATGTTACTTGCCGCAAGGGCTGAAATGTACTTGAGGTTTTCCTCTGGAAGAATTAAATCAGGCTCGATGGGCCCGTTACTTCTTTAAAATCTTAAAGTTCTTGTAAAGGTTATACACCAAGTCTTTAAGAAAAGAATGTTTTAGTTCTTCACAGATATTTCTCGTGTACTCAAACGCTGGCAAAGTTGGGTTACCCCAGTTTTCACTGTATAAAGAAACAACATATGAAATATTTATACATACTATGTACTTCGGTTATAACTTACATTATCAACTGCAAGCGGAGGCCTTGACTTAACGTTTAAACTTCCAGTGAAATAAGTTATATTCATAAAATCAGTCAGCATAAATTAGAAATACATACGTATTTCGTCAATACTCAGTGATGGATCTGTGCAGTTATAAGTTTAGTTTTTAAAAAAAAATATTCTCGTCTGATTCTTTAGCAGTTAAATTAAATTTATTTTAGCTACATGATTTTTAAGCTAGAAATTATAATTTATTCTGCTTTCCACTGAAACACGTCAGCTAGAGAATATAACAGACTTATAAATTACCCACTCTGCACAAAAGAAACTAGGGAAATAAAATAGCCGATTTAACACTTAATCACTCACAAAATACTGGATATATTATATTACCTCAATACAGAACTACAGGCGATCGCACAACTTAGAATTATACGCTGATATATATATATATATATTTGAAGTCTAGAAGCTCGGCAAATTGTCGAAACAAACTGAGAAACTTCGCTATACAGCTTATTCTTTACACGACCGACCTTTCTACTGCGACTCTTGAGGATTGAAGGAAATAAAGTTTAAAAGTCTCGTTAATATCTTAAAACCCTGACAAAGGATGCACGCTATTTCCAAAACCCCGCAAAAGCGCCGGTCTCTCCCCTTCTCTTAACACTTCCCATAAACTCAGGCGACTGGCCATAACATGCCAAGAGTGCGTCTTCACACCTACTGCTAAGAAGCTGTTCGTAGCGCTACGTGTCAGATGGAAATGTAGACAACTGTCTGCTATCCCATGTCTGACAGAACGCATTCTCACACGTTTACGTCGAGAATCTAGCTCAAGAGCGCCGTGTCATGAGAAAAGTATAGACACATGTCTGCTTTCTGTGTCTGACGGAATGCATTCTAACGCTCTTCGTCTCGTGCAGGGACTGACACGTTATGTAATAAATGCGTGGCTAACATGAGCAAAAAAGAAAAAACGGTAAAGTCAGAATGGGAAAGTAAATTTTTGTCGCAAACGACCGAATGCGAACAAAACAGGAAAAGGATAAAAGAGCGATAATAAAGTAGAGGACACGGGTAGAAAAGAAAAGAATATAGAAAATTTATTGATCATAAATCTCTATGCGACATGCACTAAGAAAAGGAAGGCAATTAGGGACAAATCTCAACAGAAAGCCAGATAAGAAGCTGCAGAGGAATCTAAATATGCTGCCAGTATGTTCTAAATGATACGTAATAAATTTCTTGTCGTAGTATTACATACTTATTTAATTAAAGTCTAATTAGAAAAATGTGATTTTCTCAAAATCGACTTTTCTTATCATTATTTTCTTATAACTTCCAAACTTCTGTATTAATTGACATAAGATTTGGCATATATATTGTCCATAATCCTTTACAACTTTTGTCAGATCAATTTTTAAGTATCTGATCACAATTTTGATTTATTGCAAAATTAATGTAAATTTTAGCAAAATTTGTTACTATTTTTAGACATTAAATTCAAAGTCCTACAACTTTTTTTTGTATTAAAGTTATCAAAAATCCAATCTGACAAAAGTTTTAAAATGTAATGATAAACGTTGTGCTTAATAAACAAAAAAAGCCTTAGCAAATTGAAATATAAAAATATAATCCAATTTGGCCGCCGTTTCCATGGCAACCAGTGGCGCAGTACCTTCAAACTCTTCATTTTGCGTGTCTAGTACTGATATAGGTTAAAGTCTGTGCATTTTCATTAAAAACTAGCAATTAATAACGAAAATAGCATTTCAGTGTAGCTCCTCCCCTTAAGACCCTCTGGTCTAAGGCACCCCATGCGATGAATGAGGCATTGTTCAAGCTGGACTCCGACTAGCAATGTCAGAGGAATAGGATCTGATCGCAGTAACCTGGATGTCCATAGGACCATGGTGGTCTGGGCCATTGAAGTGGAAATGAAACCTTGCAGGTTTGGATGACACTTCCCAAGACCACGTTCACCATCACTAATGGCTTCACATGCGAGTCACGCAACATCATCTATACCATAATATGCAAACGTTGCAGTAAAACATATATTGGCCAGACAAGTAAACAACTTGGGGACAGATTCTGCCAGCCCCTCTATGACGTCTCCCGGGTAGAACCCATACCAGTAGCAATGAACTTCAATAACCCAGACCACCATGGTCCTATGGACATCCAGATCACTGCGATCAGATCCTGCACCTCTGACGCTGCCAGTCGAGTCCAGATTGAACAACGCCTCATTCATCGCATAGGTTGCCTCAAACCAGAGGGTCTTAACACTCAACATTCCTTTGTCGGAGACCACCGTTTCCACTCTTATTATGTGACTCCCTGTTGATCGTGTTTTGTTTTAAAATTTTGTTTTATTTTATTTTTTTCTCGTCCTCTCATCGTTTTCTTTTCCATCTTCTGCCTCCTCCCCAGCTCTCAACCACATTATTATTATATTTTGGTTTTTCTCGTTTCCCTTCTTAACATCCCCATTTTTTTTTACACCCGGAAATGGCAGCCATTTTATGTTTATGTTCCTGTGACCCGCATTCTTATCGCTGGACACACTAGGTCACAGTCGATTTTACGAGTAGTACCCATTGTTATTTATTTTTCTCATATGTTCTTCTTAGTTCTTACTTTCTTTCCTTTCCCTGACGAAGGCCTTATGGCCGCAACGATGGCTATTTTCCTTGTCTTTTGTCCCAGTAAGATGAGTCATAAATTTTTAATTTGTTTGTCATATCCACCTGACAACTGTAAGCAAGGAGTAGTCCGGGCTTATGTGACTAGAAAGGTTTTCATAACTCTTAATGCTGCTAGTTTTCACTGGAAGAACTTAGGTTTCACGAACACAGTGTCTGTCAAAAAAATCATATTTAACCTCCGACTCTCTAATCTGTTACCGGACTTACCTTTGGTGCCACATGTGTAGCTGTAGACAAAATGGATGAGGCATTGGCAGTGTCTTGAACAGTAGAATTCCCAGGTACACCCAGATTATCCGTTTCTGAATAACGGGTAACAACACTTGGATAAGAGCTGCTGTCCACGACCGTTGGTTGACTCTGATGTTGTGTGTGAGAAATCCCTATCACGCAGGAGAATTAAGTATATACTAATAAGTAATAAAAAAACTAAAGCAAACTGATGTATAACAGGAGGATTTACACTGAAGGCGGTACATACAGGCCCTTAGTTAAAGTATAACGCTTCTCAATAATAGGAATTTCGGACAAGCTTTTTTGTCAGTAAATGTATTTAAGTATTATAGTAATGAGATGCTCTCCGCTGTCAATTTTTACTTGGAGAAACTTAAAAATAAACGTCACACAACGACATTAAGTAATTTAAAATTAACTGTGTAATTGATTTATGTGTATGGAAGCAATAAATTTAGGCACATGTATATAACTGTTGCACCCAGTGTATTCCATGATCGGTCGGCTAAGTCAAAAGAACTAAATAACAGTAGAAAAAGAGTAAACATGGAAATGTTCTCAGTGACAACAATCCCGGCGATATAGGAAGAGGTGTGGAGAAAGATTGTGTTTACTTGACAAGAAGAAATGTAGATATTAACAATATAATGAAACAAAGGAGATCGACATCCAGAAGCCTAATATATATATATAAGACTATCAAAAGCCCAGGGTAACTGTCATAGAAGATAGCAATGGGGCTCTGCTCAATGAAAAAACAGCTGTAATGAGAAGGTGGACAGAATATTGTAAAGAATTATATAACTGTAAACTTGACACTGACTTAGGCATATTAAACAGAGAACTCGGAAATGCAGCAATACTACGGGAAGAAGTGGAAGAGGCTATATGTTCGATGAAAGGAGGGAAGTCACCGGGTGTGGATAATATACCAGCAGAGTTCTTGAAATATGGAGGACCAGATATAGTAAAAATCATGACAACAATTTGCCAGAAGATATGGAGTACAAAAAAATGGCCAAAAGAATGGACGCAGTCATTAGTAATACCGCTTCCAAAGAAAGGAAATCTAAAAATGTGCAAGAACTACAGAACCATTAGCCTTATTAGTCATCCAAGTAAGGTGATGTTAAGGATACTTTTGAACAGAATAAAACAGAAATCAGAAGAAATCTTGTCAGAGGAACAGGCTGGCTTTAGACCAAAAAGAAGTACCTCAGAACAAATCTTCAACATTAGATTACTGATCGAAAAACATCTCCAGCATCATCATGATTTATACCATAACTTCATCGATTTCACAAAAGCCTTCGATCGAGTCTGGCATGAAGGCTTATGGCAAATAATAAGAAAATTCAATTTTGATACCAACATCATAGATATCATTGAAGCACTATACAAGGACGCAAGCAGTGCTGTTTTCGCAAGCAACGACATTGGAGAATTTTTCAAAACAACTGTAGGAGTTCGCCAGGTATGTATCCTGTCACCAGTGCTCTTTAATATATATCTAGAACATATTATGCAGGAGGCTCTCTACGATTATAAATCAACCATATCGATTAGAGGCCGACCTCTGTGTAATCTACGTTTTGCTGATGATATTGATCTGATAGCTGAAACAGAATCAGAACTTCAAGACCTTACCTCTAGACTGGAGAAAGTAACAAGAACATATGGGATGGAAATTAATATAGAAAAAAGCAAGATATTGGTAAATAGCCATAAGAAACATGTTCCGACCAACATTACGTTAAATGGGCAAACGTTAGAAGAAGTTAACACCTTTAAATATCTCGGGTCCACTATATGTAGTGATGGAAGATCAAATAAAGAAATCAAGACAAGACTTCAGATGGCCTCAGCTGCCATGACAAGGTTGAATGTGATATGGAAAAGTAACACCAGTTTTCCTGTGAAGATCAAATTATACAAATCACTTGTATTATCTATTCTCTTGTATGGGTGTGAGGGCTGGACACTCACTGCAGATACGGAGCGAAGGATTCAGGCTTTCGAGCATAAATGTTATAGAAGAATTTTGCGCATTTGCTATAAAGAGCACAAAACAAATGTCTATGTTAGAGAGAAGATAAACACCTATGCAGGCCACCAAGAACCACTTTTGTCAATAGTGAAACGTCGAAAGCTTGCCTGGTTTGGGCATGTAACTCGTCATGACTCCCTTTCGAAAACGATCATCCAGGGAAGAGTCGAAAGTAAACGGAGAAGAGGAAGGCAAAGAAATTCCTGGGCTGATAACATCAAAGAATGGGCAGGACACGGTTTCTCCACACTTGTACGCATTGCTGAGAATAGAGAGCAGTGGAGGACCCTGTCTGCTGATGCTTCCACCATGGCACCCCTACGACCCATGACGGGTTATGGGTTGAGATGATGATGATGATATATATATATATATATATATATATATTCTTTGGCGGTTATGGATCAAAGAAGAGAGAAGATATATATACGAGGCGTGTTCAAATGAAACCCGACCGTGCTGCGCCAAGTGGACATTCGTAGGAGGAGCATGATGACGTCACATCTGACGTAATAAGCAAATACGAATGTACAAGTGTGTAAGTGTTCATTCTCCTAGTATTCATTGGTTGTGCTGCAGACCGTTAAAATAATGGCCGGTGTGATAAGGAATCCGTCCAAGGTCGATCACCATAAGGAAGAACGCATGGGGTAGAGTTTGAACCACCTGCTGCGTTACGAAGAGAAGGGTGATGCATTTCTGTTGCGCATAGTGGCAAGCGATGAGTCGTGGTGCCACCACTTTGAGCCGTGCAGCAAATCAGCGAGCATGCAATGGAAACATCCCGGATCACCAAAACCCAAAAAATTCCAAGTCACAGATTTCCGCCGGTAAGGTTATGCTGACCGCATTTTTTGACCATGAAGGGCTTCTATTGGTAGACTTTAAAGAGCCTGGCGTGAACATCAATGCCATCCGCTACAAAGACACACAGCCATCAAGAATAAACGACCCGGCATGCTTTCGCGTGGTGTGATTCTGTCGTCCACATGTTGCGAACATTGTGCAGGAAGCGTTAGTAAGGAAAAGGTGGGAAGTTCTGCCACACCCAGCCTACAGCCCCAATCTGTCACCATGTGACTTTCATTTGTTCGGACCCTTAAAAAAATCTCTAAAGGGACAACGATTCGACTCCGATGCAGACGTCAGGACCTCGGTGACCAAATGGTTCAATAAGCAACCAAAGTCTTTTTTCTCGGACGGCATCCGCCATCTACCCAAGCAGTGGGATGCGTGTCTGAATGCCTATGGTGACTATTTTTAAAGAACCCCAGTGAGTACTTGCTTCATAACAATTGAAGTATTTAATTCTACTAGTCCTGCTGATGTACCTTACATATATTTGTTATAAAGCCACTGGGACGGGTTTCATTTGAACACACGACGTATATATATATATATAGTCGCAATTTAGCAGATAATTGCAAATTGTCCAATTTTTTTCTACCGTCATTTTTCTATAATTTTGTTGAAGGCCCGCCCCTTTAAAATTCAATTCTCGTCTCTTATGTGACATCGCTCCTTCCAAATCTTACCTAGCGGCTTATTTTTTTTTTTCCTCCCTTTTCATATCGACTCGTCTATCGGTCTGATAGCGAAGCGGTCGGTTCGTCTATCTTTTATTTCGCGTCTGCTTCCCCTGCACTGTCCGCTTACTAGCGATCGTCAGGTTAGAATACCATTACATAACGCCACCAGCAGAGTGACCTTTCGCCCGTATACAATGCAAATGCCTCTGATGTGGGGTTTAAAAATTAATAGTGCTTTTTTTTAAACAGGGAAACTCGAACTCTTTGAGAATCCGCTAGCTGCTGCACGTGCGAAACGACGTGCAGCCACGTGTTAAGGTCAAGGCAGTAAGCTTTGACTATAAATATTCTGTAAGTTTTAAACATTCGATACACTACGTTCGGAACGCGCAATTTGATCTAGAGTAAACAGATTATTCTATCTGAGGCGAAAGAAACGACCCTTTTATTTATAGTTGACCTGGGGTGAGAGTTAAGCACTTTTAAAATATATTAAACGCTTAGTTATGAGTCAACGAGTTATACGAGTATAACTGATAACAGCAACTTAATATTTTTTGGTGACAACTCGCTTACCCAATAATTCAGTAATGTGAAGCGCATAATCTAGCCATCGTTATTTTGTCACGCAAGAGCTAACATATACTTTTTCTGATTAAGCGTCACTAAGTTTGTCAGTGGTTATAATTTGTGTTATCATGTAACTAGAAAGTTGATGGTCTTTGTGAATTAGATCTATGTAAATTATTTTCATAATCTTAAAAGTGACATGTGTTTTGGTAAACAACTGAATTTTATGGAGGAAATCATTTTTGGGAGAACTACTTAGGCTCGGAAGGGAACCACGGAATGTCTAGTTTGTAGTTAAATATAACTTACAAGGCAGTTCTAGAGTTTTAACCACCAGCCATTGAAAGAGTTCTATACTATGTAAAGTTACGATGTAACCAAAGAGCCAAAGCTTTTACATATGTATGTGCTCATTTTTGGATTTTATTATTTTCCTTTTCATACCGATCCCAATGCATACAATTTAATGGTGTTCTGTAACTATTGTTAACAGTTTAGAAAAATATAAACTCACATAATGTCAGAGTTTGACTAGTGCTTCCTCAAAACAGGGACTACACTTGGAAACACCAATATTCATTTGGATGAGGACACAGCTTCGATGTTACTGTAAGAGTTAATGTTATGTTGTACATTTATGTACAAATAAATGTATTTTATGTACGCGGCAAGGAAACACTGATGTTGAGAATTTGTATTGTGGAATAAACAGAAGGACAGCCCATATCGGAGAGACAGCATCAGGACTGGCTTAGCAACATAAAACAAATACCATATATGCGTATAAATGATAAATGTTAATATAAATTTTTGTTATGATTTGCGTTTTGCTTTAAGGTAATGTATGTATGTCTGTCTCAGGTCCAGAGCTAATTCCAGAGCCACTGCTAAACTAAGTTGAAGACAAGAGGGAACGTACCATTCTCCCTCCTGTAACCTTCAGAAAGCAGAAAGCTATACGTGTGTCATTACCTGTCAACCACTTCGCCACAGCCCACTAACCGGGTGGAAATCACCAAAGAAAACCATTCACTGCAGTGTGAACTCGGTAACCACAGCCCGACGCCCTCAAGCGCTGTGAAGTATTGGTTCATTAGTCACCGGCTTAGCGTATGCCAACACGTAGTGGCAACCAATACCTCATTCTACTCAGGTCCGCCAGCACATAGAAAATCGGGTACCTGTGTTTTACTTCGGAGTATCTAGTTTCACACAGACAGAGAAATATCAGTACTTAGAAGTCCTCATTTATGAGTCACTTTTGTATACAGGACAATAAGGTCCTGCTCAAGGGGAGCATTTTCACTTTGCGATTATATGTGTTGTTTTTCCAGACTCACGGATACAGCACCTACCATTGGACTAATAATAACATACACTCCATGAGGAAGATAGGCGCCAATACTGGTTACAGTGTCTTTTTTGTGTTTGTTTTTTAAATAGCTTTTGCTGCATATATATTCTTGTTGTCTGTTGTGTGTCATACCAATTGGGTTTTCGTGATATATGCAATGATGTAATTGTTAACTTTGTGATTTGATACTGATTTTGGGTGAGATTGTTTTTTATTTTTGTTGCACATCCCAAAGAGTGTTATTCTTTAATAACATTCAATCTTATTGGTTAATACGCTTATTCAAAGACCTTCATCAATATCTAGTGACTTCAGAAACTCTTACTATTTCGCTGTCTATCAGTGAGAAAGAAGAGAAAACGGGTGATACTTAAGAATACATAAGTGAGTTGCAGGGCTTGGAAAGAGAAATAACCTAAATATATCTTCTTCCAGGCTGTCTTCAGATTCTCCCAAATCAAGCACATTGCGTGTGTTTTTCGCTTGTTTACTTAGCATTTCACTAGAGTTGTCTAATTCATAATACATATTCTCCTCAACTCACGACATATATAACTCAATAATACATATTCTCCTCAACTCACGACATATATACTCACAAATGCCTAGGGATTTTTCAAGGTGGTATGAGATCTTGTTTTGGCGTCCCGCCATCCCAGCCCCCACTCGTGACATATAGTATTGTTCTCTTATGACAGTAAATTTAATACTGCTGAGTTGCATCACATTATAATTTCTGCAGTTTTTAAAAATGTTAGCGCTCCCTGAAGCCAGCCTATGTATGTGTGTTTATATATATATATATATATATATATATATATATATATATATATATATATATATATATATATATATATATATATATATATATATATATATACACACAGTGCTTCGTTTGTGACGCGACGCAACGGTGAGCAGTACCGGCACCGTTTTTTAATGACAGCAAAAAATTCCAATATTATTCTTCATAATTTATTCACAACAACTATTTATTTTATTTAAAATTTTTATGTTATCAAACATGATAGTAATTATCATAGATGCCTAAGATGGCGGAAAACCATAGATTTTTTATGTTAAATGATGTGCGCGTTCACGATTTAGCGAATGAAGGTAGATTCACACTATACGAACACCAGCCGACAGTCAGGCAGGCAGCCAACGGTCACTCCACAAAATATGTGGTAAACTGAAGTAGTATTCACATTGTCATACACGGGGCATCACCGACAGTCGGCGACAAGCTTGCTCGGGACACCAAGTAATGCGTACACTATGTTTCCAGCAGATGTCATTTTCGTGCAGCCGGCGATACGGACTAATCGGTGTTGTTTTTATATGAAACGGAAATGGATTTTCTAACGGCCACGACATAAAAGAACTGAGATGTTCATTGGTCAAGCCCACCGGGTACTTTACTCTGTGTTAATGTTCTATGGAAGCGAATCACACTATCCTCCCTGCCAACTAGGCACCACAAAAACAAAGATGCCAGCCGAAACCCAAACACGTGTTTTGGAACAATGGTTTTGCAGATACTCTCTTAAACCATTTAAAAACAATGGTTTTTTTTTCTTTTCTAAATCCTGACATCCTTTTACACGCACATTACGACAGATCCATTGTAACAAGTTTCACTGAGCAGAAACCGTTAGGTTAGACTGGAGCAAAAATTAACGGTTAATTGCGCTGAAAGGGATGTCTGTATCATCAATCCATTAATTTATATAAATTCGGATGACTCCTGCTGTTATGTCCATTTTACTTTTTGATATTATCCATTTAACATGAAAGTTATCGTTCGCTATCAACAGTTTTTCACTCAGTCGGAATGCAGTTGATGCGGCAGAGCCGATATAGCGAGTTCAGCTACTTTTACAGCAGTGTTAAGGTTCCCTCTTTCACGCGTGTAAAAAACGCTTAAATGAACACATTGTTAGCGGCTTCTATCTACCGTTTATACTATCTTTTCCAATAAATCTTTTCAGACTCCTCATGAACGATGTCATCAAAGCATTTAAGAAGATGACAAGAAAAAATATTCAGTGGGGTACTGGAACATGAGACACGTTTGTATTTCAGAACTGGCATTTGCAGACCATGTTGCCCTGATTGCTAAATCAGAATTCAGAGTCACAACTTCGATCCAACCTGCAAGTCTGGAAGGAAGAAGTGAAGAAGAGACGAATAGTTATCAGCAGCTCCAAAACAAAAACCATGGTGATATCACGAGAGGGAAGAAGGCATCAGATTATGCTGGGAGAACAGGTGCTGGACAATGTCAACCACGTTAAATACCCTAGACTTGACATAGACTGGAAGGGAGGCATCAAAAAAGAGATGGCTACCTGAAGAGCAGCAACTGGGAGACTTTTTCAGGATTCCTCAGCAAAAGAGAAGTTACAAGACGACGAAGATGGCTGTATACCGCTCCACCTATATCCCAGTCTTGATATATGGATGCGAGTCATAGGCAATGACTACAACCCACAAAAGCCAGCTCCTAACCTCAAAAATGAGGTATTTGAGGTAGGGCTGATGGCCTTTTCTCTCTTCTCCAGTTCTTCCTTCGAGACTTGCAGGTTGGATTGAAGATGTGCCTCTGATTTAGCAATCAGGGCAACGTCGTCGGCACATGCCAGCTCTGCAATACAAACCTGTCTCATCTTCCAGTAACCCACTGAATATTGTTTTGTCCTTTCCTTATACGCTTTGAAGACATCGACCACGAGGAGTATGAAAAGATAAGGTGAGAGAATATCACAATGTCTTACACCAGTGGTGGTCCTGAATTCTTCTGACTTATAACACTCACACTGGCTTTTGTGGGTTGTGGTCATTGCCCATTGCTTGCATCCATAGGCCAAGACTGGAGCACAGGTGGTATACAGCCAGAAGTAAGCTTCTAATCTTAAATTTGTGTGCTGTTTTTAAAATTAAGTTTTATTCATAGAATATCTGATTCATGTATACACACACTAGGATCCTCGCTGGTGCTATGGACTTCGTGCACTGTGCTGAGATCCTCTTTGTGTGATCTAAGGGAGGAAATTTGTGTACCTATGAAGTTGTCCGCATGCAATGAAGAAGTCCTTAAAAGCAAATCAAACCCAATCCAAACAGTCATCTTCATCTTTTTCGTCAACTTCTCTGTTACTCGATTTGTAACCAGAAAAAGTCTCCCAGCGGCTGCTCTTCGGTAGCGGCCTCGTCTTTGCTGCCCCCCCCCCCCTCCTTTTCTGTTTATAGCGGCTGCATGGTATTTAAAGTGGCTGACCTGCTTCAGGACCGGTTCTCCCAGCATAATATGATGCCGTCTTCCCTCTCGTGATACCACAATGGTTTTTGTTTTGAAGCTGCTGATGACCATACCTCTCTTCTCCAGTTCTTCATTCCAGACTTGCAGGTTGGATTGAAGATGTGCCTCTGATTTTGCAATCAGGGCAACACCATTGGCAAATGCCAGCTCTGAAATACAAACCAGTATCATCTTCCAGTAACCAACTGAATATTTTCTTGTCATTTCCATTTATGCTTTGATGACATCGTTCATGAGAAGTATGAAAAGATAAGGTGACAGGACATCACCATGACTTACATTAGTGGTGGTCCTGAAATCATTTCACTTGTGACGACAGGATTTAAGTGAGAGAGTGAAATAGTGAAAGCGAAAGATTCCGTGAGAGAATCAAGGGCTATTCTATTAAGAATGCCTGATATCTGCAGACACATCAAAGAACACTTTTCCCACAATCAGGGTAGTTCACTCTTGTGGAAATGAAAAGGAATATTTAGTAGAACGGTAATCTATATCTGTCTCTTCTTCTTCTTCTTCTTCCATCCTTAGCCACCGACCGTCAAAGCAGTCAGTGGCCATTACGCCTAGTGGCGTCTTAGGGCAACAGCAGATAGGTTTTCTTTGCCATTGTTTCCCATCACGCCTATTGGCGTCTTTAGGGCAACGGCAAATCAATCCATTTGCTGTTGTTTCCGTAATCGAAGTGACTGGCAAACGGGTGATCAGCCCGTTGGTATATCTGTCTCTTGATTGAGTGAAATAGAGACAGAGGATTGGTATTCTAGTCACATTTCTATCCCTTCTCTCACTGATTTAATTGTTATTTCATTTACAATTATTTCTTCGGCTCGAGCACCCAGGTAAAAGATCAAAGAATTTATCTTATCAAACTTATTACTACACTGAAAACAACAACCATACATCTGACAAGTTACAAAGTAAAGCAGACACGGTTGGTTTAATTATTCAAATATAAAATAGAATTTTCAAAAGGAAAAACATCAAATAGAATCCCACTATACAGAATGATTCTTACACTGGTATTATTGCACATTTAGAGTTACACTAGGCAACTGTCATCATTTGGTTTCAAAGTTTGTGAAAGTTGTATGTTTCGCTTCTCAATGGATGTTGTTTTGTTACTCAGCTTTTGGGAGATTTGCTGGTCTTCTGGGGTTGATGTTGGCGTTTTTGACTCAATGGGTTGCCTCGGCTGTGGTCTGTTCTCTTGCTTGTATGGACTATAGTGCAAACTAAGAATCTCTTTTCTCTAGTCTCGTACTTCAGCACTTTTGGTTGGTACTGCATAAGGACTTTCTAGTCTTCATCATTAAGACTGAAAAAATACACATATTGGAAGCTTCGTAAGTTTCCTGTTGAGGTAAACTTCATCTTCCCCCTCCCCCCTCCCCTTCTTGTTTCTGATCATCAGACAATTATACGTCCTTGACAAAAGCAGGTAACGGTGCCTGTGACGCAACTCACGATTCGAGCAGTACACGCGTTCTCCCTATCCTCCCCCACTCACAATGTAAACCTCCGTATTGCTAATACTGTATGTCTCAGGCTGCTATTGTTTGTTTACATTTGCCAACGAGGGCTTATCAATACTTAGGCTGAGCGAAAGTTACTGTCTCGCTTCTATCATTCATGCTTGGTTAATCACGGACAATATAGAAGTACTTTTCCCCAAACAAATAAATCGACATTCACATCTAAATAATTATCAATAATAGTTCACAAATAAACACTCATATTGTACATTCAAGACAGAGTGATTGAATAGTTGATAGATTAATTATTAACACAGAACTCAGTAATGCTAGAAGTGGAAAATAATGATTGACAGATCTATATTTTTTTCCTGGCTCCAGTTGAAGCAGAGGTACAACATTGGATAGATGACCAAAGAAAGATCTATGTAGATCATAATGGATGAAATCTGTCTTGCTGTTCAGCACAAGTGATACAAAGACAGTCAGTAGTTAATGTGACTGAGTAAGAAGTTGCTAATCTTGCAAGAACAAGAACAAGAGTTAATGTTACAACGAAATGAAAATACAGCTGTACCTACATCTCAATAATGATCATAATTTTTATATACATATTAGATATACAAATCAGGTATTATGAATAATAACAATTATCGACATAAACTTTCAACGAATTCACTACTGCTCTGGTTCTTGATGGCTTTAGGTCGTTAAGTTCAATGACTTAGAATCCTAATTAAATGTTGCCCGTACAGTTGGTACAGTGTGAATCGTGGCTGTATGACCAGGTCCCAGTCTTGGTTCTTTGCTGAGTGCCAGAAACTGTAGGGTTCCGATATTTAACAGGTCATCCTATTCCCTCCCCCAAGCATCTCGTGTTTGGTGTGCAGGTCTCAAAATGTCAAAAGTATTCATATTCTCCAATAAGCTTGCGTTGGTCGAGAGTGGCAAATTTAATCTCAAAAATCGGCTGTCCTTTATCGCTGTCTGTTGCATAGGTTCTCAGAAGCGTCAACTATTCCCCGTTCAGAAAACTTCTGGTGAGCAAAAAAAATTTCTTATTTCTGTCGTATTTTGAATACGTCTAACAACACGGTCATATTTACCGCGCTCACTATAGGATAAATGGACCGATGGAATAGCCAATCAGGACGCTCCTTTTCTAGTATGTATAAAGAAACCTTTTTATGTTTGACAGAAAGGGCCTATTCTGTGTATTTGATAGGAAGGAGTTATTTTATTTCTTAAAAAATAACGATATATACAGGGAAATACCTAACTATTATAACATCTGGGATATTACTTTATAAGTAGGTACAAAGACGGCCTCATTAAAGTAATTTATTTAAAGAGAAAACCACCTTATACAACTCATCGCACTGCTGTACCAAGAACAACAGGCAGCCGTAAGAATAGAGGGGGAAACATCAGAATGGTTTGAAGTACAGAAAGGAGTAAGACAAGGCTGTACCCTTTCCCCTTACCTGTTTAACATTTATGCCGAGAATATCATGAGAAACGTAAGAGATGACCAAGAACACACAGAGTTTGACTCATTTAACATCGGCGGGTACCAGATCCCGGAAATCAGATATGCTGACGACACAGTCCTCCTATCGACCAACCCAAAAGGACTTGAACAATTACTTCTGTCCACCAAAAAACACAGCGAGGCCCAGAATCTATACCTAAACACCAAGAAGACCAAAGTATTGACAACAGACAAAGTAAAGACCAAACCAGAAATTGAAATTGATAACGAAGAACTGGAAAGTGTCAATGAATTCGAATACTTAGGATCAATCATTAACAGCTCTGGCGACTGTGCAGTAGAAATTAAAAGAAGACTTGCAATTGCTTCACATAAGCTAATACAGATGAAAAACCTATGGCAAGGCACAAGCAAAGAAACAAAGTTACAACTGATCAGAGCATGTATATTCCCAGTAGCAACATACGGCTGCGAGACTTGGACACTCAATAAAACAGTTGCAAAAAAGATTACATCATTCGAAATGAAATGCTACAGAAGGATGTTGAGAATACCCTGGACAGAAAAAAAGACCAACAGAGAAGTACTGCACTCACTAAACGTACAGGAACATTGGCTCCTAAATACCATCGCAATAAGGAAGCTGAAATTTTTCGGTCATATAAAAAGACATAATAGTCTGGAAAAAACAGTGATGGAAGGCATGGTCCCTGGAAAAAGGGGAAGGGGTCGACCTAGACGACGGTGGACCCAGGACATCACAGAGAGTCTGAACTTGTCTTTGGCCGATGCAGGTCGACTTGCCCAGAATCGTGATGCGTTCAGAGCAGCTGTAATGGAGACAACGTTCTGGAAAGAATATGTCACATGATGATGATTTAAAGAGAAAAATTGGTTTTAGTGATATTTCTATATCAGGGTAGCTCCCAATTTAGCTAATTAAAGACTGCATAGATTTAAATGCCATGTAATAACTAAACAACAAAGATATAGAAAGATAGAGATAAATTAGCAGTTCAAATATCACTTTAAATAATTAAAAACGGCCCAGTAATAAGTTAGATATGGAATATTTAAACCTAGTCACATTATACGGGCCAGCTGAAAAACGTTTAGGTTTTGATTCTTAAACACACATTTGGACCGTGCTTCCGATTGGGCGGACACGGCGCTATATATAGAACTGGGACTTAGGGGAGTCCGCCACAAAATTTAAATACCGAGCTGCATGAATCGAGCGCAAACTGTTACTGCAGGGTCTTTTGCCGCTGTGAGCTCGAAGCAGACTTAAAATTCCCATTGAAAGCCTGTATTCAGCTTGTGTATTATTGCCTGATGATTCTGTCTCACTATTACAAAGTACGAAACATCCACTGAGAGGAAGTCTGTTGGTGTCTACAGCTCCTTATATATCTGGAGCCATACCACGATTCCCAGTTTGGAGTTACAGTTTGTGTAAACCCGGCCTGATGGATGCAGATCATCATCAAATAAGATAGGTGGAATCTAGTTCCACTGTACAGCACATCCCGTCAAAAACTACAGTTATAAAAACCACACATAATAAAAATTAAAAAAAAACATTTAATGATGATATATGAAGGACATTGGTTAAATAAAGTGAATTCTACAGTCCGGGGACAGTGATTATAGATTAGTAAAGAAAGTAATTGACATTATCTCGTTACCCTTACCATATTATTCTTTATGGAAAAGTACATTCCATATTATTTATTTAATGTTGTAAATACCATTTGATTTCTTTTAGAATTCCTGACCGAAAAAATAAATCGGTAGAGGACAAATAAATTGTAAATAATTTCAGTCAGTTTTGCTTAATAAATTCTTATTAAGTTAATGTTCTGTATTGAGATTTATTACATATGATTAATTCAATTTTCCCCTAGATAAATAGCCAGTAAAACAAAAGTATATTCATTAATCAATGTGGGATCTAGAGAGGTAGCAGATAGATTTTCAGTACCCCAAACTATCATCATACTTGAAGGTTTACATAGCTCGACCCCACTATTGATGTCGATACACCCTTGCTCTTTTCAGAGAAGGGGGTATTTCTTATAAGACCAGTCTCTTATCTGGCACTATCCTGGTATCATCTGATACACCTTTGTGTCCAGGAAAGTCTTTATTTTAATAACATCCAAACCTCTCGCGACATTTGAGGTCCTGTCCGGGATTTTTCATTCATACCCTGGGGCCTTTACTTGAGATAGTTAGAGTAAAAGTAGGAATAAGGTAATAATATAATAAGATAAAGAAAGTCAATAAATAAAATTAACCAAATTGTGGTGACTGGATGAGCTGTCAGTGGTTATAGTTAATTAAGTTTATATTTTAAGTTAGTGATACCCTATTTAGTTTATAATTTGTATAAGATTGCAAGAGAATGGCAGACTTAGCAAAATTTAGGTCTGCTACAGTGCAGGCGGCAAAAGAACTTGGCATGAGTGGGGATTCTCTGATTCAATATGTTACTACTGAATGTGATAAGTTCATAGACAGAGAAGAAAAGAGATTAGAAACAGAGAGAAGACTACAGTTAGATGCTGATAGGGAGGTTAAACAGATAGAAGCTGATAAAGAAGTTAAAAGGATACAGTTAGAGGCTGATAGGGAGGTTAAACAGACAGATGCAGATAAAAAAGCAAAAAGATTACAGTTAGAATCTGATAGGGAGGCTAGGCAAATGGAGGCTGATAAAGAGGAAAAGAGATTGCAAATGGAGGATGATAAAGAGGAAAAGAGATTACAAATGGAGGCAGAGGAAAAAAGATTGCAAAGAGAACATGAGTTGAGGCTGAAAGAGCTGGAACTTCAAGGACATGTTACAGGCAATGGAAGCAGCCCAACTACCTCTGAAACTAGTGCAAGCCAAGGCGCTTCAAATTCAGCCATGAATTTCCACCTAGACCCATTTGTGGAGAAGGAAGATGATGTTGAATCATTTTTAAGTAGGTATGAGAGACTAGCTACTAACTATGGCATAGAGAAAGAAAAGTGGAGCCTAAAATTATCACAAGGGCTGAGAGGAACTTCTTATGAAGTTTTTTTTCTAAATTAAGTAGGGAAGACCAAGAAGATTATGAACTATTAAAACGAGCATTGTTAGTCAGATATGAGAAGAATGCTGAATTTTATAGGAAGAAATTTAGAACTACCAAGCTGCTGATTGGAGAGACTTACCGCCAATTCTCTGCAAGATTGGAGACCTACTTGGAGAAGTGGACTACTCTTGGGAAGACTCAAGACCTAAAAGAAATGGTCATGATGGAACAAGTAAGAGTGTCTATGCCTCCAGACATGAGAAAATGTCTTATGGAACAAGGTGCAGAGAGGTTGGGGGAGATTCTTACAGTTGCTGAGAGATATCAAGCAGCTCAGTCAGAAGTGGCTGAAGTTAAGAAGAAACAAGGAGATAGTAATAAAACCCCACAAAACCAGAATAAGTTCGACAAAAGGGATCAACCACCTAGATTCAAACAAAGTAATGACAGGCCTAGATATGATCAAAGAGACAGAAACCCTCAGGTACAAGAGAAGAAACCCTACAGACAAGAAGGGAAATGGTGTAAAATTTGTAAGATGAATAATCACCATAGTAGGAAAAAAACCCTCCATATTTCGCTGCATGCCTCAAAACAGGAAACAAGGGAAAGAAGGAACTGTCTACAGGGCAGCAAGAACCTCATCACCCCCCTGTATGTGAAGAAGTAGTATGTAATGGGGCCATTATCAAGTGCCTTTATGATACTGGATTGAATTTCGACTCAGTTGTGTGCTCTAACCTGGTGCACCCAGATCAATATACCACAGAAACAGTAGAGATACAAGGGGCAACTAAGGATATAGCAACCATGACACTTCCCATTGCAAGAATAAATGTAAAAACTCGCTATGTGGAAGGAGTGATTAGAGCAGCAGTGATAAATGAACAAATCTACCCTCTGATATTGGGGTGTAGATATGTGTTTTTGGGAAGTCCCAAAAGACCAGTGATTATGGCAGCAGTACAGACCAGGTCACAGTCAAGGAAGGAGGAAGATAACCCAATAAATACCCATCCAGAGGAGATGAGGAAGGCACAGGCTGAAGATAATTCATTAAAGCCTTGCTTTAGAAAACTACCAAAAAGCCATACCCCTCCTAATAAAGGAGAATTTTATATGAAGAATAAGTTGCTTTATAGGAAGGCTGGAACAGGATCCAATGGTCATGGACAACTAGTTCTACCCTCTTCATATAGGGAAAAGGTGATGGAGTTAGGACATGCGGTCCCCTTTAGTGGACATATGGGGATTAGCGCCACAGGACAACGTATAGCTCGTCACTACTTCTGGCCAAGGATAACTGAAGATATAAAAAGGTATGTCAAATCCTGCCCAGAATGTCAAAGGGTAGCTCCAAAACATTGGACTGCCCCTGCAACTCTTGGTGAAATATCAATCATGGGAACTCCATTTGAGAGAGTTGCAGTGGATATTGTTGGACCTCTCACACAA
The DNA here is from genome assembly GCA_024509875.1 of Oreohelix idahoensis. Classification (NCBI taxonomy): domain Eukaryota; kingdom Metazoa; phylum Mollusca; class Gastropoda; order Stylommatophora; family Oreohelicidae; genus Oreohelix; species Oreohelix idahoensis. Next base: position 715,383 of record JAMPIV010008937.1, on the reverse strand, counting down.
ACCAAGAGGAGAAACAGTTACATTCTTTCTCTGGTGGACACTTGCTCTATGTGGGGAGAGGCAGTAGCCATGTCATCAATCGACTCAAAACATGTGGCAGAGGCGTTACTCACAATATTCACGAGGTTAGGATTTCCCCACCAAATCTTGACTGATAATGGATCTCAGTTCAAGGGGAAATTAACTGAGGAAGTTTTCAGGATCTTCCAAGCCAGGCACTTTCACTGTAGTCCATATCACGCCCAAGGGAACGGGAAAGTGGAAAGGTTCAATGGGACCCTTTTTTCTATCCTGCGAAAGATGGCACATGAAAAACCTGACACATGGGATCTATACTTACCCGCAGCCTTATTTGCGTATCGGGAAGTCCCACATAATTCAACAGGAATGGCACCGGCAACTTAGTTATTTGGTCGGCCCATCAAAGATCCCTTAGAAGCCTTATTGAGGACATGGACAGATGAGAAAGCAGAAGGGCCTGTAACCTCATCATACCAGTATGTGAACGAGTTGACATCTCGGTTAAAAACTGGCCGGAAACTAGCAAATGATAATCCGAGGAAAGCCAGAAAGAAACATGCTGAATACTATAATAGGAAGGCGAAGGATAGAGAGCTAGCTGTGGGGGAGAAGGTGCTTCTTCTATTACCCGGCAGCATCAATAAACTTCAGATAGGTTGGCAGGGTCCATACACTGTTCTAGAAAAGGTGTCTAGAACTAACTATAAGATAGACAAAAATGGAAAGGAAAAAGTTTATCACGTGAACCTCCTCAAGAAATATCATGATAGGAAAGTGTTGGAAGGTGCACATTTGATGACCCTGGCCATAGCGACTGAAATGAGAAATGAACCTCTCACCTCTTATGAATACCCCTTGAAACCATGCGAAACTCCTGCACAGGTAAAAGTCAGTAATCCCTTGACAAAAGGGCAAAATGAGAAAATTCAGAAGGTTCTGGAGATCATACAGACGTGTTAACGGACAAACCGGGGCACACCAACTTGTTGGAGTATGATATGAAATTGCTAGACCCAACACCCATCTGTATGAGAGCATATTCTATCCCATTCGCTAAGGAACAAGCTTTAAAAGGAGAGATAGAATATTTATTGCAAGAAGGTATTATCTCCCACAGTGAATCTCCTTACAGCTCCAGTGTGGTATTGTCGAGGAAACCCTCTGGGGAACATAAACTGTGTATAGATTACAGGAAACTGAATGCTGTCACAGAGAGCAAGGTGGATCCATTACCTGATACCAATCAACTGTTTGCCAGGTTGAATAAGGCAAAATATTTTTCTAAGGTAGATCTCAGTAAGGGATATTATCAGATTCCAGTGAAGCCTGAGATCAGACCTTATCTGTCCTTTAGCACCTCGGAAGGGCACTATGAGTTTAATATGTTGCCTTTTGAATTAAAGAATGCTCCGAGTGTGTTTTCCAGAATGATGCAAAAACTATTGGATCTCCTGAAAAATCTATGTATTACCAATTTCATGGATGACATCCTCATCGCCACTGAAACATTTGAGGAACATTTAGCTTCTCTAAATATGTTATTTGACAGACTCAGAGAGGCAAATTTAACTGCTAGACCCACTAAATGTTGTATTGGCTGCAAGAAATTGGAGTTCTTGGGACACACTGTATATCAGGGTAGTATGGCCCCTGATCCTAAGAATTTAGAAAAACTACAGAGAGCACAAAGACCACAAACTAAGAAAGATGTGAGATCCTTTGTCTCACTATGTGGATTCTACCAAAAATATATCAAGAATTGTAACTCTGTGTGTGCTCCTCTGACGGATTTGACTAAGAAAGGCAAGCCAGACAAAATAGAGTGGTCAGCAGAATGTGAGCTGGCATATACTGAGCTAAAGCACAAACATACTAGTAAGCCCATATTGAAACTACCAGATTTGAGTCAGGAATTCGTGGTGAGAACGGATGCTAGTAATGTGGGTTTGGGAGCAACATTGTTACAAAGATCTTCATTACCAGCGGCAGAATTGAACCCCGTTGCTTATGCCAGCCGCAAATTGAACAAAGCGGAGAAAAATTACTCCACAGTAGAAAAAGAATGTTTAGCCTTAGTTTGGGCAATCAAGAAATTCCAAATATATCTGTATGGTAGGCATTTCGTGGTCCAAAGCGATCATTAGCCACTGGTTTTTCTTGCTCAGGCAAAACATGGTAATGCACGATTGCTAAGGTGGACTCTTCTCATACAACCTTACTCGTTTACCATTGAGTACATTCCTGGATCGCAGAACGTTGGGGCAGATTTCTTAAGTAGGCACCCACCTGCAGGAAACCAGGATAACACTAAGGCAGAGTGAAATTCAATTTGGCGTAATATGACGTGATTGTAATACAGACATGAAAGCTTCACTAGTGGTTCACGCTTTTTTAACGGGGTAGCTATGTCGTATTTTGAATCTGTCTAACAACACGGTCATATTTACCACGCTCACTATAGGATAAATGGACCGATGGAATAGCCAATCAGGACGCTCCTTTTCTAGTATGTATAAAGAAACCTTTTTATGTTTGACAGAAAGGGCCTATTCTGTGTATTTGATAGGAAGGAGTTATTTTATTTTTTAAAGAATAACGATATATACAGGCAAATACCTAACTATTATAACATCTGGGATATTACTTTATAAGTAGGTACAAAGACGGCCTCATTAAAGTAATTTATTTAAAGAGAAAAATTGGTTTTAGTGATATTTCTATATCAGGGTAGCTCCCGATTTAGCTAATTAAAGACTGCATAGATTTAAATGCCATGTAATAACTAAACAACAAAGATATAGAAAGATAGAGATAAATTAGCAGTTCAAATATCACTTTAAATAATTAAAAACGGCCCAGTAATAAGTTAGATATGGAATATTTAAACTTAGTCACATTATACGGGCCAGCTGAAAAACGTTTAAGGTTTTGATTCTTAAACACACATTTGGACCGTGCTTCCGATTGGGCGGACACGGCGCTATATATAGAACTGGGACTTAGGGGAGTCCGCCACAAAATTTAAATACCGAGCTGCATGAATCGAGCGCAAACTGTTACTGCAGGGTCTTTTGCCGCTGTGAGCTCGAAGCAGACTTAAAATTCCCATTGAAAGCCTGTATTCAGCTTGTGTATTATTGCCTGATGGTTCTGTCTCACTATTACAAAGTACGAAACATCCACTGTGAGGAAGTCTGTTGGTGTCTACAGCTCCTTATATATCTGGAGTCATACCACGATTCCCAGCCTGGAGTTACAGTTTGTGTAAACACGGCCTGATGGATGCAGATCATCATCAAATAAGATAGGTGGAATCTAGTTCCACTGTACAGCACATCCCGTCAAAAACTACAGTTATAAAAACCAGACATAATAAAAATTAAAAAAAAAACATTTAATGATGATATATGAAGGACATTGGTTAAATAAAGTGAATTCTACAGTCCGGGGACAGTGATTATAGATTAGTAAAGAAAGTAATTGACATTATCTCGTTACCTTTACCATATTATTCTTTATGGAAAAGTACATTCCATATTATTTATTTAATGTTGTAAATACCATTTGATTTCTTTTAGAATTCCTGACCGAAAAAATAAATCGGTAGAGGACAAATAAATTGTAAATAATTTCAGCCAGTTTTGCTTAATAAATTCTTATTAAGTTAATGTTCTGTATTGAGATTTATTACATATGATTAATTCAATTTTCCCCTAGATAAATAGCCAGTAAAACAAAAGTATATTCATTAATCAATGTGGGATCTAGAGAGGTAGCAGATAGATTTTCAGTACCCCACACTATCATCATACTTGAAGGTTTACATAGCTTGACCCCACTATTGATGTCGATACACCCTTGCTCTTTTCAGAGAAGGGGGTATTTCTTATAAGACCAGTCTCTTATCTGGCACTATCCTGGTATCATCTGATACACCTTTGTGTCCAGGAAAGTCTTTATTTTAATAACATCCAAACCTCTCGCGACAGTTTCCTTACCCGAATAATTAAATGGGTGTATCTCGCCTGAGTGTAAAGATAAGGTCTTGAGTACTTATGTTTGCTCGGAAGCCACATTTTACCTCATCCATTTGAGGCTCAGTTAGGCGTCTGATTCTCTGTTCCAGGATTCTGCTCCAGGATTCTAGAGTAAATTTTACCAGGGACACTAAGAAGAGAAATGCCTCTATGATTTCCACGTTGTCGGTTGTCACTCTTTATGAATATTGGTGTTATGATAACAGTCTCCTAATCCTTTGGAATGGTCTTGTGGCACCAGGCTGCCTCCAGGACCCTCAGGAGTAATAGGTCTCCTGCTGATCCTATGTAATTAACCATTTCTGGTGTTATACCAACATGTCCTTCTGCTTTGTCCATCTTGATTTTATCCAGTGCTACCTTCAATTCTTCTATCTTGATTCCATCTTCACCACCATTGATTTTCTCTTCTGTGATAGTGCTATCATTTCTGAGTTTTGACTTTGCACACTACCAAGGAGCTCTGAGAGATATTCTTTCCGTCTTTCCAATTACTTCCTTTGGGCCAGTAGGCAATTTGCCTTGCTTGTTCTTTCTGAATATAAGAGGACACTGTTTTTTCTTCATGTTCTATAAGGTTTGAAGAACAATTTCTGGTTTTCTTGAGCATCTTTTTTTCTAGCTTTTCTCCAAATTATTCCCAGGATTTCTGTTTAGTTGCTAGCACCGCACTCTTTGTATCTGTTCTGAGTATCAATTATTCTTTGTATTTCTCTGTTCTTCCTGCTGTATTTTTAGCCTCTGCGTATTGTTTCCATGCCTTTTTCTTTGCTCTTATATTCTTTTTAACTTCTTTTGTCCACCAACGTGTCCTCTTTCCCCTCTTCCCAAGTCGGACTTCACAACATGCTTCTGCTGCAGCTGCTTTTATGGTGTCCTTGAATTTAAGCCAGATGGATTCCAAGTCATCAGGTCGTCCTTCTATGTTTCTCACTGCTGCAGCAATAAGCCCCTGATACCGGATCTTCTGGCTCACTTAGCTTGTAGGTCTTAATGCTCTTCTCCCCTGCTCGATTACTTAGTTCCTTGCGTGATTGTTGGCAATGCCAAGGCAGAGCAACTTTTTCAGTTGTTTTTTTTAATTGTCAACAAGTAGTGATCGCTTCCAGTCTCTGATCCTCTCCAGACTCTAACATCCCGTATATACTTGAATGAGCCATTCTTAACAATGGCATAGTCGAGGACTGATTTCTCAGCTTAGTTGATTCAAATCTGGTGTATGCATGTACGCGCTTATGCGGAAACTTTGCGCTTTCAATCAATCAATACCTTTTAGCTCCGCAAGGAGCATAGGCCTTCAATGAACACATGCCAAGTCCTCCTGAAACGTAAAGGTTTTTCCGTGTTTTCCTCATCATTTTCACTTCTGTCTCTAGCTCTCCTCTCCTTGTCTTTTTTGGTTTACCTCTGCCTCTCTTTCCCTGGGGATTCCAGAAGAAGGACTGCCTTGTAATGCTATCACCAGGTTTCCTCAATGTGTGTCCTGTCCATCGCCAGCGTCTTCTTCTCATCTCTTGTTCCACCGGCACTTGTCTGGCTCTTGTTATCAGTTCCATATTTGTGACTTTATCATACCATTTCAATCCTTCTATTCTTCGCAAGCATCCGTTTATGAAAGTTTGTAGCCTTTTGGTTGTTGTTTTTGTCGTTCTCCGTGTTTCAGAGCCATACAATAGGACTGACTTGACATTTGAGTTGAAGATTCTTATTTTCGTGTTGGACTTGATTTCTCTTGATCTCCATATGTTTCCCAATGCAATGAAAGCTCCTCTTGCTTTTTTGTATTCTTATTTTGATATCATTATCTGTGGCCTCCAACTTTGTCTATATTGCTGCCAAGATATTTGCACGATTCTACATCTTTTAGTGGTGTTTCTTCCAGTTCGGATTTGTTATCATTTCTTGCATTTATTCTCATAATCTTTGTCTTTTCCCTGTGTATTTTCAGACCCACTTGTTGTGACCTCATCAAGTATTTTTATTTTCTCTTGCATCTGATTATGGTTATGGGACAGAAGAGCCAAGTCATCTGCACAATCCAGATCATCAAGCTGTTTAGTCAAATTCTACTGAATTCAATTTCTGAATTCAACATCATGTCGATGTTTTCATCACCCAATCTATTTCTAGTAAGAAAAGAAATGGAGACAAAAGGCATTCCTGTCGCACTCCCGTTCTAATCTGAAAAGGTTCTGTAAGTTGTCCTTCATGAAGAACTCTGCATGGCATGCCTTCATAGGTCTTCTTTATTAAGTTAGTGATCTTCATGGAAACTTCATAATGCCTCATCAATTTCCAGAGCAATTCTCTTTCTACACTGTCAAATGCCTTTTCATAGTCCACACATCTGATGTATAGCGGTGAATTCCATTCCAGGATTTGTTCCAATATTATTCTCAGTGTGGCTAACTAGTCTGTACAGGATTTGTTTTGTCGAAAACCTGCTTGTTCATCTCTCAGTTGCTTGTCTATAGACTCTTTTAATCTCTCAAGGATGATTCTGTTTAAAACTTTTCCCGGCACTGATAGTAACATTATTCCTCTATAATTTGTGCACTCTTGTAAATTTCCCTTCTTAGGCAACTTGACCAGATAACCTTCTTTCCATGCGCTTTCCGCTATCATTTAATGTGTCTTCTTCATACATTCCGATAACTCTACCCTATCTAGCATGGTCATTTCCAACTCTGGCATTGAAATCTCCGAGGAGGATAGTTTTATCCAGACAGTCGTTCACTGTCTCTTGAAGCAGCTCGAAGAATTCTTCTTTGCCCTCTGCTCGCTCATCTTCGTTTGACCCATTCACAATAACAAGGTTGACTACGGTTTCTCCTTCTTTCAGATTTAGCACCATAATGCGCTCCGAGACATAGTTCCATCCTTTGATGCTATCCGTTTTGTTTTTAGCCCACACCCCCTTTAGCCCTCTCGGTTGTGGTTCCACTGTAGAGCAGCATGTTTCCTTCAAGATCCATAACTCCTTGTCTCTTTTACTTCGTTTCCGTCAGAGTCAGGATTTCTAATTTTGCTTGTCCTCCACCAGCTCCTCTTCTTTCTCGTTAATACTCCTAATGTTCCATGATCCATAAATCGTCGTCAGTAATTTGTGCCACTTCGTCGCCTTTAAGATCAATCTGGTATTCTCTCTCTCGTTTCTTGTAATCGGTTTTTAAGGCAAACAGGTGACTGGCCTATTGTGCCTTTGCAAGATGGAGGGGCTGCCACTTTATGGCCTCCATGCATGCTGTCCTTCTCCACTTTTTCAGCCGGGCTGGGAGCAGCCTAGGCGGGTTATGTTTCTTGATTTAATAAATGGAAAATGTGTCCATGAGGGGCATGCGTGATCAAGTGCCAAACGTTTGTTTGGCTGGTCACGGTGTTACCAAACCAATCAGAAGAAGGCCCAACCATAGACCTTTGCGTTCCCGCGTCTAGGATGGTATAAAAACCCATCTAGACAGAACTCTGAAGAATTTTCTTAAAGTTAAAAGCTGCATTACCTTTGTCCGAGACATCGAAAATAAAAGTGCTCATCTGTGTTGAAGTTTTGAAATTCTGTGAAACTTTTACGTAAGTTGAAGATTCGTTATTAAACATCGTAGCAAATCAAATTTGTTGCCTGATTTGTGGCAAAAAATATTTAATAAAATTCATTGTTGAAGAAGAGAGACATATATATTTTGAGAAACTAGTTCTAGATAACTAAATTCACAAGCTGACACCTAGAGACCATTTTTATTCAAAGCTTTATCGCAGAGTTTTTCTAGAAGGAGGATCCTTCGAGGAATTTAATCTTGAAGAAACTATCCCAGTTTAAATTCCTGAAGATAACGAACTGAACATTGAAACGGGAAGCCAGCCGGGGGCATTGCCCAACAATTAACCAGCAGAAAATCCTGGCCAATTTTCTATAGCGAATTTTATATTGAATTATGGAGAGTTTTATTATTTTGATCCACTAGCCATTCCAACGGAAGGACCTCCGATTTTGGTTTTAAATGAAATTTTTGTCACTAGCACCACCGTACTGGTGGATAATTCAGAACTGCATCCAAAAGATCCCCTGGTTAGATAAGAAACTGAGATCTTTGATATGGCACGATTGTGTACAAGACATGATGGAATGCATGTCATATTCACATATTTGACTTTCGTTGATTTGTGGCTAGATAAGGTATGTTACCCTCACCCTAACACCAATGTTGGAGAAAGCATATACCTTACCATGTGTTACAGAATGAATTAAAAACGGTTAGTCTTGGAAAGACGTTTGTCTTATTCTCTGAGTTTGAAATTTCAACTTTATGAGCAGTTAAAGAAGTCTAAATTAGAAAAAAATTTTGAATTAAGATTCCAGAGATAGTAAATAATAGTCCACATGCCCTCACTGTGAATACTGGGTTGAACAGAAGTCCACTTCAGATCACGCTCCTTACAAATAAAGCAACAAACCAAATAATCTGCTCCATGTGCTACTAATTCTGTGCCCAGTCTTAAAGGTACTGAAGAGCTGCCCTATTCCTTATACCTATAACCCGCGCCCTACTACACACGCCCAAATAAAGAAGACCTTTTACGTATAGTTTTGGAATAGTTTTTTTTTTCCACAAAAGCCGCCACATTAAAAAAAAAAATTAAAAGCGTATAGTAGAGTCATTACCTAACACAGTTAATTGAAAGAACAGTCGTATATGACAGGCAACTAAATGTAGCCTTTATGGATCAGTAAAAGACTTTTGATAGAGTGGATGGGCATACATTTTGGTCAGTATTAGAAGACTAGTGAATATAGGGGTAGCTATTAGATGACATAAGAGTTATGTTCCATACATGCAAAAGTGTAGTAAGAACAAGTGACGGACGCATTGGTGCATTTAATACAACAACGAGTTCAACAAGAATGTGTGATGTCACCACTACTCATCACTTATAATACGGAAACAATTACATCAAAAGCAAACTTAAAATCAAACTCAGAAGACGAAGTTTACAACAACAACAAAAACCTAGAAGAAGTAAAAACAGAAAGTAAACAATATAAACCACTGAAAAAGTTACTTTTTTGCAGATGACCAAAGCCTAATGCACGAAAAAGAAACGAAATTGCAAAATTACACAAATGTCACGGGTTGCCTCCCCTTTTCTCTGCAGTAGTGGTCCAACAGTGGCCAAAACCTAGAGTAACTAATGTGGGTCTTCAAATGTATCTACCTTCGCACAAGAATACTCTTGGCAGAGATGCAGATAGAAGGATGATGATGCTTCTACCTCGAGGGAGACATTTAAGAAATCGAGAATAATGCTGAATTGGTCTGACCACTTTAACTCTTTATCTTTCCCGCCGTCTTTTATGGAGAGATATAACATTAGCTCGTTCAAACACCCAAATGCATTAACATTAAAACTGCTTATTATTTTTGCTCGTATATGTTCATGTTTCTTTAGATGTAGATATAACTATATATCATCATCATCTCAACCCATAACCCGTCATGGGTCGTAGGGGTGCCATGGTGGAAGCATCAGCAGACATGGTCCTCCACTGCTCTCTATTCTCAGCAATGCGTACAAGTGTAGAAAAACCGTGTCCTGCCCATTCTTTGATGTTATCAGCCCAGGATTTTCTTTGCCTTCCTCTTCTCCGTTTACCTTCGACTGTTCCCTGGAGGATCGTTTTCGAAAGGGAGTCATGACGAGTTACATGCCCAAACCAGGCAAGCTTTCGACGTTTCACTATTGACAAAAGTGGTTCTTGGTGGCCTGCATTAGGTGTTTATCTTCTCTCTAACATAGACATTTGTTTTGTGCTCTTTATAGCAAATGCGCAAAATTCTTCTATAACATTTATGCTCGAAAGCCTGAATCCTTCGCTCCGTATCTGCAGTGAGTGTCCAGCCCTCACACCCATACAAGAGAATAGATAATACAAGTGATTTGTATAATTTGATCTTCACAGGAAAACTGATGTTACTTTTCCAGATCATATTCAACCTTGTCATGGCAGCTGAGGCCATCTTAAGTCTTGTCTGGCCTATATATATATATATATATATATATATATATATATATATATATATATATATATATATATATATATATATATATATATATTAGAATACGTATTCACACGTGTGCACTTCTCTTTGTAATAATTAATTCAACTATGAATTTATAAAAACAACGTATACAAATTTAATGAGCAATTACTTTAACACTTGTAAATAAATAAGAACTGATAATTAATAAAAAGTAAGTCTCATCATGGAATATATAGGCTTTCGTAATCTTAATTTCAGAAAAGAAAGTTCTTTGTTTGGCCGGATAAAAATGGGACTTGCCAAAATGCTAAAGTGCCGATGCAGCTGGTTCTGTAGTTTCCTCTCTGTGGTGAGGGCATGCTTCCAGATCAGTCAGGAAGTAAGCGCTCCTGGTCAAGGCAAGAATCTTCACAACCCGTGGAATGTAGGTGTCAATTACAAGCTTTGAGCCACAGAATGGTAGTACAGGAAATGGTCGCCTCGTGCTGGTACCACAAACTTTAAAAGGAATAAAAGAACAAATTCCGCTGCTAAGTCTTTGTTTTCTTGATGTTAACCAGACACCTTTCCCACTGTCCGTCAGCCGTTTGTTTTCTCAGATTTTTTACTCTCCCTGAGCATACCTTGTATATCGTATCACTCAAGGCATGTGATAAAAAAATCACCAGTATGTCAGTTAATTTAATGAAAAATGTGTGACTGGACAGCGGCACTGGCTTGTGCATGAAGGAACATATTAAGTTTACATACATTCACAAAATGATAATATACAGCTATGCACAGGTTGAAGTAATCATCACTCACTCCCTGCTCCATTCGGAGTCTGGGGTTACCTCTGCTTTTGGTTCTTCCGTGAGATCTAGCTTGAAGCAATCACCAGCGCTTGCTGTGGTGGTTCATGAATGTATCTTTTTTTACATGCTGAGGTTGCTAGCCTAGTACGAATCTTTAACACCACTAGCAAGTATAAACCTGCAAATTCAAAGTATAAGAAATGTGTTACAACTAACCTCAATAATTGAGAAATCTTAGACTTCTTGCTCAGGTAAATAGTTTTGGCAACTTGATATAGATGCATAGAACACACGTCGGAGTATTTATTTCTATTAACAATCCCTCTGCGACTTTGTGAGTAAGTCCTGTATAAGTCCGGTTTCTGTATGAATAACTTGTGGTTTCCTTGCTTTTGTGTTCAGAAGTGTTCCTCTAAGTCTGGTCCTATTTAAAGTCAGAGTCTTTACGTCTGTTGTTTCCTGGCTTCAGTCCGTGCTGTCTACTTGACGATTCGGTAAATGCAGTGCTGTGTGTCTAAAAAGTCCTACATTACAGTATATCTCAGACTTCACCCACGCACTCTTGTTGTCTGCTACTTGGCAACTCTTAATCAGAGCGATTGTATATGACAACTCGAATTGCCAAATCAATGGTATTCAAAGTACATGTTATGATTGAGTAGTGCTTATGGAATTTCCTGCGTGACTCATACGTTTGAGAATTTAAACAGCCACATTCCATGAAATTGCAATTTTGTAAAGTGTTGTCAAAGTTTACTTATTTCACACTTCCTGCTCACTCTTTAAAATGTCTTCCAAGATTGTGTTTATCTATAATCACCTTTCCCAAGTAATTCAGAAGTCTGATTACTTAGTGTAGGAGAGACTCTGCCGATCTCTTGTATCACATGACTTGTCACACTATACGACTGCCTATCTTGACAAATCGTGGTCTATACAATTAAACCCGTATTGCAAGTCCATTCTACTGTCGGATCGGAAGTGATTACGCAGTCTTGAACAAACACTTTATGCTTGCATTTAACTGGAGTCAATGTGGTATTGCCACGTTGGGTGATTCAATTAATCTTCCAGGGATGGGCGCTTGTCTGGCCCTGTCATGTATCGAAGCGTGAAACGTGAACAATGATAGTAGGAAAAAAGGTAACAATTCTGAGTTGAAGATAGGCACGAAATTATGTGCGTTAAATATGCCAAAATAATACATAATAAAGGCGATGACACACACGTGTGTGTGTGTGTGCGTGTGCGTGCGTAGCGATACGGGCAAAACACTCTGGAAATTGCACCGTAAATGATAAATTTCTCAAAATTTTGATTATAAATATCATTTTCACTGAATTGTAGTCGTGGATAATAAGTATCTTTATGATTAATAAACTAACATTCAAACTGTGATTATACGCCATGGAAATTAACTTTTCATTGGATTTTCCACCATAAAAACTAAATCCCGGTAATGTTGCTTTTAGCCATTGGTAGAAGGTCAGCCTGAAAAAAATTATCGAAGTGCGGACGTATCGGAGGGCAATGACGTCATTGTCAGCACTGACAAAACGACTGGAAAAAAGTATGTAAGCCCGTTTCAGACACAGTTCCACTACTTTCTGAATTCACATCACTCTCGTATAGCTGTGAAGACGTCACATGGACTGACACACACTTGTAAAAAGCCACAAGCCACGCAAGAGTTCATCATGTCAGTTTTGAAAGTATGATCACTTCAGCAAAACTAAATGCGAAAGGGAAATAATTATTTGCGTTCCTCGAATAATATGGAAATGATATTAATAACCTTTAATGTATTTTCATGTTTGGTTCCAAAAGTTGTCCGAGCCAGCAGTTGTAGTGAGGATAAGCTCTCATTGCAGATAAATGCTTCTATGGCACGCGCCTCAAATAGCCTCTGACAAGCAAGTCCATTCTAATATAGATTCGACATTATTCTGGCAACTCCTGCGACGTGGCTGGTACCAAACTGTATCGGCTACTGCAGCTACTTTGGATCTACCAGCTGCGTGGAGAGGGGGAACATGTTACATGGGCAACAGCTTGATCTCTATATAACTGCAAAAGCTCGCTCCTGGAGAGGTCCAGTTTCACTCTATAGGTGCCTGCACAACACAGAAAGTAGCAGTTACCGGTTTTAAACTTCTTGTCCAATTGGCGTAAGGCCTCGCGCAAGAGATTACTTCCGACAGAAGGTGAGGTTCTAGGATTCCACTGGACAGCTACCACCCGCTTCAAGCTGGGCAGCTCCCAGTCAGTTAGGCGTTGTCCCACTATTGTCTGCTTTCCCCCATTTGGCGCATTAGGATTAGGGTCAAACCTGAACTGTGGACAGAAACTGTCGCACCAAGGAATAATCACAAAACAAGAAGTAATAGAAAGAAACCAACTATCAGATTGGGATGTTGGAACGTCCAGACTATTTTGACTGGACTAGCAAAACACTTGCAGAACATAAACGATGTCAGGAAGGCAGCCATAATCAACGACGAACTTAAAAGACTTCAGGTGGATATAGATGCACTTCAGGAAACGCGCCTTGCAGGCTCTGAGATGGTGAGCGAGAAGGACCGCACATTTTATTTGCAAGGGAAAGACCTTATTAAAACTAGAGAACACGGTGTAGGTTTCACGGTCAAAAAATACCTAACTAAAATGGCTGAACCAGGTGGTAATAGATCAGAACGCCTGTTAAAGCTCCGCTTGCAAAATAGGGCAGGCCCCATCACCCTTGTCAGTGTGTATGCTCCTACTCTGCCTCAGAAGCTGAATAAGAGTTCCACGAGAATCTCATAGCATCAACCATCAAAAGCACACCTAGGCAAGAACAACTTGTTCTCCTTTGTGACTTCAACGCTAGAGTGGGTGCCGATAAAATTTCATGGCCTTCATGTCTGGGCAGGTTTTGTATTGGCAAGATGAATGAAAATGGACAACGGCTCTTGGATGTGTGTTCATCATGATCTCTGCGTGACCAACACCTACTTTCAGACAAAACACCAGCATAAGGTGTCACGGAGACATCCACGATCAAGCACTGGCACCAATTGGATCTGATTCTTGTCAGAAGGCCACTTCTCAAGTCTGTGCTCTTCGCGCGATCGTTCTAGAGTGCAGACTGCGATACAGATCACTCCTTGGTTTGGGGTAAAATCAGAGCACAACTAAGAAAACTCCATCGTGTCAGACATGAAGGGAAACCACGCATCGATATCAGCAAGATGTCAGACGCTGTCATGATCGCTCAATTTACTCTCAGCATGATGATTCAGTTACAGAGAACTGATAGCACTTGCAGAACACCATTCAAAGTACTGCGCTCGCCACGTTTGATAAGAAGTCATTGAAACTAAGAGTAGAGCTGCGATTGAATACAAATGTTTAGCGAGTGCTAGAACCCTACAAATCCTGAGGGCTATGAGAAGCAAAGTCCAACAAACTGCTCGACGCTGTGCAAATGATTACTGGCTCCATCTCAGCGAGAACATCCAGACCCCAGTGCAAACGGGCAACACTAGACAAATGTACGACGGTATAAAGAATGTTTATGGTCTCCAAAAAAGTAAGATGGCCCGCTAAAAACCATCAGCGAGGAGAAACTAACCAGTACTGGTAAACAGATGGGGAGCTTTACGCTAGAGAAAATACTGTCATGCCTGCAGCCCTTGACGCTGTAAAATGTCTGCCAACTATGGAGGAGCTAGATGCTTAACCAACCTTGGGTGAACTCAACAAGGCCATTGATGGCCTGGCCTCCGGCATAGCACCTGGCAATGACGGGATTCCTCACGATTTAATCAAATGCTGTAAGAGTACACTAATACATCCCCTGCGCATGGTGCTGCGCCAGTGCTTGGAAGAGACAACTATCCCTCAAGACATGCGAGATGCCAAGATTGTAACACTATATAAAAATTAAGGAGACAGAAGTGATTGCAAATACTACAGAGGCATATCTCTTCTTAGTGTTGTTGGTAAGGTATTTGCCAGCGTCATCGTAATGCGAATACACAAGTTCGCTGAGCGCATATATCGAGAGTCGCAGTGTGAATCTCGAGCTGGTATATCAACAAAAGACACGACCTTTTTTCTCCGCCAGCTTCAGAAAAAATAAACAAAATAGAAAAGGTCTTTATATATCGCCTTTATAGACCTCACAAAGGCATTTGACCTGGTTAGTAGGGATGGACTCTCCAAAATCCTCATGAACATAGGTTGCCCGCTAAATTGCTGGAAATGATAGTCATTCGATGAAGACACGAGGGAACAGTCCAATATGCTAGAAGCACATCACAGCCCTTTGACATACGCAGTGGCATTAAACAAGGCTGCATCCTGGTTCCAACTCTCCTCGGGATCTTCTTTGCCTCGCTCTTGAAACATGCATTCAGAGATGCAACTGAAGGAAAATGCTTTCACACTAGGTCAGATGGCCGACCGACTGTTTAACCTCGTAAGGCTGAAAGTAAAACAAAAAATCAGAGGGTGTCGCTATCAGAGATTTGTTATTCGCTGATGACGCTACAGTAGTCACTCAAAGTCATCAGGAGCTTTAGAGCTTGATGAATTGCTTCACCCAAGCATGCAAGGACTTTGGCCTCACAATAAGTCTAAAGAAAACAAATTTGCTGGGTCAGGATGTGGATGTTGCACCTCTTATCACTAGCGATAACTATGAACTAGCAGTGGTGCACCACTTCACATACCTGGGATCTACTATCAACGACACAGAAACTGACAGCCGCATTGGCAATGCTGCAGCCACCTTTGCCCATATCACAACGCGTTTGGGGAAATTCGAAACTCACCACGAAGACCAAAGCTGCGGTATATAACGACTGCGTCCCCAGCATACGTCTATACGGACAACCCTTGCTAAGCAAGAAATAAGGCTCAATGCCTTACATCTACGGTGTCTCCGTTTTATCCTTGGTATTTTGTGGGAGGACAAAGTGACAAATGTCGAGGTGTTGTCACGTGCTGGCCTTCAAAGCATGTATACATTGCTTAGACAGCGCAGACTATGCTGGCTTGGCCGCATGCAGGCAGAAGGCACAAGAACAGTAGGGCGACCGCAGCTGAGGTTCAAAGATATGTGCAAGAGAGATATGAGGGCACTGGACACAAATCCAGCAACCTGGTAGAATGAAGCTCCCAATCGTACCAAGTGGCGATGCTCTCTCTCTCTCTCTCTCTCTACGGCGCCACCTCAGATTGGCGAAAGGAAGTCCTCACGGCAAGCAGAAAAGAGGAGAAAACGTCGAAAGGAGAACCGGGAAATAAGCAGCTGGGGGATGTCTCAGGGGCGCTTTCCCACAGTCAGTTATGACTGAATGGGCTATTATTATTATTATTATTGTGACATAAATTGTGTGCTCTCTTCTCCTCTCCGGCTTGTATTGAACTACATTTGTTGTGCCTACTGAATCAGGTGCATTATTTTATTGTTAGCGCACTCTTTTTCCCTACTGTCATTGTTCATGTTTCACGTTTTGATAAATGACAGGGCCGGACAAGCGTATCGCCCATTCCTGAGAGATTAACTGAGTCCCTAAAACGTCATAATACCACATTGACTCCATGTAAATGTGAGCATGAAGTGTTTGCGTAAGATTGCATGATTACTTCCTACTCGACAGCAGGCTTAGGTAATTATAGATAAACGCAATCTTGGAAGACATCTGGAAGAGCGAGCAGTACGAATGATGTAAAGAAACGTTCGGCCAACCTGGTTTTAATCAGGAAAAATGTAAGAAGTTGTAATGTAAACATTACCAAGTATTGTCGGATGTAGCAACTCCATATACGGAGGATGACTGTTTGAAATTTTCAAACGCATGAGTCATACAGAACACTACATGAGGAAAAGTTTTCATAATATGAACCTTGAATGTATTGGCTGGCATTTAAGGCGCCAATAAACAACCGCGGTGAAGAAACCTTATTATTTTTAATAATCACCAGTCATATTTGTTTACATTTGTTTCAAAGTACTTGAGCATTAAATTTGTATATGTTGATTTTGACAAATTCATGGTTGAATTAATCATTACAGAGAGAAATGCATATGTATGATCCAGAACCTCTAGTGTTTATATATATATATATATATATATATATATATATATATATATATATATATATATATATATATATATATATATATATATATATATATACTGAAGCACATTAAAAACGCACCACTATTATATATACTGATGCCGAGAAGCTGGCAAAAAAAAGTGTGGGAATGGATTTTCCCCGTGTTTGCCATGAGGTAGAGAGCGAATGGCTGCTGGAATGGAAAGTGTAAGATTCACCCCACGGGTGTGTGTACAGACTATATGAACACGATGAAAGTTACACGTGCAACACAATTCCCAACAGCTATGACCCTGAAAATGTGTACACGTTCTGGCAGTATACTCGGTATAAAAAGGCCGTTGAGACAAAACACCCAGTACATGTGCTTGAAATGCCACGACTATCTGAAAACGACCGCCAACGAGCCATTGGTATGTTGGAGACCTGAATGAGCTCGCGGGCCATTGCCAGAAGGATGAATTGCCACCACAGCACTATTGTACGTCTCAATGAACGTTACGGAACCACTGGCAGTGCCCGGGATAGACTTCGGAGTGGCCAACCACGAGTTACTACCCCTGCACAAGATCGTCATATTGTGCTGAGTCACCTAAGGAATCGTACTCTCCCGGCAAGTCAAACAGCAAGAGCAATAGTGGGTAGACATGGGCAAGTCTCTCGAATGACAGTCATACGACGACTCAGAGATACATGCCTTACTGCAAGACGACCTTATGTTGGGCCAAACTTGACTCACAGACATCGTTAGCAGCGCCTGCAATGGGCAGAGCAACATATCAGATGGACTAGACTGCAGTGGAATGCTGTCCTATTCACAGACGAGAACAGATTCAACATATCCTTTGCAGTTGGACGTATGCGGATTTAGCGACGGTGTGAAGAGCGCTTTGCAGATTGCTGTGTCAACCGATTTCGAGGTGGCAGTATTCACATTTGGGGAGGATTCAGTTTTCACCATAGCTTGCCTCTTCACGTCTTCCGTGGAAATGTTAATGCTGTGACATATCGAGATGAGGTTCTGGATGCACTGGTTGCTCCTGAGTTCACAATTTATCCAGACCTGCAGCTTCTCCAGCAGGATAACGCACGTGCATTTTTTTGTATTTTTGGTTTTCTCCCTTGCCTGCACAGAATGCAATGAATTTCATAACAATCAAATGTACAAATTAATGACCAGCATGTATTCATAGGAAAATGAATAAAGATTCCAAATATGTAAACTTGTACACACTTATATTTACATTTCACACTCTGTTCCTGGATTATACAGGTGGTGCGTTTTTAATGTGCTTCAGTATATATATATATATATATATATATATATATATATATAATTATATATATATATATATATATATATATATATATATATATATATATATATATATATATATATATATATATATATATATATATATATATATATATATATATATATATATATATATATATATATATATATATACTACTGAACAAAAGTTAAGGGCCGCCATTCAGTTTAGACAAGGTTTATATAATTCTTCGTGAGTAGGGTCGATTTTCCAAATGTCCGGTAGCTTGAAATCTCTCAAGAAGTCTCTGAATGGTAGAGTGGGACACTGCTAAACGTCTTGCAACATGACGAACAGATTGACCATCCTGAATCCATGCCATGGCTCGACCACGGTCTACAGTGCTGATACTTCTCCTTGGTGGCATGGCTAATGCAGTGATCATTTCGACCACTTGTCATACTGATTTATTGCATACCAACGGTGAACACACTTTACCGATGATCATTTTCCACGTGCATTCAAATTCAACTCACTTTTTCACCTTTTGAACTAGTGGGGCGTGTTGCAAAAACCACGAGTTTTTGCAGCAACAATGGCAATTTTCACGTGCGGGTTAAAGTGACCCAGTTTTTGGACATTTAAAAAATTAACCTAGTGCACACAGAAATGTATACACATTTCTCTGAGCTTAGTTTTAATGACATTTTCACTTGTCTTTACAGTTTGCCAATCAATTATATAAATTTGTCTAAACTGAATGGTGGCCCTTAACTTTTGTCCAGTAATATATATATGTCCGAGACATCGAAAATAAAAGAAGAATACAAAGAAGAGCCGCGATAGCATAGTGGTTAGTGCACTGGCTTCCTAGCGCAGTGGTCTATGGTTCGATCCCCAGATGAGGCGGAAAATTTTTAGGCCACAAACGGCTCCTGGGTCGACCCAGCCCCAAATGGGTACCAGAGCTACTCTGGGAAGGTTAAGGCGGCCGGCGTGATGCCGACCACATCACCCCTAGTGTGCCGACGGTCAAGATAATATGGGCCTAACACCATATTCCCAATATGCCTCATTGGGCGTGTAACGGGTTCCTTTACCTTATGTATATATATATATATATATATATATATATATATATATATTATTATATATATATATATATATATATATATATATATATATATATATATATATATATGTCGTGAGAAATTCTAAATCCACATATCTAAATTAGAAGGTAAATGTAAAGCCTAACGCATTAATTCAATAAAAGGAAAGAAGAATGGTAAAAGAACAGTGCGGTCACAATAGCGTACGCCTGTGTTATAGAACGTCATACTAGCTAAACAAGAAAACCCCTTTTTACGCTCCGTCTGCATAATTGTAACGCTTCCACGTTTGATAGTAAAAGCCTACTGCATCAACTACACGCGTTTCAAAAAAAATAAAATAAAAAAATAAAACTTGTTCTGTGTTTCTTAGAAAACCTTGAGATATGCAAACTGCTTAATGACCTAGATATAATACTAGCATTAATGTCATTATAACACACTACGTTAACCTAAAAAGACAGACGGGCTTGGAAGGGAGAGAGAGAGATGCACGGAGGAATGCCAATACTACCACGTCGTCTCGCGATTAAAAAGTGAACGCGAAAGGCATGAAGACCTGATTTTTTCAAATAAACAGTAATAAAAAAACACTACCAATACAAGGTTAGGTTTTGAAAACATGTTTAATTCTTATTAGGAAACATGATACAATACTGTTTTACGTATGAAATCCTGACTTTATACTGACAGAACAGTCGAAAAGGCAGGACAGGTGGCGGTTCTAAAACAATTAAAAAACAAAAACAAATACACGACTATCCAAGAAAAATACATATTTGAACGAAGCCACTTAACCCCAGTAAACTTATATATTCTTGTACCTTAAGACTTGCTGACAAAGAATATGTTATGTGTTATGCAAATGGTCTAGTACTTAATAAATTATAGCCAAAATACTATAGTGAGGTTGTCTGACAGCACAAGATCATATTTGCTCATAATGGCTGTTTGAACAACACTGCTTTAGGGGAATGAGGCCAACACGTTAGAGACGATTTGATTGGCTAGAGTGATATGTAAGGCGAAATATGATTAGTCGACTGCAAATACTATTTTTGGTTGTTAATGGAAACGGTAGGAATAGTAAATTTTTTCAAAGCATCATGTAAACATGGTCTCATTGGCTAGACCATTTGATATAGTCAATTAGGAGCGTCTGTTCAGGGCCACTTTTTGAAAATAAACTTTGTAGAAGCAAGTGCCTTGAGAACCAGCTCATATTTTTCTAATAAAAGCCTGGGACAGAGGCAGATCGGAATTGTGCCATAAATCATCGCCAGTCAACGTACTTGTTTAATATTTCCTTGAATTGTGGTAAGATAGACATATTTGATATCTTTAGATGAAAATTGAATGTGAATTGATGAATTATGTCTGTATGTGTGTGGTTCAGTAGCAAACAGAAGGCAAAGCCTAGATATTGCTCCACCATGAGAAAAAAACTTGTCGGAGAGGAGTATAACTGCATAGGCATATATGGGATTGCCAAATAGTACTATGACACCTATCTTATTGTATAGAAGGAATTAATGCTGGAATTGCAGAGGCGTTGTAACCATTAGGGAGAGGAATACTGGTATATTGTTACATGAGAAGCTAGCAGTTGGCCAAAAGCGCTGAACTCTGTGTTTGTAATGTATTGTGCTTCAGTGTGGAAATAGATTATAAATTAGTTCTGAAGTAGGAGGTACAACCTTCTTATTTCAGGGACCGTGGTACTGAAGTATTATAGCAGCACCTGGTCTGAGTTTTGCGGAATCCAGAGGCTGGTAGCTGTCGTGAAACATTCTAAATCCACATATATAAATTAAAAGGTAAATGTAAAGCCTAACACATAAATCCAATAAAAGGAAAGAAGAATGGTAAAGAACAGTGCTGTCACAATGACTGTACTCGAGATCCCCCTTTTTCTACTTCGTCTGCATATTGTAACGCTTTCACGTTGATAGTAAAGCCTACTGCATCAATACACGCTTTCTACAATAAAACGTGTACTGCATTTCTAAGAAAACCTTGAGATACGCAAGCTGATTAATGACCTAAATTAATACTAGCATTAATTTCACTGCGTAATGAAAAGACAGATGGAATTAGCATAGAGAGAGGGAGGGCTGAAAGCCGGAACGCATGCAACACTAACACGCGTTTCGCGATACAAAATTAATGCCATTACGCGCGTAAGGCCAGAAGCACTAACTTTTTTCAATTAGACAGTGATAAAAAACACTACCCATACGAGAGTTAGGTTTAAAAACCTGAAAAACGCTTATTAGGAAACATGACACAATACTGGTTTACGTCTGAAATCCTGACAGAACAGTTAAAAAGGATGCGGACAGTGGAAGTTAAAAATAAACAACTGAGATCAATAAAAGACAGGAATTTTAAATGGGCCATTTGTTCTCATGATAATCATATAATTGGATACCTTAAGACTAGTGGACTTGGAATATATAATAAATTATCACAATGGTCCATTAGATACTAAAATATTGGTATAAAACATATGGAAACTGGCATGGTCTGGTCATATCTGTTAGATAAAATGGCATGATGTTTTTGAAAACACGTAGAGGAACGAAAGCTGAAATAGTACGGAGTAAAAGATTGGCTAGAATTTAAAGCAAGCCGAGGTGTGATTGGCTAAACTATATATACGAATCTAGTTGTTGATAGTAACGCGTAGTAAATGGGATAATTTTTTTTTTAATTCATTCAAAAGATAGTTAGGCTTTGAGCGATTGGTCGAAGCATTTGAATTGAACGAAATAGTACGCTGCTCGTTGCCAGTTTCAAAAGATTTTCATAAGAGCAGGAGCAATGTCAGACTTGTGCTGTGGTTTATAAATTATATCGACCGAAAGCAGTCTGAAACAGTGGGCAAATCTAGATATGTGCCATTCTCTAGTGCCTTATTCGTCGTAACCTGTGTTATTTCCTTTCTATGTGGTAAGATTGATTTTATTGACTTTTTTAATTTGAAAAATTGGTTGTGTATAAGAAAAGGCCATGACAAAAGGTTGTAACTAAATGGTTCCATGGCAGGCTTGGGCATGGCCTAGTTGTTGATATATTATACCATGGACCATTTGAGAAAGTGAGAACTATCAATATATATATGATGATCATGCTGAAACATTACACCTATCTTATTGCATGGTGAAGTATGGCTGGAATGACAGAAATGTTGTCTCCATAAGGGAAAAATGAAAAAGAAAACTGGTACTATTGGTTCCATCACATGAAAGTGGAGAAGCTTGGTTGTCAGAAAGAGCTGACCATGTTCTTTTTATTACATGCATGTTTACAGGTAAAATTGGAGGAATTGGTTTGATATTAAGACAGGATCATACTTGCTTTGACAGGGGTTTCCTGCTGGTACTTGGCTGATGCTGTCAGAAATATTCAGCACTAGATCAAGTCATCTCTGACAACAGCTGTTAAGAGAGAGATTGTAGACCAGAGGGCCTGAAGCGTGTGGCCAAATATACTGCAATCATTATGAATCCCAGGCACAGATAAGTGATATATCTGGCCTGGAGCAACTTATCATTACTGCATATTTTCTTGGACAATCTCCTCAAGTGAATAAACCTTTCCTCCAAAACTAAAAACAGTACAACAGAGTCCATAAGAGTGATAAAGAGAACAATTGGGATGATGTATATCCCTTACCAGCTTCAAGGAACAAGTAATTAGATAGAAAAAAAACCCAGTTGAAGATTGATTTCATGCATTATGGACACATGGTCTATTGCTTGTAAATAATTGCATATACATATTTGTAAATATATAAGATTCCATCAAACTGATTATCAATGACTAAAGTCCTGGCCAAAAGAACATTTAGGCTCAGGACCAATAAAGTTTAACAGAAAATTTTTCATTATAAAACTTAACCGCTGGAGTTAGTTGATTTTATCTTAGAAGTTAATATTTGTTGGTATATGTTTTGTATTGAGGTTATTCCACACACTCACTTTTGCATTACCCTAGACACTTAACGAAGCCAACATTCATATTGATTAAGAATTAGTCTGATTGAGATATAAATGTGGCAGCAAGTAAGGTCATCTGAATTACACACCAAACCTATTAACTTCAAATACCTTCACAGCTGATCTCAGTCAGTACACTAAGTACTTTATACTATATTTAAGTCCCAACTCACCACAGTAGCATACTCCTTGTTCAAGATATCGACCAGTGTTGTTTTTCAAGATAACTGAGAAGCAAGCGAGCAGAGGAGACAGTTTTCCTGCCGCCCACTCAGAAGATAAGATTTCGTTGGCCAGAGCAGCTCAATCTTGTGTATCCCCCTCTAAAATTGACTTTACATTAAATCAAGAGGGACAGTTATTTGTTTCAAATAAAAAGAAATTGTGAACCTTTCCAATATTATTTCCACCAGTAACAAACACATGAAGTCATGATGACAAACAACAACCTAGCTTTAAAAGCCAGTATTACCTCCTAGTACTACATCACAACCTACATACATATTGTAATAATATTATGTCAGGACAAAGATCCTATGTATAAATTGTGTATATACAACTTGTGATTACATTTGATTGTGATTCCTGATTCACTTTGTAGTTGAATCAGGATATCGATTATTGAAAGGAATTAATACATATTTTAAAAGTTATCACTTGACTTATTAAGATAGTCTTATAGAGTGTTCTATGTATGTGAGTGTCACAGTGTTGTAAAGTATTGTGGATTAAATTAAATTGTTTATCTGTCTGTTGGTTGTTGTGAACATACACTTCATCATTATCAAAACCCTAGACATTCAACGTAGTCATCACTATCTTCCAGAATAAGTCTGACTGAGGTCTAAATGTGGTAGCAAAGTAAGGTCATCTGTAAAACACCACACTTATTAGATACAGATACCTTCACAGCTGATCTCAGCCAGTACACTAAGTCCCCTATAAATATTTATATCATCCCACTTTACCACTATATATATATATATATATATATATATATATATATATATATATATATATATATATATATATCATCATCATCATGTGACGTATTCTTTCCAGAACGTTGTCTCCATTACAGCTGCTCTGAACGCATCACGATTCTGGGCAAGTCGACCTGCATCAGCCAAAGACAAGTTCAGACTCTCTGTGATGTCCTGGGTCCACCGTCGTCTAGGTCGACCCCTTCCCCTTTTTCCAGGGACCATGCCTTCCATCACTGTTTTTTCCAGACTATTATGTCTTTTTATATGACCGAAAAATTTCAGCTTCCTTATTGCGATGGTATTTAGGAGCCAATGTTCCTGTACGTTTAGTGAGTGCAGTACTTCTCTGTTGGTCTTTTTTTCTGTCCAGGGTATTCTCAACATCCTTCTGTAGCATTTCATTTCGAATGATGTAATCTTTTTTGCAACTGTTTTATTGAGTGTCCAAGTCTCGCAGCCGTATGTTGCTACTGGGAATATACATGCTCTGATCAGTTGTAACTTTGTTTCTTTGCTTGTGCCTTGCCATAGGTTTTTCATCTGTATTAGCTTATGTGAAGCAATTGCAAGTCTTCTTTTAATTTCTACTGCACAGTCGCCAGAGCTGTTAATGATTGATCCTAAGTATTCGAATTCATTGACACTTTCCAGTTCTTCGTTATCAATTTCAATTTCTGGTTTGGTCTTTACTTTGTCTGTTGTCAATACTTTGGTCTTCTTATATATATATATATATATATATATATATATATATATATATATATATATATATATATATATATATATATATATATATATATATATATATATATATATATATATATATATATATATATATATATATATATATATATATATATATATATATATATATATATATATATTTATATTTATATATATATATATATATATATATATATATATATATATATATATATATATATATATATATATATATATATATATATATATATATATATATATATATATATATATATATATATATATATATATATATATATATATATATATATATACGAGGAGGAGTCAAAAAGTAACCTAATTGTTTTTAATTAACAGAATATGCACAAATAGGAATGAACGCACTTAATCACTTTTCAACATTATCCCCACCACGTTCAATGCAGGTGTGCCAGCGCTTCACGAATGCCTAGATTCTGCGAGAAAAAAACTCTTCTGACTAACTGCGTAGTCACGTATGCACCGATTTTTTCCCCTCATCGTCCGTACTGCCCTCTTGCCACGAGTGCCTCCTTGAG
Source organism: Oreohelix idahoensis (assembly GCA_024509875.1). Lineage (NCBI taxonomy): Eukaryota > Metazoa > Mollusca > Gastropoda > Stylommatophora > Oreohelicidae > Oreohelix > Oreohelix idahoensis. Next base: position 689,729 of record JAMPIV010008937.1, on the reverse strand, counting down.
GGGCCCAAACACATGATAATCACTCGGTGCGAGGTCCGGTGAATATGCAGAATGTGGAAGAAACTCCAAACAAATTCGTGATTTTCGTTACTGTCGCACAAGCTTTGTGCAGCCGCGTGTAATGCTGTAACAACACACCAGAACTGAGCAAGCCGCGACGTTTTGACCTGATTGCAGGTTTCAGGTGATTGTGAAGCAGATCACAGTATGATTCGCTGTTGATAGTGAGTCTCCTGGGCATGTGATGTTCCAGGATTGGGCCTTTACAGTCCCAGAGGAGCGTGAGCATCAATTTGCCAGCCGACCGCGTTGTACGGAACTTCTATGCTTTCGGCGATGATGAATATCGCCACTTCATGCTGGCTCGCTTAGTCTCTGACTGGAAGTAGTGGACCCAGCATTCGTCACCAGTGACTATAAAGTGTAGAAAGCTATCTCCGTCTGCTTCATAACGTCGTAACAGTGTTTCACAAACATCCATACGACGTTCTTTCAGTTCAGGGGTGAATTGTTTTAGTACCCACCTAGCGGACACTTTGTAGTACTGCAGCACGTCGTTAATGATGTGGTATGCCGAGCCATGACTGATCTTCAACTCTCCAGCCACCTCGTCGATTGTTACCCGCTGGTTTTCCCGTATCACTCGTTCCACTGCAGCGATAGCGTCAGGCGTAGTCGCAGAGTGAGGCCTTACGGAGCGAGCTGCATCAGTCAAAGTTGACAGCCCACTTCAAATTTCATGTGCCACTCATAAACCTGCTGAAGCGACACACAAGCGTCCCTATACTGCCTCTTCATCCTCCGATGAATGTCTGCTGGTTTCTCACCGTCACTACCCAAAAAACGGATAACTGCACGCTGCTCTTCTCTCGTGCATGCTTCCAAGGGGCGGCCATCTTGGCTATGGTTTGCGGACGTCATACTTCCCATCAGGACGACGCGCCTGCGCGCAGTGCTACCTCAAGCGGGAGGGCATAACATATCTGTAGTACAACCGTCTACTACGTGATTTGGAATTTTTATTGCCATATTAATGATATATTTTGACTCCCCCTCGTATACATACACACGCACACGCACACGCACACACACACACACACACACACACACATATATATATATATATATATATATATATATATATATATATATATATATATATATATATATATATATATATATATATATATATATATATACATATTGAGCTAATAAAAGGAATTTCGCTGAGTTCAATCAGCTGGGGGCTTAAAAGAGATAATTGTAAGATAATCCTTGACAAAAGGCGGCGGGTCAGATAAAAAGTTAACGTGCTAAGATTCATTCAGCATTGTTCTTGACTTCTGAAATATCGAGGTAGAAGCATAATTATCCTTCTATCTACAACTCCGCCAAGCGTGATCTTGTGCGAAGGTAGAAACATTTGAAGACCCACATTAGATACTCTTGGTTTTGGCCCCTGTTGGACCACTACTGCAGAGCAAGGGGAAGGAACCCGTGACAATTTTTATGTGTGCTTTTTTATATTATAATGTTCATATATAAAGATACGACGTACTGCGTTGACTGACAGAGTAAAAAACCTCAGTGTTGTCATAAATGAGGGTTCTGAACTATATTGGCCAGTCAGCCATCGAATGGACATCCCAATGCTAACATACACATAGCATAGTTATTTTGTGTATGTTATTTCCCTTGAAGGTGCCGATTACTGCACGGGAACACAGAATAATGTGAAGTGACAGACACACTGGCAGTGAATGATTCAACGAACAACACTGAATGCCTAGTAGAAGCATCGCGACTTCATGTTAGGTTATTAAGTCTACGAGCGCAGTGAAATCGTGGAACAGCTTGATTCTCTCAAAAGGAAGTCAAATCCATCATGCAGCAAAAAACCTGACTCAAGAAGATACGTTTCCTGTGATGTTGAGAACAAAAGACAAAAGTCATGAAGGTCGTTATTTTGCTTTAAATGATGAACATGACACTGACAAATAATTAATTTCCAGCTTGTGAATTGTTGATATCTATCTATCTATCTATCTATCTATCTATCTATCTATCTATCTATCTATCTATCTATCTATCTATCTATCTATCTATCTATCTATCTATCTATCTATCTATCTATCTATCTATCTATCTATCTATCTATCTATCTATCTATCTATCTATCTATCTATCTATCTATCTATCTATCTATCTATATATCTATCTCTCTCTCTCTATCTATATATATATATATATATATATATATATATATATATATATATATATATATATATATATATATATATATATATATAAATCTTCTTTTCTTCTTTGGTCCTTGGCCACCGACCATCAAAGCAGTCAGTGGCCATCACTCCTGGTGGCGTCTTGAAGGGAAGCAGAAAACTGCTTTCACTTTGCTCGGTCAGCGGCCGTCCTTCGTGCATTGCCCCAGCTCTGGTTCATTCTTTGCATCTCGGCCTTCACAGTTCTCCGCCAAGTTATTTTTCGTCGGCCTCTCTTTCACTTTCCTTCAGGGGTCCATAGGATAGCTGTTCATGTGGTGGCATCATCGTATCTTCTGAGGACGTGGCCAATCCAGCTCCTGCATCTGCCAGCTGTGATGGTGTGCATGTCCTCTTTGGTGCTCCGAGTAAGCAGTTCTTTGTTGGTGATGGTATTCGGCCAAATGTTTCGGAGAATTGTCCTAAAGTATACTGTTCAAAAAAAGAAACGCATAGCTACTGAAGGCACACACACAGCCATAATTTTGACATTTAATTTGACTTTTTTAATTTAATGATTTAATTGTTCAAATTGCACACAAGAATACCTTAGGGTTCAACCAATCAATTGACAGTTGTTTTGCATCTGGGTCACGATAGTTTTTTGGCGTACGGGCTTTCCCGTTAGTATGGTGTGTGGCCTCCTCTTGCATCGATCAGCGACTGGCATCTCCTGGTCATGGATGCGATCAGACGTCTGATGTGGGTCTGTGGGATGGCTGCCCACTCTTCCTGGAGTGCCTGGAACAGATCACGACGATTAACTGGAGCAACCTCTCGGCGACAAACACGTCTATGCAGCACATCCCACAGGTGCTCAATCGGACTCATGTCTGGAGACAGGGATGGCCAGGGAAGGTTGAGAATGTTGTTGGGAGTCAGGAACTGCGTGGTCAACCGTGCACAATGGGGTCTGGCGTTGTCCTGTTGAAACACAGACCTTTGGGCAGCCATAAGTGGAAGGACATGGGGTTGAAGAATGTCATTGACGTATCGTTGCGCATTCAATCCTCCTTCAATGTGCACCAATTGACTCCTTCCGTTGTAACTGATCATTCCCCACACCATTGCACCTCCACCACCGTGCGGCGGAGTTTCATCAACGCAATTTTGGGCAAAACGTTCATTTCGCCTACGGTAGACCCTACGCCGTCTATCATGACGCTGCAACAAAAAGAAAGATTCGTCACTAAACCAGACACGTCTCCATTGATTGTCAGCTGCCCAAGGACGATGCTTGTTGGCCCACACAAGTCGATTTTGGCTTTGGCGGCGCGTAAGGACAGGTCCTCGGTGAGGTCGTTGTGCCCAAAGTCCAGCGTCATGCAGTCTATTCCGGACAGTTTGATCAAACACATGACGTCCTGCAGGCAATGACTGGGCAGTTGAGGAAGCTGTTGTAAACCTGTCTCTGAGGTGACGAAGCCGAATAAAGCGATCCTCCGCTGCTGTTGTCACTCTGGGTCGTCCACTGCGATGCCGGTCTTCAACTGAGCCAGTGGCTTGGAACCGGTGCCAAAGTCGACTGATGGTACTCTGATGCACGTTTAGATGCCTGGCAACCTGGCTTTGACTTTCGCCTGCATGCAGTCGGCCAATAGCAATGTTCCTTAAATTTATCGATGCTTGAAAATGAACTGAATTTTTTGTGTGTAGCGTTATCCTTTTATAGGTTTTCAGTTGCGTAGTCAGTGAATAGTGTTCACCCCAAATTTTGTTGCTTTCACGTGCGCGCAACATGAGCTGTGGTCAAAAATTGCGTCATAAACACTATTGACCACTGCGTTGTAACGATTACAAAAACGAACGCAATTCATGTCAACACGTGCATTTGACACTGTAAAGAACATTTGAGGCTGGTTTTTATATACCCTATCACCAAATTTTACTTACAAACTCATAAAAACGCGCCCTCGGATAAGCTATGCGTTTCTTTTTTTGAACAGTATAGATTGTAAGGAAAAGCAACAATTTCGACATTTCCTTCTCTGTTACTCTCCAGCATTCTGCACCATAGAGAAGCACAGAGAGCACACATTCTCATTTAATTTTGTGTTTGTGCTGTACTGGGAGGACTTCCAGGTGTTGTTTAGACTAGAGATTCTCAACCTTTTTCGCTTATGGAACCTCTTCTGAGCCTCATTTATTTGGTGGCCTCACCGCCCCCCAATAGTCCCTGTAAGGTGGGAGAAGGAATTTGACCATTTTACTGTGACCCCTTAGAAATATGGCATGGCCCCCTGAGGGCTATATGGCCGACGCTGAGAACCACTGGTTTAGACTAGCAAAGGCTGATCTCATTTTTGATGTCTTTACATGTTCCGCCGTCTTTTGTTACTGTCCATCCTAGGTATGTAAATGTGTTTGCCTGTTCTAGCTTCTTAATACTGCTACCCTATATATATATATATATATATATATATATATATTGTCACAGAGCAGTTTCATGGGTGGATGATGGAGTGAGTGGAAGTAAGGGTCACTGAGGTTGTCAATATTTAAGTTTAACTCAGGGATTGAGTTTATGTCTGGCTTCATGTCAGTATGTGGTGACTTGGGGCGTGCGCATGGAGAAAGCGTGTTTGGTGAACAAGTCTGGGTGACTGAGAGAGTACCCGGATGTGACTAGGGGTAGTCTGTGCTTGATAGCCAAGCTGTGTGCTTGAGGCTGTGATTTGTGATCGAGCTGGGTGCTCGTATTATGTGACAGTTGAGATAATGATATAGTGATTGTGAATATTGTGATTATGTCTGACATATTGTTGTATAGGCGACGTCTTCCCGCCTAGGAGTGTTCTGGAGGAACTTTAGGAGTGTTCGTGGAGAACATATTAAGGCGACGAGTTGGTCCCGCCTTTGGAGCTACAGTGGAATAAGGCGTTGAGTATTGTCCGCCTTGTAGCTATATTGGAGTAGAGTTTATATGGCGATGTTGCATGCCGCCAGTCACTTGGGATAAGTGATTTACACCTGTATGGTGAATGGATTCGTGCGAGGGTTGAATGCCGCACATAGAAACGGGTTGTGTGTACTGTTAGTGTGTGGACGGTCAGCCAGTCCGTGGAAGTATTGTTATAAGTTATTTCCCACAGGCAGTGTCAGCCTGAGTGTGATGTTATGCATGCGTGACGATATTATTGATGTTCAGGACTTATGTGAATGTTCTATTAAATGTCATGGAGCTGTACAAGTGGCGTCGTGTTATTCATACCCCTAATGTTGTTTACTATCTACACACGACACACTCATAATACAGAGCACGTGACAACTTGGGGAGCTCGCAAAAAGAGTATTTTGGAAACCTGGGGCAGCTTTTAAGAGAATCAACCAACCCCCACCTCACACCATTGTTTGTCTGATACGGTGCTGCAATTTAGAAATCACAGAGTAATTCACGCAAAATTATAAACGTCAAATTATAAAGATGATTGACAAAACAGCTGAGGACTGACCTGTCTGAGAACTGCATGTCAAGCTTTGTATTCAAATCAAGTTTAAAGGAGCACGGTAGCAGTTTTTTCAAGTTTATTTTACAGTAATTACAGAATTGGCAAGCGGGATATTTTACAGCAGTTACACCGATACTGACCTGGCACGGGGTAAGAGTTCATGACCTCTCGTGCGACTTCATTTCTGTACTAAAATATTTCGGAGAGAGAGACGGTTTGCAAAGTAACCGAGTATTATCGGAGTTACAGTTTAGCTGTAAATTTTCAGTCACATCGGATCAAGCATAGGGAGCATTCTGTGTGGTTACATGTGTGATCGTGTATGCTGACCTTTCGTCCTGCAAGTGGGTCAAGCGTGTTACTTCTGACTGCTGCATTCAGTTGCTCACTGGTGATGAAACTAGTCTGCTAGGCCTAGAACTGATTTGTGACGTCACGGACGAGCGATCTTTCAAGTACTGTGCTGGCTGCCTGTTTGTAATGTGTGATCTTCTACGTTTGACTGTCTTGGTGCTGTAAACTTGTAGCTGTTACATCATCATCGTGACCACTGGACATCATTTCTACGGATCTGACAACGCAGTATAAGATCTTCAAGCAGCTTCAAAACTATAAGATATGTATTATTCTTTGTAATTTAGTATTGATTGTTGGTGTATGCGTTTTCTTTGGTTATCGTCTGTGTAAATTTCTTTGTGAGATGTGTTTTCATCTGGTCTGCGTAGTTTGTTTTCGTCTGTTTACTTTTTTCCTGCGAATCTGTTGTTATTAGTTTTGTTTTCTGTGCTGTGCTGAGTGTGTTGAAATTGTTCTTGGATATTTTGAATATAATACTTGTGTTTCTTTTTCAGTTGTATTGTGTTATTTTGTAGAATATTAGGATAGATACTTTTCTTATTTAAGTAGTTTAGTTAAATAGTGTATATTTACTTTTATTTAGTAATTATTGTTGTAAACATATTTTACATTACTATTAGTATATTATGTGCAGTGTTAGTGTATAGGCCTACTTTAATGTTTATATTATAGATTTGGTTAGATGTTAATACTTTTCTGTTTCTTTTTATTCAGAATCTGTGTCAGTGAGCTGGAGTGCTGTCGCCCAGTACTTCTGATACTATTATTGCAGTCTTTCAACATCTTGATTGGATCGGCTATTCAAGTCACTACTTCAAAGATAAGTTTTTTTCTCTTGCAACATATACTTTTCTGTTTACATACCACTCAAAACTTTCCTGGTGGTCATTCATTGTTGCAGTGTTTGTATTCGTTGCGTTTATTTTTGGCTATATTTTTGTGAGATTAATACGTCTTTCTTTCCCGGAAGGAATTGGTATTAATCTACTCTCTAGGTTTTTGTAAAATTAATTCCAGTGTATGGGAGGCCCGGTCTTGGAGAGACTCGGTGTCTAGTGCCCTGTGGAATTATTTGAACATTTATGGGTGTTAGCTGTTAAAGTCTTGTTTGTATATCCATTGTCATGTAAATTATTTTTCTCTCATGTGATGTTTATATGGGGTTTTCTAGTGTCTTTTCTTCTATCTTGTAAATATATTTATTTTACAGTTCCATTGTGCTTGTTTGTTTCCAGGTGTGGTAGTATACATCTAAATCTACTTTTCTTTAGCTATCATCTGTTATCCCCCCGCCTGTGAGTTATTGTTTGTCTTTCTTGTAATTGTTGTTTATTTCATCATCATCATACTTCATCTTGTCTTCCTGAATTTCAATTAGATTTTGTTTATTTTATGCATGACTATATATTGGAGTATTGAGAGTGAGTGCTTTAGGTTTGGCATTATTAATTGTTTATTTAAGTATTCACTACTTCATTAGTGTAGTGTGCTATTGTAGTAAGAGTTCTTAGTGTTACTACTTTCATTAAATAGTGTTATCCGGAATTCCAATAGCTTTAGCAACCACCAAAGAGATTTAGACATGGGGAATTCTACTGGATCTATGGATGATTCATTTTCATCATCATCATGCGATGAGCCTATGCAAGAGTGCAGTAGAACGTGTGAAAACAGAAGAAGAAGGATAGCTTTGCGAGAGTTGGCATTGGCAATAAGGAATGGTGATACCTATGAGGTGTATGACTCTCGTATAAAAGTAAGAAATAGAGATAGTGTGAAAGTTTACTGTTTAAAATTGAAGAGTACCTTCGAGACTACTGTACAGCCAGAATATAGGGAGAGACCAAAACTGAATCTCAAAAGGAAGACTAATGTAGCAGAGGACATGGTTAAAACCGAAACAAGGAGTGGTTCTGTTCAGACTGAGAGGAAAGGTATTACTGTACAATCAGATAACCATCATGAAGATACTTCAGCCTCAGTTGGTAAATTGTCCAACATGACTGTAGATGTACCACTGAAGAAGACTATGATCAATGATGATTTGGTTAGGTGTAAAGATAAGTTATGCACTATGGAAGGAATCCAAATGGGTGTAAGTAAGATTGCGGAAGTGTCTACAAAAGATTATGAGACAACAAAGGGAGTGACAATTCCAGTGCATGATGAAAAATACCATGCAACTCAAGGAGTGTTTTTACCAAAAATGGGTTTTTGGTGTGACAAAGATCAGTTAAAGATAGACAAATTGATTCAGGAAGAGGGAACCTTTGAGGAAAAGTGTATAATATTAGAAGGAAAATTTAAGAGTGTTAAGCAGAGATTAGTAAAGGAATACAGAGATGGTATTCAAAGATTAGACGATAAGTTCAAGGTGGATGAGAACAGGATATTAACTGAGTGTAAGGGTGATACTCAAGTTAAAGAGCAACATTGCAGGGTCCTGATAGATCGTTGGAAGGAGAAATGTAATGCTGTGGAAAAGAGTTACTTTGTTAAAGTTCAAGCACTAAAAGAGCAATTTAAGGCTGCTAAACAAAGATTAGAGCAGCAAGCCGAAGCATTGAAGGATCAAGTTAAATCTATGCAGGAGCAACACGCGACTACGTCTGATACAGATCTGTCTGATTTGGAGAAGGTACCAGAAGATGCAGAACTTCATTACAAAAAGGCTAAGATAGAGCATACTGCATCTGTAGCCAAAGTAGCAGTAAAGGAAGCTACTGAAACTGCTAAGAAAGAGGTTTGGAAGACAATAATAGATGGTCTCAAGGGAGAAGGTGCTGGAATTACAGCCCAATTAGAATTATTACTGGCTTATAATTTCAAAGGCAAAAGTGCAGAAAGAAGTAAAGAGCCACTGAAGTTGTTGATGTTTAATGCCATCAAAACATTACCACCAGATAAGTGGAGCATAGATGATCTCTTCACATTATTGAAGATCTTGTGTTATCTGGAGATTTTGTTGTGATCTTGGTAGTGATAATTAATGAAGTTGCTTGTGTGCTGGTAAGAGATGTGTTAGATAGTGTGTCACACGTTATGTGTAAGATAGTTGAGAGCTGATGGGAAGACAGTGCAATTGGTGACTGATTATGAGAATTGGAAATTTACTACTCTGGTAGTCAAGACACAATAAGTGGGTTTAAGATCATGCTATGTTAAATTTATCTCTGAGCTTATGTCCCTGTCCATTATTTATATATGTTTACCACAGAAGAGAATGTTTGAGTGGTATGGACAGTGGAGTATAATGTTGCATGAAAGGAAATAATGCATTTTGGAAATTGGTCAAATTTGCTTTCCTAATCTGGATCATTATTTTATTTCCAGAATTTAGGTATCCGATGGGATAGATAAGCCTTGGTTTGGCACTACTTATTGTACTTTAGACTGTCACTGACAGTGTCTTGACATGGTGATCGGGCATCAAGTTGCTGAGAGGGTCTACAGAATAAATTGTTTTAAGAAGTTATCTCATACCTTGATGATCTTTGCAGAGTACCAGATGCCAGAGAGCAATATTTTTTTTGGGCTGATGTACTTAGTTATATAGTTCAAATGATATTGCATTTTGAAATGTTGACAGTTTGATTTGTTGTGATCATGATATTTGAACTCCGCCAATGCCGGTCCCAAGCCCGGATGAAAAAGGAGGAGGGCGGCCTGCATGGAGGCCGTAAGGAGGCAGCCCCTCCACCATGCAAAGGCACAACAGGCCAATCACCTGTTTGCTTTAAATCATGATTACGCGAACTACAAGAGAGAAAACCGGACTGATTCTAAAGGCGACGAACTGGAACGGACTACGGACTACGACTTATGGAACTTGGAACACAAGAAGTATAAATGGGAAGGAAGAGGAGCTGGTGGAAGAGATGAGGAAAGCAAAACTAGAAATCCTGGCTATAACGGAAACGAAGAAAAAAGGACAAGGAGTCATGGATCTCGATGGCAACACGTTGCTCTACAGTGGTGTACCCATATCTGAAAGAGCTAAAGGGGGCGTGGGTTGCATTGTGGCCCAAAATCAAAAAGATAGTATCAAGGGATGGAACTTTGTCTCGGAGCGCATTATGGTTGTAAAACTAAAAGAAGGAGAAACCATAGTCAACCTGGTCATAGTGTATGGGCCAAATGAGGATGAGAGAGCAGAGGTCAAGGAGGAATTCTTCGAGCTGCTTCAAAGGACAGTGGATGACTGCCTAGATGAAGTTATTATGCTCGGAGATTTTAATGCCAGAGTTGGAAATGACCATGCTAGATGGGGTGGAGTTATCGGAAGATATGGAGAAGATACTCTCAATGACAATGGAAAGCGACTCCTTAGATTCTGCAGTGAGCAGAATCTGATCATTACAAACACAAAGTTCCCCCATAAGCGCATACATGCATACACTAGATGTGAACCAACCAAGAATGAGAAGTCAGTGATCGACTATGCCATTGTTCGGAGAAGCTCATTCAGATATGTCCGAGATGCAAGAGTCTGGAGGGGGCCAGAGATTGGAAGTGATCACTACCTGCTAACAATCAAACGAACAACTGAAAGAGTTGCTCAGCCTAGGAACTGCCCAACATCACGCAAGAAACAAAGTAAACGAGCAGGAGAAATGAGCATTAGGACCTACAAGCTGAGAGAGCCAGAAATTAAGACCAGATATCAGGGGCTTATTGCTACAGCAGTGAGCAACACAGAAGAACGACCTGATGACCTGGAAACCCTCTGGAATAAATTCAAGGATATCATAAAGACAGCTGCTGCAGAAGCATGCGGTGAAGTCCGACTTGGGAACCAGAGAAAGAGGACACCTTGGTGGACAGAGGAAGTCAAAGAGAAAATAAGAGAGAAGAAAATGGCATGGAAACAATACTTAGGAGCTAAAAACACAACAGGACAAATGGAAAAATATAGAGAATATGTGACACTCAGAACAGAAGCAAAGAACAAAGTGCTAGCAGCAAAACAGAAGTCCTGGGAAGAATTTGGAGAAAAGCTAGAAAAAGATGCACAAGAAAACCAGAAATTGTTCTATAAGACCCTAAAGAACATGAGGAAAGAAAAACAATGCCCTCTCAAATTTATAAAGGACAAGCAAGGCAAATTGCTTACTGCCCCGAAGGAAGTAATGGAAAGATGGAAAGAATATTTCTCAGAACTCCTGGATGGTGAGCATGATGAAGCATCAGAAATGATAACCACTGACACAGAAGAGGAAACCAATGATGGTGAAGATGACATAAAGATGGAAGAACTGAGGGCAGCACTAGAGAAAATCAAGATGGGCAAAGCAGCAGGGCATGATGGTATAACACCAGAAATGGTTAAGTACATGGGGGCATCAGGCGACCTATTACTCTTAAAGGTCCTACAGGCAGCATGGTGCAACAAGACCATACCAAAGGATTGGGAGATTGCCATCATAACACCAATTTTCAAAAAGGGTGACAATCGACAATGTGGAAACCATAGAGGCATATCCCTTCTCAGTGTCCCTGGTAAAATCTACTCTAGAATCCTAGAGCAGAGACTCCGACGCCTAGCTGAGCCACAATTGGATGAGGTCCAGTGCGGATTCCGAGCAAACCGAAGTACTCAAGACCTAATCTTCACACTCAGACAGCTGAGTGAAAAGGCCCTTGAGTATAAGAGTGAGATCCATCTTTGTTTCATAGATCTGGAAAAGGCGTTTGACAGGGTCCCCTGGAGCAAACTTTGGGACTGTTTGGCAAGGAAGAATATTCCAGCACCTCTGATTCATGCTATACAGAGCTTCTACAAGTCTTGCAGAAATTATGTGAGGACAGCAAACCATAAGTCAGAAGAGTTCAGGACCACCACTGGTGTAAGACAAGGTGATATCCTATCACCTTACCTCTTCATACTCCTTATGGACGATGTCATCAAGGCATGTAAGGAGAGAACAAGAAAGTATTCAGTGGGGTACTGGAAGATGAGACAGGTCTATATTTCGGAGCTGGCATTTGCTGATGATGTTGCCCTGATTGCTAAATCAGAGGCACATCTCCAATCCAACCTGCAAGTCTGGAAGGAAGAGCTGGAGAAGAGAGGGATGGTCATAAGCAGCTCTAAAACAAAATCCATGGTGATATCACGAGAAGAAAGAAAACATCAGATTAAGTTGGGAGAACAGGTCCTGGAGCAGGTCGACCACTTTAAATATCTCGGAGCTATTATAGACCGAAAGGGAGGCATCAAAGAAGAGTTGGCCACTCGAAAAGCAGCGGCTGGGAGACTTTTTCAGGCCATAAATCGTGGATTCCTCAGCAAGAAAGAGGTTGGTAAGAAAACGAAGATGGCTGTATACCGCTCCACCTATGTCCCAGTCTTGACATATGGATGCGAGTCGTGGGCAATGACTACAACCCACAAAAGCCAGATCCAAACCTCAGAAATGAGGTATCTGAGGAAAGTGGTTGAAGTAACAAGAAGAGACATGGTCCGCAACCAGACGATCCGTCAAGGCCTAAAATCCCATCCGCTGCAGACCCAAATAGAACAGTCCCAACTAAGATGGTTTGGCCATGTCTGCAGAATGGGAGAAGATCGGCTACCACGACAAGCATGGGAAACAAAGAGCCAGGGATCCAGACCTCCAGGACGACCCAGAGTCCGCTGGGAGGACAACATTAGACAATCTTTGAAGGACCGAGGACTAGAATGGAACCAGGCCAGGAAGAAGACAGCTGATAGAATGGTCTGGCGCTCTCTCTTCCAAACCTCTACACCTCACGGTAGAAGGGGAACGACTAAGTAAGTAAGTAAGTAAGTGATCATGATATTTGACTACATGCATTGCACATTGTTGTGGTTTTTGAGGGTAAAGCATCGGCAGTGTGCTTAAATGACAAACTGTCTCATGGTAATTAGTTGTGGGTATCAACACTTATGCAGTCATGGCTTAATGCATGACATTTTTGATTAAATCATTGCCCTTAGTAATAACAATTGGTATAGCATGTGTTGAAATTGTAATGTATGAGACTATTGGGATATGCCTATGTCTGAAAGGATTACAATGAGTTATAAGAATGTGGGTATCAACTTTGTTTTCCAAATAGAATCAAGAAGTGGGAATAAACATGCTAGAGATGAGCATAATGGTAGAAATTTAGGAAGCAGTGGAGCAAGAGTTATCAGTATCTGCTAGAACTTCACAGATACAATTTTGACCAAGCAAAGTTTTGGATTGAAGAACTTAAGGAATATGAGAAGAATTATTAGATTTATCTTTGTGAATTAAACTGATCATTGTGAAGGAAATTAAATCTTTTAAGAATGGATTAGGAAGAAGTAAAAGCTTTGGTGTTGAATAGTGAGTAAATTACACCATTCACTGAAACCTTGTTAAAAATTGTGGATTATTCTTTGAATAATGGAATGCGTTAAATGTTATAGGATTTACGTTATAAATATGACATCTTGGGTTGTTATACGTTTTTTGGGTTGTGTTATACTACATAATGATGCAGTGTGATAGAGCATCATGGTTTGTTGTTTAAATTTTAATTCTTGTAGTGTACCTAAGGTACTGCGGTGTATGAAACTTAACATTTTTCACAATGACATGTAGAACATTTTTGTAACAGATATCATAAGAAATTGTTGATGATTTTTTTTTTCTGTGATGTATTTTGATAAGGATAAATAACTGATAGTTGTGCAAGAATTTTTCAAGACTGATGTAATTGCATACAACTATATCATTTGTTTCATTTTGGTGAAAGGGTAGGACATTATTATTATTATAAGCATTTGCTTCATGTGAGTAGGAAGCATTATAGAGAACTGTGGTATGGGTTAGAGTGAGACTCACCCATTGTAGCTTTGTGTAAATAATCCAGTCACAGAAATTTGACAACTTCTTCAGTGAGATATGTTTGTATTCCAATTAGAGTTGATACATGATGCATTCTGTGGTATGTGCCCAATTCGTCGGTGCAAAACTTCGTTTTCCATCTGGAGAGGGGGGTAGATGTCACAGAGCAGTTTCATGGGTGGATGATGGAGTGAGTGGAAGTAAGGGTCACTGAGGTTGTCAATATTTAAGTTTAACTCAGGGATTGAGTTTATGTCTGGCTTCATGTCAGTATGTGGTGACTTGGGGCGTGCGCATGGAGAAAGCGTGTTTGGTGAACAAGTCTGGGTGACTGAGAGAGTACCCGGATGTGACTAGGGGTAGTCTGTGCTTGATAGCCAAGCTGTGTGCTTGAGGCTGTGATTTGTGATCGAGCTGGGTGCTCGTATTATGTGACAGTTGAGATAATGATATAGTGATTGTGAATATTGTGATTATGTCTGACATATTGTTGTATAGGCGACGTCTTCCCGCCTAGGAGTGTTCTGGAGGAACTTTAGGAGTGTTCGTGGAGAACATATTAAGGCGACGAGTTGGTCCCGCCTTTGGAGCTACAGTGGAATAAGGCGTTGAGTATTGTCCGCCTTGTAGCTATATTGGAGTAGAGTTTATATGGCGATGTTGCATGCCGCCAGTCACTTGGGATAAGTGATTTACACCTGTATGGTGAATGGATTCGTGCGAGGGTTGAATGCCGCACATAGAAACGTGTTGTGTGTACTGTTAGTGTGTGGACGGTCAGCCAGTCCGTGGAAGTATTGTTATAAGTTATTTCTTACAGGCAGTGTCAGCCTGAGTGTGATGTTATGCATGCGTGACGATATTATTGATGTTCAGGACTTATGTGAATGTTCTATTAAATGTCATGGAGCTGTACAAGTGGCGTCGTGTTATTCATACCCCTAATGTTGTTTACTATCTACACACGACACACTGATAATACAGAGCACGTGACAACTTGGGGAGCTCGCAAAAAGAGTATTTTGGAAACCTGGGGCAGCTTTTTAGAGAATCAACCAACCCCCACCTCACACCATTGTTTGTCTGATACGGTGCTATATATATATATATATATATATATATATATATATATATATATATATATATATATATATATATATATATATATATATATATATATATATATATATATATATATATATATATATATATATATATATGAATGACTGTAAAGAAAAAGACTGTAGAAACATATTGCCAGTATACTGCTTGGTTGGATACATCTCTGCTAAAGTGGTACAGTTTGGGGAACTTCCGAAAGGATTTTGAGGGGCTTAAAGAGACGATCCTAATAGAGCAGCTCAGGGATTCTATGCTACCAGAAATGAGATAGTTCCTGACTGAGAATGGGTCGTACCGTTTTGATACGATGGTGAGATATGCCAAGCGATATTAGGCGGCCCAAGCAGAGTCTCAAGGATCTCGCAAGAAACAAGCAGTTTTCCCAGAAGCCTCAAATCTCCTCAAAATTTGAAGCAAATCGAAACGCTTAGTACCAGTTCTACAAATCATAACCCCGCTATGAACAAAGACAAAGGAACCCTCAGACATTTAATAAAAACCTCCAAGAAAGGATGATAAGTGGTGCACGTATTGTTGCTTGAACAACCACAATAGCAATGAAATCGTAAGAAAACATCTCATCACGCTGCTAGCCTACGGACGTGGACAGAAAAGAGAAAGGAACTGACACCACGTCATAACAGCCTCAATCAATCACCTGTCATTGAAAATGTCACGGTTAACAATCATCGGGTAACTTGCCTATATGACACAGGTCTAGCCTATGAATCGTTTCGTCTGTACATCTATTGTTAGTCCAGAACAGATCACCATTGAAACATTGGATTTTCAGTGGCCACCCACAGGAGCAGCACCCCTGATGTTACTCATAGTGAAAATCCGAGTGAAATTTCGCTATGTGGAAGGTGTTAAAAAAAGCAGCGATACTTGATGATTTTATCTACTATTTGATATTGGGTTCAATGTTTCGTGCTGTAGCGCAGGTTGATATCGCACTCATTAAATACGGCCAAGTTTCTTGACAAATTAGACATAAAACACATCCACTGTGCTCAACAACGAACACATCCACTGTACTCAACAACGAAGAACGTCTCTGTCCAACTAGCTTTGAAAACTTTACATTCTCTATCAAAGCGTTTCTTACTCGAAAGTGATGACTCCATATGTTATATTAAGAAGACAATAACACTTATATATATATATATATATATATATATATATATATATATATATATATATATATATATATATATATATATATATATACGAGAGGCGTTCAGAAAGTAATGCACCACATCGTTTTTCTCAGCTAATAATGAAAATGGAAGCATGAAATTTTGCACACTTCAAATATGGCATCTGCCAATTGTGTGCACCAAATAGCACCGCAACCGGCCAAATAATACGGCTGCCCTAAACCGTTGAAATGGAGCGTGTTAGCAACTTGCGTTATAAACAGCGAATTGTGATAGAATTTCTCGTTGCAGAGAAGGAAACTGTTGTGAATAATCACAAGCGTCTATGTGATGTGTATGGAAGTTTTGCAGTCAACAGGAGTACAGTCAGTCACTGGGTTCAGAGAATCAAAGAATCAGGAAGTGGAGATACGGAGCTGCTTGATCGGCCGCGCTGTGGATGTCCTGCCACAGCCACCAACGCAAAAATGTTGAAATGCGCTGAGGGCATTATTCTTACTGATAGGCGAATCACTACTCAACAATTGGCCTTACAGCTGTCAGTCAGCATTGGTAGTGCAAATGCAGTTATAAAAACTCTCGGATTTTCTAAGGTATGCACAAGATGGGTTCCTCGAAGTCTCACAAATGACCACCGATTGCAAAGGAAAGCAATTTCTTCTGAATTGTTGGAGCGTTTCAATGCTGATGGAGAAAACCTTTTGGCTAAGATCGTTACAGGTGACGAAACCTGGGTACATCATTTTGAACCTGAGACAAAAAGATAGTCAATGGAGTGGCATCATCCGCAATCACCAAGAAGAAAGAAATTCAAGACAATTCCTTCAGCTGGAAAGGTCATGATCACTGTCTTTTGGAACATTGAAGGTGTGATTCTTGTGGACGTTATGCCAAGAGGAGAGACAATCAATTCGCAAGCTTACATTAAGACATTGAAAAAACTCAATCAACGTTTTCGCAGAGTTCGGCCGCACAAGAATCCAGCAGACCTGCTTCTCCTTCACGACAATGCGCGCCATCACACAAGTCTGGCAACACGGGAAGCAATCACCAAATTGGGTTGGACTGTACTACCCCATCCACCCTATAGTCCCGATTTGGCACCCTCTGATTTTCATCTATTTGGTCCACTTAAAGATGCACTCCGTGGGACAAGGTTTGAAGATGATGAAGGAGTGATTCATGCAGCGAAGAAATGGCTACATGATCAAGACAAAATCTGGTACGGGCTAGGAATACATGCACTTGTTTCGCGCTGGCATAAAGCCGTACAAGTTGATGGGGATTATATTGAATAATACCGATGTTTACATGACATATCCATGTATACTGTGTATAAATTTCATGCTTTTTTAATAAACAGCTTCTGAGAAAAACGATGTGGTCCATTACTTTCTGAACGCCCCTCGTATATATGTGTGTGTGTATATATATATATACTGAAGCACATTAAAAACGCACCACCTGTATAATCCAGGAACAGAGTGTGAAATGTAAATATAAGTGTTTACAAGTTTACATATTTGGAATCTTTATTCATTTTCCTATGAATCCATGCTGGTAATTAATTTGTACATTTGATTGTTATGAAATTAATTGCATTCTGTGCAGGCAAGGGAGAAAACCAAAAATACAAAAAAATGCAAGTGCGTTATCCTGCTGGAGAAGCTGCAAGTCTGGATAAATTGTGAACGCAGGAGCAGCCAGTGCATCCGGAACCTCATCTCGATATGTCACAGCATTAACATTTCCACGGAAGACGTGAAGAGGCAAGCGATGGGGAAAACTGAATCATCCCCAAATGTGAATACTGCCACCTCCAAATCGGTTGACACAGCAATCTGCAAAGCGCTCTCCACACCGTCGCCAAATCCGCATACGTCCATCAGCAAAGGATATGTTGAATCTGCTCTCGTCTGTGAATAGGACAGCATTCCACTGCAGTCTAGTCCATCTGACATGTTGCTCTGCCCATTGCAGGCGCTGCTGACGATGTCTGTGAGTCAAGTTTGGCCCAACATAAGGTCGTCTTGCAGTAAGGCCTGTATCTCTGAGTCGTCGTATGACCGTCATTCAAGAGACTTGCCCATGTCTACCCACTATTGCTCTTGCTGTTTGATTTGCCGGGAGAGTACGATTCCTTAGGTAACTCAGCACAATATGACGATCTTGCGCAGGGGTAGTAACTCGTGGTTGGCCACTCCGAAGTCTATCCCGGGCACTGCCAGTGGTTCCGTAACGTTCATTGTGACGTACAATAGTGCTGTGGTGGCAATTCATCCTTCTGGCAATGGCCCGCGAGCTCATTCCGGTCTCCAACATACCAATGGCTCGTTGGCGGTCGTTTTAAGATAGTCGTGGCATTTCAAGCACATGTACTGGGTGTTTTGTCTCAACGGCCTTTTTATACCGAGTATACTGCCACATCGTGTATACATTTTCAGGGTCATAGCTGTTGGGAATCGTGTTGCACGTGTAACTTTCATCGTTTTTATGTAGTCTGTACACAAACCCGTGGGTTGAATCATGCACTTTCCATTCCAGCAGCCATTCGCTCTCTACCTCTTGGCAAATACGGGGAAAATCCATTCCCTCACTTTTTTTTCCCAGCTTCTCGGCATCAGTATATATAATAGTGGTGCGTTTTTAATGTGCTTCAGTATATATACATATATATATACATATATATACATATATATACATATATATACATATATATACATATATATACATATATATACATATATATACATATATATACATATATATATATATATATATATATATATATATATATATATATATATATATATATATATATATATATATATACATATATATACATATATATACATATATATACATATATATACATATATATACATATATATATATATATATATATATATATATGCTTTAGTTGGAATTTTCATAAACTGCTAAACTGGTCAGAATGCTAGTTTTTTTTCTGCTTCGACTGGAATTTTTAAAGGGATTGGTGGGCCGTACTGAACCATTTGGCGGACCAAAGATTGGACACCCCATGTATAGATAATATTTTAAATATTTTTTAAAATCTAAACCACAAACTGTTTATTTTAAAATAAAATAGTGACGTTGTTCACCCTGTCTTAAGGAGTGCAAAGTATAAATAAATAAATAAATAAATATATATATATACATGTCACGAGTTGCCTCCCCTGCAGTAGTGGTCTAACAGTGGCCAAAACTCAAGAGTATATAAATGGGTCGTCAAAGGTGTCTACCTTCGCACAAGATTACTCTTGGCAGAGTTGTAGATAGAAGGGTAATAACGCTTCTATCTTAAGGTAGTGTTCACAGGATATTTTCAGAAGTCAAGAACAATGCTGCATAGGGCAGAGCAATTGTTAACTTATATCTGATCCGTCGCCTTTTATGAAGAATTAAGCAATGGTTTTAGCCCGTTCAAGCCCTCAGCTGGTGTAAATCCAGCGAAATTCTTTTCTAAGAATGAGCTCTATATATGTAAATATGTTTAGATGTATATATAATAAAGTCTTGCTCATACGTTTGCTTTCATACTGATAATAAACTGAATAAACAATGACTTAGTTTTAAAATAATATGTAACAAATTTAATAATCAATTAGTTTTAACAGGTTAAAATAAATAAAATGATGGTGAATGTTAGATGTACATCAATTTTTGTCTTCACTGAGACTTAAGTGAGGATTTTAAAGAAAAAAATATTGTCCTTTTGCTGTTTCATGGTAATCAGAACTTAACTGATCTAGGTGAGTCCTGCAGCCGTGGTTTCGTCAGTTCTTCTATGTTGATGACTCTTCACAGCCTGATAGCTTTGTTCTACAAACAGTCCGATAGCTTTATTCCACGAACTGTCTGATTGCTTCGTTCCACGAACTTTAGACAAAAAATAAAAAGAACAAATGAATCTGCTAAGTACATTTGTGAGCTGCAAATTAACACACTGTCCACCCACCAATGTTAGCCTCTCTGAATAATTATATTCTTTTGAGTATACACAGCGTAACTGAAGATGATTAGAAATAACCAATATTCTTCTGGGTATAAAACTGGGAAAATATTGCCTGGACAGCGTGGAGCAATGTCGTGCCTGAATTACAATTAACAAGGTACATATATCTCACCAAAATGATACTATATACTTGAGGAACATGTGATGTAATCATCACTCATCACTGCTCCATTCGGAGTCTGGGGTTGTTGCTGCTTTCACTTTTCTGAGCGAATTAGCATAAAGCAAACACCAGTATAGTGGTTTATGAACATACTATTTTTATATGTCGAGGTTGCCAGCCTCATATATAACCACTTAGCAAGGAACACATGTCAAATTCACATTTGTAAAATAAATGTTTACACTTAATCAAAGTAACTTTTGGGAACACAATCTCCTAGCACAGTTAGAATGGACACTAGCAACTTAGGTTAGATGCTTTCGAATCACTTGGTTTGGGAAAATCCTCTTATGACGGGTGATCTGATTCCTTAGGACTCCAGTCTTTGTATTTAAAAAATGCGGGTTTACTTTTTTAAGTTTCAAAGTTGCTCAAATACTTTGATCTGTCCTGATCCTTTAAGTTTGCAGTCTTTGTATTTAAAAATGTGGGTTTACTTTTTAGTTTTAAAGTTGCCCAAATACTCTGATCTGTCACTTATAATTGTGGAATCTTTTGTCCGACCCTTCTCTTTCTGGCTCTAGTGAATTGCTCGCTTGACGTGGCAGTGCAGTCTGATTTGTGACTCCGATTTCGCTAGATTATATTTCCATTTCTCAGTTTAAATCCCAGATTGTACTTCCGACGAATTTTCCAATGAAAATCAATGTCTATTCCGTCTTTTGAATGAAACCAATCGAAAGCTCTTTAGCACTCTCTGGGTTGGGGTGTTTAAATCATAATACCCCAGCGTATTTTAAAATATTACATTTGAAAATTCCATCGTGTGACCTCTTTCTAATAATGATGTAATACTTCCGCCCAAATTGTCTACTCTGCCAGGTCTTCCATAATAACTACACAGGGATGTTCCCGCGGAAGCAATCATCTATTTATCATCTGTGTCTTTGTCATGGCCTCAGACGGCTTTCTTTTCATCGATCGTACGAGACCATGTTGTACAAACGCAGATCGACTCTATCAAAGGTGGCTAGGCGAATTACGTGATAAAAGTAGTATCCGCTGCTCGGTCCAATTAATCTGGTATTATTACGGTTCACCTGGCGAAAAGTAAACAAAACTGGGAGTGGTCACAGCAAAAAAAAAGAATGAAGGTGCATAAAATATGGCAAGTAAAAAAGCGGATGAAAGAGTGAGAGAGGGGCAATAAGTACATGTACAAACGTTTTGTCACAATATATATATATATATATATATATATATATATATATATATATATATATATATATATATATATATATATATATTGTCACAGAACATTTTCATGAATATGAATGATGATAGTGTTTGGTGTAAGGGTCACTGAACTGTTATTAACACTTGGTTAAGTGTAACTCAGGTATTGAGTTCATGTCTGACTTTATGTCAACATGGTGTGACTTGTGCATGCGTTGGGAGAAAGCATGAGTGAATACAAGTCTGGTGTGACTGGATTAGTCTGTGTTTGGCAGCCGAGCGGTACGCTCGAGTCTGTGATTAGTAGCCGAGCTGTAAGCTCATATTTGTGTGACTGGAGGACCACAGATGTGATTATTCTGATGTGAGGATATATTTATTATATATTGGGTAGGTCCTACATATTGAATAGGCGAAGATTATTGTACCGCCTGGAATTGTTCCGGTTGGAACCACATTTATAATCTGTTCGCGGAGAACAGTATCGGGTGTTGCAGTGTCCGCCCCTGGAGCTACTGGAAGAAAGGCGACGCGTTTCCCGCCTTGTAGTGTTATTGGAATAATAGAGGCGTTGTGAATTCCCGCCTGGATGAGATTCTGGAAAAATCTAGATGGCGATGCTTAATGCCGCCAACCACTGATAATAATTGGATCACACCTGGATGGTGTTATGATTGTGCGAGGAAGGTATGCCGCACCAAGGACTTTATATGTAACTGTTAGTGTGTGTGTGTTCGTGTAAAGTCAGTTCGTGAACACGAGAGTTCAAGAGTTATTTCCTGAAGGCAATGTCAGCCTGGAGGTAAGTCAGTATGCTTGCTACATGTACTTGATTTCCACGATGTATATATCAGTCTAATAAATGTCTTGAAACTGTACCAGTGGCGTTGGGTTAGTTCGTACGAGCCATTG
Organism: Oreohelix idahoensis; assembly: GCA_024509875.1. Classification (NCBI taxonomy): domain Eukaryota; kingdom Metazoa; phylum Mollusca; class Gastropoda; order Stylommatophora; family Oreohelicidae; genus Oreohelix; species Oreohelix idahoensis. The sequence continues at coordinate 667,231 of JAMPIV010008937.1, read as the reverse complement.
TTGATCTTCATCTACATACAACCCACACCCACCATAATATGATGTTCCTCACATCTGGGGACATCATCATCGTTTAAACTGTTCTCCCTGACATACTGGAAGCTCGTAGAAGGAGTATCGTGAACCGGGGAAGCAAAGAAAGATCATCCACTTCACTCCTGCATCTACGAATGTAAACAGACTGTTATTGTTACACTGTGCTTGCGATCTACGGTCCTGAAATCTAAAAATACTCTCAGCCAATTAACGTAGAGCAAGTCGGGACCTACTGACCAGTTAAAGATACAGCAGTGTTTTCAAGCTGTGTCCTGCTTGAAATAGTTGAATACCCTGGCGAAGTCTGCGCAGTTGAATTATCCTGAAGTAGCCTACTGCTTTGTCAACTTTGCCGTGTTTGACGGTGTACCGGCCGTTAGAACTACAAGCTAACCTGTCCTGCAGATTTGCACTGGCCTGTCGGAGTGTGTCGTTTTGAGTTTCTACGTCACGTGATGTGCTGTGTGTTCTGTCGACATCGTTTCACGAAGTCACCAGGAAAAACGAGTGTGAACAACTACTACGAACATTCTTCAGCCTAGTGGATTGTCAAGTTTACCTGTACTTAAGATACGTATTATTTTTATAAATTAGTATTGATTGTTTGTGTATTCGTTTTCTTTCGTTATCGTTTGTGAAAGTTGTTTCGTGCGGTGTGTGTTCATTTGATTTGCAAAGTTTGTTTAGGCTTGTTTACCTTTTGTAAATCTGTTGTTATCGTGAGTTTTTGCATTCTTTGCTGTGTTATTTGTACGTTTGTAAGTGTTGTCTGATGTACATTATAATACTTGCCTTTACTTTTTCAGGTTTATGTTATTAGTTTGTAGTACATTAGGAGAGACTTTTTTGGGGGGTTTTGTTTGAAGTAATATAGTTAGCCTACGTGTCTTCATTTAACGAGGTTAGACTTAGATTACAAGCATTATACTTACTTATTTTAGTAGTTAGTATTGTAAACATATTTTACATTAGTACATACATTAGTGTTTACATTATAGTTCTGATTAGACGTTAATAGTTTTCTGTTTCTTTTTATTCAGAATTTGTGTCAGTGAGCTGGAGTGCTATCGCCCAGTAGTTCTGATACTTCTGACTGCAGAATTTCAACACCTTGATTGGACCTGCCATTCAAGACACTACTTCAGAGATAAGTTGATTTATTTTGTGCAACATATACTCTTCTCTGTTTACATACCACTTAAGCTTTTTCTGGTGGTTATCCATTGTGCAGTGTTTGTATTCGTTGCGTTTATTTTTGGCTATATTTTGTGTGAGAAGATGAATACATCTTTCTTTCCCGAAAGGAACCTGTATTGATCTGTCTATAGGTCTTGTGAAATTAATTCCATTTTGGTCTGCCGGTCTTGTGGAGACTCGGAGGTGTAGCCAATTGGTATTAATTGAACATTTATTTGCGTTAGCTGTTTAAGTCTGGTTTGTATATCCATTGTCGTGTAAATAATAGTATTTCTCATGTGGTGTTTACATATGGTTTTCTTGCGTAAGTTCTTGCTGTCACTGTAAATAAGTTCATTTGACAGTTCCATGTTATTGTTTGTGTTTGCAGGCGTGGTATTATACACCTATACCTATTTTTCTTTTACTTTCATCTGTCATCCCCCGCCTGTGAATTATTGTTTGTATTTTTTGTACTTGTAGTATATTTCATCATCATCAGATCCATTTGTCTTCTTGGAAATCATTTATATATTTTATGCATAACTTGATATATGTGAGTATTGAGAGTGAGTGCTATAGATTAGGCATTTGTAATTGATTATTTAAGTATTCATTATTTCATTAGTATTTCTTGCTTTGCTGTTGCAGCAAGAGTCTTAGGTGGACTATTTTCATTAAATAGTGTTACCCACTTTCAGTTTCATTAGTTATTGCTCAAAGAAATTTAGACATGGGCAATTCTGCAGGATCTATGGATGATTCATTTTCATCATGTGATGATCCGATGCAAGAGTGCAGTAGGACATGTGAGAACAGAAGAAGAAGGATAGCTTTGCGAGAGTTTGCGTTAGCAATAAGGAATGATGATGCATATGAGGTGTATAACTCTCGTATAGAAGTAAGAAAGAGAGATAGTGTGAAAGTCTATCCGTTAAAAATGAAGAGTACTTTTGAGACTAAGGTACAACCAAAATGCAGTCAATACAAGGAGAGACCTAAATTGGATGTGAAGAAGAAATCTGATTCAGCAATGACTAAGGTTAAAACTGAAACAAGGAGTGTGTCAGTACACACCGAGATGCATGATGTTGCTGTCCAGACTGATGACACGTGGGAGAGCACTTCATTTCCAAATGAGATGTCATCGACAGTGACTGAAGTCAAGATACCAGACAAGGGTAAAATCAATGGTGATTCAGTCAAGAGTAAGAAAATTGTAAGATCACAGGAAGAAAACCAAAGGAGTGGTACAAAGACTACAGAGCTAACCATAAAAGCATCTGAGGATCCAGTTTGTGTTCCAGTGTCTATACATGCAGAGACATGTTACACATCCCAAGAAGTCACTACTCAAGAGAGTGTGTTATTGTCTGATACAGATCAATTAGATATAGACAAAGTGATTCTAGAGGAAGAAACCTATGAGGGGAAAAAGCAAAGGATAATAAAGTTTTACAGAGCTAAACATCAAAGACTAGAAAAAAATAGAAGAGACAGAGGAAGAAATAGAAGATAAACACAAAGCGGAAATGCAAAGAAAACGAGGGGAATATGTGATGGCAGGGAGAAGCAAAGAGGGATTAGCCAAATTAAAAGTGGAGAACATCGAAGCAATAGAGGAGAAATACAGGGCTCGAATCCAAACAATGAATGAGAAACATGATGCGACAAAGAAAATTCAGGATGAGCTAGATAAAGCAATAAAGGAGCTAGACAAAGAACTATAAGCGAAATCTAAAGCTGCAAAACAAAGATTAGAGCAGCAAGCAGAGGCATTGAAGGATCAAGTTAAATCTATGCAGGAGCAACACGAGACTACGTCTGATACAGATCTGTCTGATTTGGAGAAGGTACCAGAAGATGCAGAACTTCATTACAAAAAGGCTAAGATAGAGCATACTGCATCTGTAGCCAAAGTAGCAGTAACGGAAGCTACTGAATCTGCTAAGAAAGATGTTTGGAAGACAGTAATAGATGGTCTCACGGGAGAAGGTGCTGGAATTACAGCTCAGTTAGAATTATTACTGGCTTACAACTTCAAAGGCAAAAGTGCAGCAAAAAGTAAAGAGCCACTGAAGTTGTTGATGTTTAATGCCATCAAAACATTACCACCAGATAAGTGGAACATAGATGATCTCTTCACATTATTGAAGATACTATGCTATCTGGAGATACTTTTGTGATCTTTGTGGTGATTGTTGAGGAGATTGCTTGAGTGCTGGCAAGAGATGTGGTAGATGGTGTGACATATTTTATGTTGTTAGATAGTTGAGATTGGTGACCCATGATGTGAAGTGGAAATTTATGACCCTGTGTAGTCAAGACACAGTATGTTAGGTGAGAACTTGTATGTGAGATGTATCTCTCAGATCATGTCCCTGTCCATCATTTATGTATGTTTACCAAGGAAGAGAATGTTTGAGTGGTATGGACAGTGGAGTATAATGTGGCATGAAAGGAAAGAATGCATTTTGGGAAATGGCCAAATATGCTTTCCTAATCTGGATAATTATTTTATTTCCAGAATTTAGGTACCCAGTAGAGTAGGTAAACCTGGGATTGCTACTACTTGAATCCCTTTATGCCATCACTGAGAGTGTCTTGACATGGTCATCGGTCATCAGGTTGCTGAGATGGTTTACATGTGGTTAAGAATTTATCCTTTGCTTTGATGATCTTTACAGAATGTACATGGGTGTACTTAGATATATAGTGTGATATATAGTTTCTACTGCAATTTTTGAAATTGTAATGTATATAATTGTTTGATAGTCTTTAAAGTGACTGACACTATATAGCATGAGGATAAAAATGTTGATGTTGCATTTTTTTGAATTTAAAGGGAATCAGTCACTGGGGAGTAAAAGACTCGCATTTTTGGCAGTGAGATGTGATATTTTTTTTTTTGTAACACTTGCCTTTACAATGTAATGGTAATTACTTCAGTAGTGTAATTCTGATGAAAGCATAGCTGATGTCTAGCTTATGCGATTGTGAGTGTCAGCATATTTTGTAGAACTGACATGTAATTGTATACATTTACATAATTTTTTTCGGGTTTGTTTGAATGGATCGATAGAGCATTTATTGTAATGATGATGTATGGTACTGTTGTGATAGTCCTCTGCAGTAAGGATTAAAATGAGATAGAGGAATGGAGATATTAAATCTCGTTTTCCTTAGAGAATCAAGTTGCTGGATAACGTATTCTCACCATGAGCATAGTCCTTGAGGTGTAGGAAGCAGTGAAGAAGGTGCTATAATTATCTGCCAGAACTTCACAGATACAATTGTGATAGAGCAACGTTTTCGTTGGATGAACTGAAGGAATATGAGAGGAATTTATCTTTGTGGATCAAACTGATCACAGTGAAGGATACTAGATCTTCACAGAATGGATTAAAAAGAATTGGAAGCTTTTGATATTAAAGAGATTATGGGATTGGATAAAGACACATAGTAGTAAAGCAACATGGTTTATTGCTTAATTAATTTATTTTCTAGTGTACGTGACTGACGTAATGATGTGTATAAGACTACATTTTTCACAAGATGTTGTATTTATTTGGATAACATGTGTCATAAGAATTTGCTAATAATTTTCCTTCTATAATGTATTGTCCATTGGAGTAAATAGCTGTTAGTTATTGCAAGAATCTTTTTTCACGGGTATTATGAAATTGCATTCAACTATTTAATTTGTCTCCATTAGTGGAATGGTATGACAGTATGGTGTAGCATTTGCTCCATGTGAGAGGTAGTATGGAGAACTGTGGTATGGGTTAGAGTGTGACTCACCCATCGTTTATTGTGTAAATGTTCCAGTCACAGTAATGTGACAACTGTTTCAGTAAGACCATATGTTTCCAGCCAATTATGTGTTGGTACATGAGGGGTTCTGTGGCTTGTACTCTTCGGTGCAAAACTTCGTTTTCCATCTGGAGAGGGGGTGGATGTCACAGAACATTTTCATGAGTATGAATGATGATAGTGTTTGGTGTAAGGGTCACTGAACTGTTGTTAACACTTGGTTAAGTATAACTCAGGTATTGAGTTCATGTCTGACTTTATGTCAACATGGTGTGACTTGTGCATGCGTTGGGAGAAAGCATGAGTGAATACAAGTCTGGTGTGACTGGATTAGTCTGTGTTTGGCAGCCGAGCGGTACGCTCGAGTCTGTGATTAGTAGCCGAGCTGTAAGCTCGTATTTGTGTGACTGGAGGACCACAGATGTGATTATTCTGATGTGAGGATATATTTAATATATATTGTGTAGGTCCTACATATTGTATAGGCGAAGATTATTGTACCGCCTGGAAGTGTTCCGGTTGGAACCACATTTATACTCTGTTCGCGGAGAACAGTATAGGGTGTTGAAGTGTCCGCCCCTGGAGCTACTGGAAGAAAGGCGACGCGTTTCCCGCCTTGTAGCGTTATTGGAATAATAGAGGCGTTGTGAATTCCCGCCTGGATGAGATTCTGGAAGAATCTAGATGGCGATGCTTAATGCCGCCAACCACTGATAATAATTGGATCACACCTGGATGGTGTTATGATTGTACGAGGAAGGTATGCCGCACCAAGGACTTTATATGTAACTGTTAGTGTGTGTGTGTTCGTGTAAAGTCAGTTCATGAACACGAGAGTTCAAGAGTTATTTCCTGCAGGCAATGTCAGCCTGGAGGTGAGTCAGTATGCTTGCTTCCGATACTTGATTTCCACGATGTATATATATCAGTCTAATAAATGTCTTGGAACTGTACCAGTGGCGTTGGGTTAGTTCGTACGAGCCATTGTTGATCTTCATCTACATACAACCCACACCCACTGTGATGATATTTACCGTGATACAACGTTAAAATATCTCCAAAGATAAAAAGTAGGGATAAAAATGATGCGTAAGTTACTCGAGTACATGATCGCCCAGGCCGCGGGTCACTACCCGCCATGGAAATTAATTTGCTAAACGTGAAAGCAAAACGTTACCCTCGGAACGGGTTGAGAACGGAGATCATAAGAAGAAAAAAATATGACTGAACATGTGCTTGAAACTAGCAAGGCTAGAAAGACGAAATTGGTGGGGAAAGGAGGAAAAAAATTTCACGCCCCAACTTGACACAAGGTAAAGAAATCGACAAAAGGGACCTTAGCTATTATACGCAACAGTCATTTCTTGGACGCTTTTGCGATAACTTAGTCCGTTTATTTGAATTCAGCGGCAAACGCCTTATAGAAGATGCTCTAAAATATTTCCCAAAAAAAATAAATAACCTTGAAAAGTAACTTTTCTTAATAATAATGTTAGGAATATAAAACCTAGCTGGCCGGATGGCCCATCCTGAGCAGTGAAATAATCTGCTTTCATTTATACAGACGGATAGATAATAATGAAGATATTGACAAAAGACTGTGTTGTTCATTGTTGAGGACTGTCTTGCGGCTTGCAGGCATGTGGATTGTGGCCACATTCCACATGCGTGCACCACTAGACACCTCAAATAAACTAAGACCAGAAATCGCGCAAATCAATGTATGACGCGTCTAGCTTAGTTACATTCTAGTCTATGTGTGGCCATTGAGCCTAACGGCAGTGTTGGAATGTGTGGTAAACCCACTTAAGGATCGTGTTTGAATATGTGGCACAGCCACTGATTATATATATATGTGGAACGGTAGATCCACTGGAAAGTGTAAGATAGCGTAATGATCCGTATCGAAGTTGATTATAGGACCAGGTAGAGTCCGTATTAGAATCGCGAACCAAGCAGATTACGTTCACCTTGAACTTATATATATGGCAGTTAAAGCCTGGCGATGCAAGCCAAAGATGTTGATTAATGATACATAGACAGGATCTATAGATTTACAGATAATGTACTCACTAGTATTGTGAAGGAATAATAATTCTAAGGATCGGATTCGTTAAGAGTTGGTTGCACACTCTATTACGCTATAAACTTAACGGTTAACCCAGACGAGCTAAGTCTGTGAGAGGAACAATTGTGTAGAGCTCAGAACTATGATGAAGCCAATTTAAATGTGTGAAATGATGTTGCACCCCATTGTGTAAAAGGATATATTAAATTGTTCAGTCGTCCATGGAACTTGTTGGTTGCCTGAATTATACAAGTTCTCACTCTGTGCTGTGACTGTCATTAATCCTTGCAAGGTCAGTCCAGATTATCACAGGTATTTTCTAAGACTAACTATAATCTAACCAACACTGCGGAAGAATTAATATACGATAACGACACTGAATATAATAATAATTTAATCACACCACAATGGCTTAAAACTGCACTCGAACTAGAAATCTGGAATTAGAATAGATGAATTATAATATCTGAAATATTGACAAGCAACCCAATAAACTCACGTCCAACGGTGCTGAATCTTTTAAAAACATCTAGCAAGAAAAGATACAGCGGGAGACCGTAACATACTGGTGTCAGGAAGTGTTCGGACAATTTTCAGAATTCATCTTTTCCGTTACCCAATTGAACGAACTAATGTTCATGAATCAGGCTTCAAGTTGGGAAGATTCTAGTGGAAACAACTTCAAGATCAATTCAGTTCGTCACAGGCAAAGTAACAGTGGAAATTGAACAGTTCAAGAAAGTCTCATTCAGGGCGCAAGTCCAAACTGGCAACTCAAATTTACACATCAAGTTACGAAGGTCAAGGTCGATTCATCCCTACAATTAACGGTCGCTGAGTCGCTGAATCAAATCGATCGGATGTCACTCAATTTTAGATCCTGAACCATCACATAGAACCAGAAAGACAATTCATACACTTGTTAAACCTCCAGAGCAACCGGGGAAGTATTTCAACAGAATTTCGTTCAATATCACGTTTGAAAATCTTCGTTCAACCGTTCAAGTCTGCTTCTCTGTGAAAACAAGTCTGAACAGCTGAGAGCATCTTGTTTATTTTCGGGATCACTATGGCATGACCACATGAAGATAAGTTCTTGTCTAAATTAGAGCTTTCGACTAGATTGTGTTGTCCAGTTGGCTAGCTTTGGTCTTCAATTCTTCCTCCACTGTCACTTGTCTGTCTTACTTTGCAGTCCTAGTTTTATCATTACGTGTTTACTGGCAATGTATTTTATGTAACTTCGCGGGAGGATGGTTAGGGCTTATCATTGCTTCTATATTCCTTTGGAAGATTTAAGCAATTTTAACGACTTTTAAGGATAATTGCTTATATTTGCTTACTGAGGATCTAACTGATTATTAATTTTTCTTTTAAGTTAGGAAATAAATGTTTCTTCAGTAAGCCATATAACCACTTTGCTTGTGCTAGTTGTGACGTCACGTGCCTACGTCATTTAATTTAAATAAATTACTTTCCGTTTTGTGTCACTATTTTATTCGTTTGTGATCTAAAAATCTCTCTGTCTCAATGTTAGTTTAGGACGACTTGTATCGTAATATTATTGTAATGTTACTTTAAACATTTTATTTCTCTAATTATTAGGTCTAGTACTTACTTAGTTTCTTTTTATATGTTTCATAGCGTCGTATAAGTGAATATATCATTTCATTTGCTTGTTCCATCCATTGTTTATCGTTACCTGTTCTTGTCTCTGGCTATAGTAAATATCATAGTTACTTTGAATTAATTAAGCTCACATATTCATAGTATATTTATTGATAAATAATACACTTATATAAGTTATTGAGAAACGTAGCACCATGTCTACATTGGAAGAGTTTATTAAAATAGGACAAAGTCTGGGTAAATCAGGTTCTGATTTGCAGACTTATGCTGAAACGAGACATGAAAAGCACTTATCGCAACAGGAAAGAATTGAGCAACGGGAACTTAAAAAGTTGGAACTGGCGCAAAAAGATAAAGAAATGGCTCAAAAAGAGAAAGAAATGGCTCAAAAGGATAAAGAAATTGCTCAACAAGAAAAAGATAGAGAATTACAGAAAGAACTTAAGGAGAAAGAATTAGCTCAAAAAGATAAGGAAATAGCTCAACAAGAAAAGGAGAGAGAATTGGATAGAGAAAAAATGCAAATAAGAAGAATGGAACTACTTCAATTAGACCAAGAACATAAACATGCTATTGAGCTTGAGACTTTAAGATTAAATGCTGAGAAAGAAAAGGCTATTGAATTGGCGAGGTTGCAATCAGAACAATCCAGACCTTCAGCTAATCCAAATGTATTTTATCCAAAATTGAAGATGCCACATTTCGACCAGTCTAGAGATTGCGTCGATTCGTTCATATCAAGATTTATTATGAAAGTTACAGGTTTGAACATACCAAAGGAAAGATGGAGTAGTCTTTTGGTTGATTTTTTGACCGGGGACTCACTCAAGGTTTTCATGAATCTAGATGAGCAAAGCAGAAACGATTTTGATGTCGTGAAAGAAGTACTTCTTAGGCGGTTCCAGTTAACTGAATCTGGATTCCGAGAACGTTTCCATATGGCTAAGCCTAGTAAGGACGCTGACTTTGGTGAATTTATTGCTTCCATTAAACATTATTTCAATAGATGGATAGAATTATCAGGTATTACCAAATCATATGAGGGGTTAATGGATCTCATGCTACGTGATAAGGTGCTATCCTCATGCAGTCACGATTTAGAATCATTCTTACAAGAAAGACACCCTAACTCTATTTCAGAATATGAAAAATATGGTAGACAGTTTGTCACGGCACATCCGAATAAGGATGTCCATCGATCTGGTCCACGAGATCCTATGCCTACGTGCGCAGCGCTCCAAGATCACAGATCTTATGATCACCGACCTAGATCACATAGCACGGACGGTCGATATCGTACACAATTTCGTCATGAATATCGGGGGTCTTATAACTTCCCTCGCTATCGATCACCGTCAAGATTCTATCGTCGGAGTTATCGAGGTTATTCACCTCATGATCGTGGAGGCCACAAAGGCAGGGGTCGTGATGATTATCACAAAGACTATTACAGGGATTATAATGATCATGGATCATCATATAAAAGGAATGATGATAATAATGATTCATCAAATTTTTATTATAAAACAAAATCAGGCAAAAAGAGGGCAAATCATTTCAGATCATCTTCAAAGAATAATGACAAACATGGTCATGCTAATGCATGTACTACCAAAAGAGATCATGAGAATGATGATAACAAACATGCGAATGCATGCAGCATATTGGATGACTCTTGTTATGTTTGTCAATCACATCCTATATCAGAGAGGAAAAATACGCTTCGTTGTGGTCATACAATGTCTTCTATGTCTGCTTGTGAGAATTTGGGACGTCTCACATACCACAAGGCATATTTATACGGAAAGGAAGTAAGAGTTTTACGTGACACCGGCTCTACTACTGTCGGCATACAACACTCGCTTATCGAGCCATCTGCATTTACGGGTAAAACTGTTAAATGCATCACATTTGGTGGTAATATTGAAGAATATCCAATAGCGCATGTCTATATCGATACACCGTTTTATACAGGTATGGTGTATGCTTGTGGATTAAGAGCTCCCGTGTCTGAGATAATCTTAGGTAACATACCTGGAGTTAGAAATTGTACTCCACAGGAGATTACGAAATGGGTTGAATCTCATCCATTGGTGGCAAATGCTGTTGTCACTAGAGCACAACAGTTGGCTACAGATATGGCCACCCCACCTACACCTATTATAGATACAATTATGTCTCCCGACGTCGTTGCTGAAGCACCAGCGGCGTTTGCGGAAAAACAAAAAAATGATCCAAGTTTACAGCGTTTATTTGCGCTAGCGGAAAAAAAAGTTAGTAAACATACCAAATCAGCACAACATTGGTTTCAAATTGAGAAATCCATACTTACAAGATATTATGACAATGGTAGGTCAATTATTCATCAGATAGTTGTTCCAAAACAATTTAGACCTTTGGTGTTACAAACAGGGCATGACTCGCCCATGGCAGGGCACATGGGTATTAAAAGAACTTTATTTAGAGTCACATCGCAATTTTATTGGCCTGGTGTCAATAAGGACACAAAATTATATTGTAGGTCATGTACGACATGTCAAAGCACATCACGTAAGGGCAGATTCCACACGGCACCCTTACAGATCACGGATGTACCAGACAGACCATTTAAGAAAATAGCCATAGATATTATCGGTCCGTTATCTATTCCATCTAACAATGGGTTCCGATATATCTTAACCTGTGTAGATCTTTGTACACGGTGGCCGGAGGCTATACCTCTGAAAACAATCAATACTGCGTCGGTATCAGATGCATTGTTTTCAATTTTTTGTCGTATTGGTTTTCCTGAGGAAATTTTATCAGACAGAGGTTCACAATTCACCTCTAATATTATGAAAGAAGTGGAGTCGATGCTCTCCATTCACCATTCGTTTTCAAGTGCATATCATGCCCAAACGAACGGAGTTTGTGAACGTCTTAACGGTTCACTCAAACAGATTCTTCACAAGATCACTGAGGGATGTCCTCGGGACTGGGACAGGCTACTTTGTGCCGCTTTATTCGCGTATAGAGAGGTCCCCCACGAGAGCACTGGTTTTAGTCCATTCGAGCTCGTCTACGGCTCTAACCCTCGTGGCCCGATGATGATCTTGAAAAATTTACTGGTCGGATCATCAGTGGATGAATCCACTCGTACTAGTTACGAGCTGGTGATTGACCTTAGACAAAGAATCATTGATGCGTGTACATATGCATCCGAAAGCATTAAATCAGCAACACAAAAAGCTAGATTATTCCACAATCAAGGGAGAAGATTGCGATATTTTAATCCTGGGGAAAAAATCTGGTTACTCCTACCCCATGAGGATAATAAACTGTTGGTTTCATGGCAGGGTCCATTTGTGATTATTAAACAAGTCACGGATGTTGACTATGCTATAAACGTAAGAGGAAAAATTAAAACGTTCCATGTCAATATGTTGAAATTGGCAGTGGAAAGACCACAAGAGTTAATTCCTATTATTGACTCTGTGTCTGAGTCTTCACCTCATATTTCTTCTTTTGCACTAGTCAATGAGGAAGACACTACGTCTTCAATTCCTTTACAGTTTACTTTACCATCTTTACAAGCTTCCGAATCTTGGAAGGATGTCACAATTTCTCCGACTTTGTCATCTTCACAACAAAGTCAAGTTAGGGAAATTCTTCTTTCTTTTAACGATGTACTTACTGACCTTCCAGGTCATACGTCTTTAATCTCTCATGACATCATTCTAACGGATGATCATCCTATTAAGTTAAGACCTTACCCTATTTCGTTACATCATAAAGACAGGGTTGAAAAGGAGCTAAAGGATATGATAAAATTAGGAGTTATATCTCCATCAGAATCTCCTTATGCTTTTCCGATGGTTATTGTGAAAAAGAAAGATGGGACGCTCCGTATTTGTATTGACTTCAGACGTCTTAACCGTATCACAATTACTGACGCTGAACCAATGCATTTGTTGGACGACCTACTTTCACAAGTTTCACAGGCCACATACTTTAGTAAACTAGATCTGTCTAAAGGCTACTGGCAGATACCACTCACTGAACATGCCAAACCTTTTACTGCCTTTACGACTCCATTTGGATTATTCCAATGGGATTACATGTGCTTCGGCCTTGTAAACGCACCTGCGACATTCGTGCGCATGATGCGCCGCCTTCTGGGCGATAGAAAAGATGTCATCACATACATCGATGACATCTGTCTATTTCACAATTCATGGGAAGATCATATTACTGGTTTGTCTTCTCTTCTCATTACACTACGACAACATGGTTTGACTGTAAGACCTTCTAAGGTCCAGATAGGTTGTCAGGAGATTACTTTCCTTGGTCACCGCATAGGTAACCATAGATTACACCCTGATGACAATACAGTCAAGCGCATACTGGAGATTGCCACTCCATCATCCAAGAAACAAGTAAGAAGTTTACTCGGGCTTCTTAACTATTACCATAAATTTATACCACGCTTCGCACAGATTTCTGCTCCTTTGTCCGGATTGTTGGCCAAAGGTAGTCCAAAAAAAATATTATGGACACCGCAGTGCGAAGAAGCTCTGATTATGATAAAGAATTTATTTAAGAATCCTCCTATCCTGTTATTGCCAAACATACAGTTACCATTTTTGATTCAAACAGATGCATCCAGCTCCGGAATTGCAGGTTGTTTGCTTCAATGTTATGAAGGGATACTCCATCCATGCTTGTTTGTCTCACGCAAGCTTACCCCGGCGGAACAGAAATACGCCACAGGAGAGCGCGAACTGCTCGCGGTGGTGTGGTGCTTGGAAAAACTATCTAAGTACTTGATAGGGCGAAAGTTCTTTATCTACACAGACCACAGTCCGCTCACGTTTATCACTTCGAGAACTATGAAAAACGCAAGGATTCACAGGTGGTTTCTTTTACTACAAGAATTCGCCTTTTCAATAATTCCGATTTCAGGAACTGATAATAACCTCGCGGACTTGTTATCAAGAAATTTCACGTCACAGGACTAAAATAACTTTCTTGTCTTGATGTTGACAATGGACATAATTTTATAATTGTTATTTCTAATTGGGAATATTAATTGCATTATTTCATTTTGACGTTAGATAACATTCATAGATTGTAGTCGGGCACATCTTCGCCACCACTCTCTCACGTGCCACGAGTGTCACGTTTGGGAGCGGGGGGGATGATGTTGAGGACTGTCTTGCGGCTTGCAGGCATGTGGATTGTGGCCACATTCCACATGCGTGCACCACTAGACACCTCAAATAAACTAAGACCAGAAATCGCGCAAATCAATGTATGACGCGTCTAGCTTAGTTACATTCTAGTCTATGTGTGGCCATTGAGCCTAACGGCAGTGTTGGAATGTGTGGTAAACCCACTTAAGGATCGTGTTTGAATATGTGGCACAGCCACTGATTATATATATATGTGGAACGGTAGATCCACTGGAAAGTGTAAGATAGCGTAATGATCCGTATCGAAGTTGATTATAGGACCAGGTAGAGTCCGTATTAGAATCGCGAACCAAGCAGATTACGTTCACCTTGAACTTATATATATGGCAGTTAAAGCCTGGCGATGCAAGCCAAAGATGTTGATTAATGATACATAGACAGGATCTATAGATTTACAGATAATGTACTCACTAGTATTGTGAAGGAATAATAATTCTAAGGATCGGATTCGTTAAGAGTTGGTTGCACACTCTATTACGCTATAAACTTAACGGTTAACCCAGACGAGCTAAGTCTGTGAGAGGAACAATTGTGTAGAGCTCAGAACTATGATGAAGCCAATTTAAATGTGTGAAATGATGTTGCACCCCATTGTGTAAAAGGATATATTAAATTGTTCAGTCGTCCATGGAACTTGTTGGTTGCCTGAATTATACAAGTTCTCACTCTGTGCTGTGACTGTCATTAATCCTTGCAAGGTCAGTCCAGATTATCACAGGTATTTTCTAAGACTAACTATAATCTAACCAACACTGCGGAAGAATTAATATACGATAACGACACTGAATATAATAATAATTTAATCACACCACAATGGCTTAAAACTGCACTCGAACTAGAAATCTGGAATTAGAATAGATGAATTATAATATCTGAAATATTGACAAGCAACCCAATAAACTCACGTCCAACGGTGCTGAATCTTTTAATAACATCTAGCAAGAAAAGATACAGCGGGAGACCGTAACATTCATATCAGCGAGCGACTGCATTGGAACAAAAATGTCACTAATTTTTAAAAAAATTGTAGCCTTGAGACGCAAGTGCTAAAATCTAGTTAGAATGAAAGAGAGGGGAAGTAGCGGACAGTGGTGGCTAAAAATAACTTTAAATGCAAAATTGTGTAGGGGAGGACAGAGTTGGTTCAAAAAACAAGTGTGTTTTTTTGTGAAACGCAGTTAGAGACAGACGGACCAACAGACAATAAGACATACTTGACTGAGGTATGACTGAATTGACTTTTTTGGAAAGGGGTTTGAATTTGAAAAAAGAAAAGCGCTGATTGGCCACAGATAAACATATTATCGGCGCTCAGACGCGCATCTTTGCCATTCAGCATAAGTTGTCCAGTGATAGACACAGTAATTATTTAATGGTGTAATTTCCCCAAGCTAATTGAAATATTTAGAGGGACGCCATACTAAAGCCAGCAGCTCAGCTGAGTTTTGCTAGCATCTACTGTGTTCTATATTCATAATTCTGGTAAGACTGAAAGTATTTCTTTGTACATTTTAATATTTGTTTAATATTTCGAGTGATTTGATACTGCCATATCAAAATCTAGCCCTTACAACAAGTAAGGATTCGCTCTAGACCCCCCGCCCTAGTTCAGGGTCTAGAGAAAAACCAAATACAGAAACTCCAGCAAGGATTATGAAAGGCGGATCAAGTGTTGAGATCAGTGAAACATATCACCTATCCTATTCTATGGCAAGAAGCTAATAAACATATTTCAGAATATGTAGTCTGGGGAAACTTATCCTATGTGAAACCAACTTGGTAAGGTGTGCTGTATGGTCAGAGAGATCTGACCCTGTCTATGTGGTGTTGTTGTATAATGTTGAGTGTAGTAGTGGCTCAGGAGGTAGAGTTCTGACAAATGACAAATACTTTTATTTCAGAACTGTGGGTTTTTTATTTGGCACCAATGTGGTGTCAAATGATGTGTTGAATAATACAAGAAGGGACTCGTGCAGTATAATATTTTGGCAGAGCAGCCTTTATTTGCCCCCAAGCACGGAGAGGTGGGGCCACCAGACTCCTAATATTTGCCCCCAAGCACGGAGAGGTGGGGCCACCAGACTCCTAATATTTGCCCCCAAGCACGGAGAGGCGGGGCCACCAGATTCCAGCACCAGAACTACTCATTCAAGATAAGTGAGCGTCTGGCCTGCTGGAGAGTCACCAACTTCGTTTATAAACACACTAACTATATTCCCATCAATAAATGGACAATGTTAGTAGCCATATACAGGGAGTGATGAGGCCACTCCAACAGCACATCCATTCATCATTCTCCCAGCTAAATTAAAAATATAAACAGTAGTAATATTAACTAGTCTTGTGAAATACATATGTACACACCTTTCATTTATTATGCCATATATTCATGCATTTCATTCCTAATTTCAAAACCTTTCATATGTTCTGACCAAAATAAAACCTTGGTTCAGAACAAATAAACTTAAAGAAAATATTAATATCAAAATTTTACACAGCTTGAGTTAGTTCAGTGTGTTGTAACATTTTATTAATATTATTAGACTTGTTAAATATATGTGTGTGGGTATGTAAACTACCACAACACATTACATATCATTACCCTAGAATCTTAACGTAGCCACATTCATTAGTAAAAAAAGATAGGTGTGAGGTCGTAGTGGTAGCAAGAAGGGCCTTCTGTCAATTCACAGCTACATTTATCTCAGGAGCCTTCACAGCTGACCTCATGCTTCATCCTAAGTAATATCACAATCATACAATACCATCAAAACCACTACATATATTGGGGTCTCTTGTTCCGGGATAATTAGCCTGTCAATAATATTAGGATCTCCTGGTGGGAGAATTAAATTAGGGGAACACATTATACAAATTAAAAGTGTCCCTTAAAATTAAAAGTGAAAATAAAAGTTGGTGAATCTTCACAGCCAGTGGTAATTAATTAGTTAACTGGATAATTAGACTCATTTTAAACTATAGTAATTAGAATTACTTTAGTGGTTGGAATTTTATCCTGCTCATTACTAAATTGTCTAAAAAGTATGGCGGAGCTGGCAAAGTTTAGATCAGCTGCTGTGCTAACGGCGAAGGATATGGGAATGGATGGGCAGGTTTTAATTCAATATGTAACGGCTGAATGTGATAAATATATTGAACGGGAAGAAAGAAGATTAGAAAAAGAGGCTGAAAGAAAATTAGAGTCTGAAAGATTAGCTGAAGAGAAGAGGTTACAAATTGAGGCTGAGACTAAGAGGTTACAAATTGAGGCTGACAAAGAGGCTAAAGCATTAGAGGCAGAAGAAAAACGACAGCAAAGGGAGGCAGAAGATAAAAAGGCCGAAAGGGAGGCAGAAGATAAAAGATTGACTGCCGAAAGGGAGGCAGAACAAAAAAGGTTGACTGCCGAAAGGGAGGCAGAAGATAAAAGATTGACTGCCGAAAGGGAGGCAGAAGATAGAAGGTTGCAAAGGGAGCACGAATTACGACTAAGGGAGCTGGAGCTACAAGGCCAGGCTCCTGAAAATGGTGCCAGCCCTTTTGCCTCAGATGCTACGCCCAGTCTGGGAGCCTCAAACTCAGCTATGGGGTTTCATTTAGACCATTTTGTTGAGAAAGACGATGACATAGAGGGGTACCTAGGACGTTTTGAGTTATTAGCTACTACATATGGGTTAGATAGAGAGAGGTGGAGTTTAAAGCTATCACAGGGACTGAGAGGTACTTCTTATGAAGTCTTCGCAAAAATGAACAGAGAAGACCAAGACAATTATGACATGTTAAAGCAGGCTTTGTTATTGAGGTACGAAAAAAATGGTGAATTTTATCGTAAGAAATTTAGAAATGCCAAACTGTTGTCTGGGGAGACATACCACCAATTCTCTGCCAGACTGGAAACCTATTTGGAGAAATGGACTGCTCTGGGGAAGACCCAAGATCTGAAAGAGATGATCATGATTGAGCAATTGAGAGAGTCCATGGCTCCAGACATGAGAAAATTTCTCATGGAACAAGGTGCAGAGAAGTTGGGGGAGGTTTTAAATGTTGCTGAGAGGTATCAGGCAGCCCAGGCAGAGGTAAGTGGTGCTAAAAAGAAGCACATAGATAATTTTAAAGCTCCACAGCAATTTAATAAATTTGATAATAGAGAACAGGGAAATAAAGGTAGGACAAACTTTGAACGGCCAAGAAATGACTATCGAGACAGAAACCCACAGTTCAATGACCAAAAATCCAATGAAAGAAAACCGTTTAACCAAGGAAAAAGATGGTGTAAATGGTGCAAGAAAGATAACCATAACACCAAATTTTGTAGAAGGAAACCTTCAAACATTGCTGCAATGAAGTCGGGGACTCAACGATTAAAGGTTAATCCAAATGGACAGCAGGAACCTTATCACCCCCCAGTTTGTGAGGATGTTATTTGTAATGGGGTCACCATAAGGTGCCTTTATGATACAGGTTTGGATTATGATTCAGTTGTGAAGTCTAGCCTAGTGGACCCAAGTCAGTATACCACAGAAACAGTGGAAATACAAGGGACAACTAAGGACATACCACTCATGACACTTCCCATCGCAAGGATAACGGTGAAAACTCGCTATGTGGAAGGAGAAATCAGAGCAGCAGTGATAGATGAACCAATCTACCCTCTGATATTGGGGTGTAGATACGTCTTCTTGGGGAATCCCGAGAGACCTGTGATCATGGCGACAGTGCAGACCAGGTCACAGAAGAAGGAGGAAGAAGGTGAACCTATAAATGCTCATCCAGAGAAGATGAGGAAGGCGCAGGCTGAGGATAGGACACTCAAGCCATGTTTTAAAAAATTGCCCAAATGCCACACACCTCCGAGCAAGGGAGAGTACTTTGTGAAGAACAAATTATTATACAGGAAGACAGGAACTAGATCCCCTGGTCACGGACAGTTGGTTCTTCCCAAGATATATAGATCAAATTTAATAAGGAGCTTACATGTTGGAAAAGATGGTGACCATGAAAAAGTCGGTACCATCCGCCAAAAGATTGCTCGAAAATACTATTGGCCCGACGTAAATGTCGATATTGAGAACTTTGTAGAAGCATGTGGCATATTTCATGAGGGAACACCCACAAAGGGAAAATATGTGCAGGACCTAGAAACGCCACGGGGCAAAATTAGGCCTGGAAGGAAAACTAATTATACTCAGGTAGACAAAGTGGAATGGGAGCCCCCTTTTCACAACCAGTCGTCACTTGAAAGGATTAACATGGCCACTATGCGAAGAGTACAAAGAAGAAATTTTACCCAGGATAAGATGACAATCCCTCGGTCAGACTTATATAAACTGGAAGAACAGAAAAGAAAGCGAAGATCTCTCATAAGCAATCTAAAGTGGGGAGACAAACCCAAGAAAAAAATTGGTAGTGGTCGATTTGTGAGTGATGATTCTAGGAAGAAAAGTCCTCACTATAATGCTTCTAATGGACGGAACCCAATGGGTGCCATGAAAAATAAGTATGGAAAATTAAAAATCCAGATGTAGCACTATTAAGGACCTGGACAGATGAGAAGGCGGAAGAGACTGTTACCTCATCTTATCAATACGTGAACGAACTGACCACTCGTTTGAAAGCTGGATGGAAACTGGCAAATGATAATTTGAAACAAGCCAGGAAGAAACATGCAGCGTATTTTAATAGGAAGGCAAAGGACAGAGAACTAGCTGTGGGAGAGAAGGTGCTGCTTCTACTACCCGGCAGCCAGAATAAATTACAAATTGGATGGCAAGGTCCATATACGGTTCTAGAGAAGGTGTCTAGAACAAACTATAAAATTGACAAAAAGGGGAAGGAGAAAGTTTATCATGTAAACCTGTTAAAGAAGTATCTGGACAGACCACTCCAGGAAAGCACCCCCTTACTGACCCTGGCTATCGCAACTCAAATGCAAAAGGAACCACTCACCTCACATGAATACCCATTACATCCTTGTGAAACAGCAGCACAGGTAAAAGTCAGTAAGCACCTGACTAAAAATCAGAGGGAGAGAGTTCAACAGGTTCTGGAGGAACATACAGATGTATTAACAGATAAACCAGGCCATACAAATTTGCTACAGTATGACATGAAACTGGTAGACTCAAACCCAATCTGTATGAGAGCCTATTCTATTCCGTTCGCGAAGGAGAAGGCATTGAAGGAAGAAATAGATTATTTGTTGAAGGAGGGGATTATTTCACACAGTGAATCATCTTTTAGCTCTAGTGTCGTTTTGTTGAGAAAACCGTCTGGGGAACACACACTGTGCATAGATTACAGGAAACTGAATGCTGTCACAGAAGGACAAGTGGATCCATTACCAGACACAAAACAGTTATTTGCCAGACTGAACAAGGCAAAATACTTTTCAAAGGTGGATCTTAGTAAAGGCTATTACCAGATTCCAGTGAAGCCTGAAGTGAGACCTTATTTGGCCTTTAGCACTTCGGATGGACATTATGAATTCAACATGCTACCATTCGGACTGAAAAATGCTCCGAGTGTATTTTCAAGGATGATGCGCAAATTGTTGGATCCCCTGAATAACCCATGTATCACGAATTTCATGGATGATATTCTCGTCGCCACAGAGACATTTGAAGAACACATTGACGCTCTAAAAATGTTATTTAAGAGGCTTAGGGAGGCGAACTTAACTGCTAGGCCAACAAAATGTTGTATTGGATGCAAAGAGTTGGAATTCTTGGGACACACTGTATATCAGGGTAACATGACCCCTGATCCCAAGAACTTGGAAAAACTGCAGAGAGCACCTAGACCACAGACAAAAAAGGACATGCGATCATTCGTGTCGTTATGCGGATTTTATCAAAAATACATCAAAGATTTTAACTCTATATGTGCTCCTCTGACTGATCTGACTTGCAAGGGACTTCCAGATAAAATTATTTGGACTGCGCAAAGTGAATTAGCGTTCCAAAACTTAAAGGAAAAACTCACTAGCAAGCCTATTCTCAAACTGCCTGATTTGACACAGGACTTTGTCTTAAGAACAGATGCAAGTAATGTAGGACTCGGGGCGGCTTTGTTGCAAAGATCATCTTCACCTGATGGGGAACTGAACCCAGTCGCTTATGCAAGCCGCAAATTGAATAAGGCGGAGCAAGGATATTCCACAAGCGAAAAAGAATGTTTAGCGTTAATCTGGGCAATAAAGAAGTTTCAAATCTATCTGTATGGTAGGATTTTTGTGGTCGAGACGGATCATCAGCCCCTCGTTTTCTTATCTCAGGCTAAGCATGAAAACGCAAGATTGCTGAGGTGGTCTTTATTGCTTCAACCTTATCAGTTCAGTATCCGATATTTCCCAGGCAAATTGAATGTCGGTGCAGATTTCCTCAGTCGGCACCCCTGTGATCAAAATTAGAGTAGTGGCAGGCGTGAGGAGTAATTTTATCTATGTGTATCACTGGTTTTGGAACTTGCCGTAGGCATGTTTTCAAGTGGGGAGATGTGTGATGATATTTACCGTGATACAACGTTAAAATATCTCCAAAGATAAAAAGTAGGGATAAAAATGATGCGTAAGTTACTCGAGTACATGATCGCCCAGGCCGCGGGTCACTACCCGCCATGGAAATTAATTTGCTAAACGTGAAAGCAAAATGTTACCCTCGGAACGGGTTGAGAACGGAGGTCATAAGAAGAAAAAAATATGACTGAACATGTGCTTGAAACTAGCAAGGCTAGAAAGACGAAATTGGTGGGGAAAGGAGGAAAAAAATTTCACGCCCCAACTTGACACAAGGTAAAGAAATCGACAAAAGGGACCTTAGCTATTATACGCAACAGTCATTTCTTGGACGCTTTTGCGATAACTTAGTCCGTTTATTTGAATTCAGCGGCAAACGCCTTATAGAAGATGCTCTAAAATATTTCAAAAAAAAAAATAAATAACCTTGAAAAGTAACTTTTCTTAATAATAATGTTAGGAATATAAAACCTAGCTGGCCGGATGGCCCATCCTGAGCAGTGAAATAATCTGCTTTCATTTATACAGACGGATAGATAATAATGAAGATATTGACAAAAGACTGTGTTGTTCATATCAGCGAGCGACTGCATTGGAACAAAAATGTCACTAATTTTCAAAAAAATTGTAGCCTTGAGACGCAAGTGCTAAAATCTAGTTAGAATGAAAGAGAGGGGAAGTAGCGGACAGTGGTGGCTAAAAATAACTTTAAAGGCAAAATTGTGTAGGGGAGGGCAGAGTTGGTTCAAAAAACAAGTGTGTTTTTTTTGTGAAACGCAGTTAGAGACAGACGGACCAACAGACAATAAGACATACTTGACTGAGGTATGACTGAATTGACTTTTTTGGAAAGGGGTTTGAATTTGAAAAAAGAAAAGCGCTGATTGGCCACAGATAAACATATTATCGGCGCTCAGACGCGCATCTTTGCCATTCAGCATAAGTTGTCCAGTGATAGACACAGTAATTATTTAATGGTGTAATTTCCCCAAGCTAATTGAAATATTTAGAGGGACGCCATACTAAAGCCAGCAGCTCAGCTGAGTTTTGCTAGCATCTACTGTGTTCTATATTCATAATTCTGGTAAGACTGAAAGTATTTCTTTGTACATTTTAATATTTGTTTAATATTTCGAGTGATTTGATACTGCCATATCAAAATCTAGCCCTTACAACAAGTAAGGATTCGCTCTAGACCCCCCGCCCTAGTTCAGGGTCTAGAGAAAAACCAAATACAGAAACTCCAGCAAGGATTATGAAAGGCGGATCAAGTGTTGAGATCAGTGAAACATATCCCCTATCCTATTCTATGGCAAGAAGCTAATAAACATATTTCAGAATATGTAGTCTGGGGAAACTTATCCTATGTGAAACCAACTTGGTAAGGTGTGCTGTATGGTCAGAGAGATCTGACCCTGTCTATGTGGTGTTGTTGTATAATGTTGAGTGTAGTAGTGGCTCAGGAGGTAGAGTTCTGACACATGACCAATACTTTTATTTCAGAACTGTGGGTTTTTTATTTGGCACCAATGTGGTGTCAAATGATGTGTTGAATAATACAAGAAGGGACCCGTGCAGTATAATATTTTGGCAGAGCAGCCTTTATTTGCCCCCAAGCACGGAGAGGTGGGGCCACCAGACTCCTAATATTTGCCCCCAAGCACGGAGAGGTGGGGCCACCAGACTCCTAATATTTGCCCCCAAGCACGGAGAGGCGGGGCCACCAGATTCCAGCACCAGAACTACTCATTCAAGATAAGTGAGCGTCTGGCCTGCTGGAGAGTCACCAACTTCGTTTATAAACACACTAACTATATTCCCATCAATAAATGGACAATGTTAGTAGCCATATACAGGGAGTGATGAGGCCACTCCAACAGCACATCCATTCATCATTCTCCCAGCTAAATTAAAAATATAAACAGTAGTAATATTAACTAGTCTTGTGAAATACATATGTACACACCTTTCATTTATTATGCCATATATTCATGCATTTCATTCCTAATTTCAAAACCTTTCATATGTTCTGACTAAAATAAAACTTTGGTTCAGAACAAATAAACTTAAAGAAAATATTAATATCACAATTTTGCACAGCTTGAGTTAGTTCAGTGTGTTGTAACATTTTATTAATATTATTAGACTTGTTAAATATATGTGTGTGGGTATGTAAACTACCACAACACATTACATATCATTACCCTAGAATCTTAACGTAGCCACATTCATTAGTAAAAAAAGATAGGTGTGAGGTCGTAGTGGTAGCAAGAAGGGCCTTCTGTCAATTCACAGCTACATTTATCTCAGGAGCCTTCACAGCTGACCTCATGCTTCACCCTAAGTAATATCACAATCATACAATACCATCAAAACCACTACACCCACCATAATATGATGTTCCTCACATCTGGGGACATCATCATCGTTTAAACAGTTCTCCCTGACATATATATATATATATATATATATATATATATATATATATATATATATATATATATATATATATATATATATATATACATACATACCGGTATATATACTGTAGGCCGCGCCCGTTCTTCGCACGTGGAATCTGTAAAATAACTGTGCCCTTTTTTAACATAAAACTCATGAAATTTATTTTAAATAATATTCCGGTGTATTTTTAAAACTCTTTGATGAAACGTGAAGAGTGGGATAACTAAAACATAATTGTCCCCGCTAGCTGTGTATGTGAGGGGCTTGAAGCGCTTCCAGTCTGCCAAGAGTGAGTCACTGATATCCATGGATATTCGAATGTTACCTTTGATGAGGTAAGAGAAGGTGTTAAACATGCATGAGCCATCCCGCGGCAAAGAAAATACACGCAATTAAAAGTACACAATAACACCAAAGAAATACAGATAAAATACAGATAAAATAAAGATAAAATGATTAAACCTGTATTGATGAATAGCGATGAACAACTTGAAACAGTTACTTGAATCCAAGACTATGCTACATGCAATGTTATGTTCTAAATATAAACATCAGGGACCGAAGACGCATCAAGAGGGATGAATGCAGTCAGCGACTCATAGCTTGACTGCTTGTGTCAGGGTCAGTGAACCAGAGCTGACCAAGACCCTACTCCACCTCCAAGTGGTGGTCCTGGAAACAGGCTGCATCATTGCAGTCTGGCCGAGAGAGTAGGGATCGAAGAGGGAAGGCAAACCCGGTCCCAAAAAATTCAGTGCAGAAGTTTGATGTGTCGTGCCGAAAGGTGCAAATATCTCAGCTTTGCTGTAAACGGCGACACAACGCAACCTACGTGCTTTTCAGGACGAACGAGGAAGAATAAGAAATCCAAACATCGTGCGCCCCTAATGTATGCGAGATATAGGACAGTACACTTGGGGAGAACTGTGTCACCGTTGACTTTGCTAGGAGCATTATAAATGCTCAAGCAGGAATTATAAGCGGTGATTTGGTTTTGGTTAAGGGGGAAAGTATAAAAAAAATGGTTTAAGAAATAAGAATGGATTTGAATAAAGACTATTTGTCTTGCTGAAAGGGAGATAAAATGAGTGAAATAATACTTTGATCAAAGGGAGGAGACTCTGAATATTAAGGTCAGGGGAGGAAAGTGCTTATTTACACTTAAGTAGATTTGGTGAGTTGGTAATTATGGTTTAGAAAATGTACATATAAGAATTGTATAGCAAGCTTTAGAGAAGACAATATAAGGTTAAGTCAAATTATTCAAAGGGAGACAACGGTTAATTACCTCCCTTATATGATTAAGTGAGTTGAGAGAAAAAAAAATATGCACGTGAAAAGTTTACCAGGACAACGGATGACACTTCACTGAGTTGTTTACACAGCGGATAAGCGTGAACATATTCCAGCTGAGTGGAGAATAAGAGGAACCAATGAATTTACAGTAAACAAGGAAAGATCAGCTGATAATGATTTTATAGAGGAGAACACACTTGGACACGCTGGTGAGCGGTCGCATTTTTCGGAGGAGCAGTCCTGGTTAAGGACGTAGAGTGGCAGGAATGTGTTTTCTGCCAGACTCAAGTTCAATTTATGTGGGAAACAGAATGAATACTTCTGAAGAATCCTATAGACCTAGTTAGAGTAGTAGAATCTATTCACATATGAAAGACAAAGCTGTGTTTAAAGTATAGGCTTAGTGATAAGGGGTGATAGTAAGAAATATGAGTGTTGTGAGGATTCTGTGAAACCAAAGTAAGTAGGTCCTTTGACTCATAACTTTTGATAGACATTGAATAGAATGATTTCAGAAGCTGAAATAAAGTATTACAAGGTTAACGACGCTTACAACTAAGTGAGCGCAGGATAATGAGAAATGAAGCTGAAGCTACAAAATTGACTATGAGGTGGATAAAATGAGACTAAGTAAGCATCTGAGAAGATTTACAGAAGAATATGGATTTAATAGCCGTGCTGGGCTATCGTGTAATGAACTTTGCAATATTGACTGTTACAAGTAAGATGAGTAAGAAATTGAAGGGTGATTGTATTTACAGGATGAAACATGCGCTCTCTAGCAGGTATAAGTATGAGGATACTGCAACAGGTGTACCCAATGTGCTAATTGGCATATATGAATTTTAAGATGATGGTATTTTGATTAATATGAGTCAAATCTGACAGGATTAGTAGAGGAGAGAAAACAACTCAGGAAAGAGTTGATGAAAGGCTTGGGAGAAGCCAGAATAAATAGAATAGCCTTAAGGGAAGAAAATAGGTATAAACCATATCTGATAATGTTCTCAGGTAGAGAGCTATATATATATATATATATATGCATAGGTACATGAATGTGCCCAGGAGGAATGGGACATACAAGAGACAGTTAGGAAATGGTTGTACCTGGAATTTGTACAACATGCCTCTGTTATGATGATCTTCTGAGATGTAAATAAAATGTTTGTTTTGATGGAACGTTTCTCAAGTTGGGTTAAGTCTCTAAAAGGTTGTTGAGTGCTAGAGTAAACAAGATACTGGATATAAAGAAAATCACCACTATACGAAGTTGTCACTAAGTAACATCACAAGGAGGGATGGAACGAGTTAGGTTGAAAGCTTGAGATATATCATCCAGGAATAGTCAGCTCTGGCGGTGATGGCCAGTATTAAGATATACTCTTACTTGGAAGATTGTCAATAGACTAAATTGACAAAATAGAAAATCCGACGACTAGGTCTGCCCCAGTCACCTAGTTCGTTGATTAACAATTAGTGCCAATATTCATATACAGGGCACACAGTCACATAAGATTACTACATGGCACTGTGACATATTACTAATTGGTGCCGCAACCAGTCCTAGGAGTTCACCACCACGGTGACATATTACTAATTGGGCCGTAACCAGCTCACGGCACTGTCACACATATTACTAATTGGTGTCGTGACTAGTCCTCACTTCATAAACCAACACTGTGACATATCTTTAATTGGCACCGTCACATATTACTAATTGGCGCCGTGACCAACCCTTCTTAAAGTGACATGGCTACATCACAAGGAGAGATGGAATACCAACAACAACAGCAACAACAACAACATTCCATATTTGTTCCACCACCTGTGGAGCAAGAACCAACAATGACCGCTCTTAAGAGTATTACTGAAACGCTGTATAATGTTGACTTATATGCAAAATATAATCAGATTACATCAGTGATAACCCCATTTAAAGGAGACTCGAAAGAATTTAGAAAATGGATGAAGGATGCAGACAGATTTGCCACTATGATAAATGCAAGCACAGATATGGAACGGAAGAAGATACTATATTTCTCGTCTGACGCTCTTGTTACGGATTTCTTAAGGAGACGTGATAATACATATCCAAGTGAGACATATGAGTCATTGAAGAAAGAGCTAACGAAACGCTATAGTGACATTACAAATACGGAACATGCATGGTCATTGCTTCGCCGCATCAAACAACAACGTAACGGGTCTATACAATCCTATGCAGAGAAATTATTAAATTTGGCGGAGGAGGCATTCCTGAATGGATTGACAGCATCACCGGACCTTGAGAAACATCTGGTAGGAATTTTTATTGACGGACTGTTGGGCAGTAGTACAAAACTCGATATGATTCGTAAGGATCCCAATACAATAAATGAGGCGATCCAGATAGCGATTAGAGAAGAAAATGTCCAAACGAGGTTTAATCAATGTATCAAACAAGAACCAACAGTTGAGGCACAGACAGAACATGAGCCGATGGAGATTGGACATTCCCGTTCTCGTTGGCGTCGCCCAAGCTGGACGGAAAACCAGAGACAGGTGAACACAAGCTATCCTCGACATTTTCATAGGCAGCAGAGTATACAGCAGGTGAATATTCCCACTTGTTTTAGTTGCGGTTGTAGAGGACACATAGCCCCTGAGTGCCGACAACAACATCCTCGCTGGCACCAGCAGTATTATAATGTTCCACAACAGAGTAGTTATGATAGTACGCGAGGACATAACCAAAACTTTAGAGGAGCGTATACACCATCCAACTTCAGAGCCAGACAAGCACGAAAGTATAACCAGGAAAATGGAACGGTCAAATCACTAAGTAGGACCGTTAGTGATGACCGTAAAGTAAATGAAGACAGCTTCCTTCATCTTCGATAAAATGAGACTAAGTAAGCATCTGAGAAGATTTACAGAAGAATATGGATTTAATAGCCGTGCTGGGCTATCGTGTAATGAACTTTGCAATATTGACTGTTACAAGTAAGATGAGTAAGAAATTGAAGGGTGATTGTATTTACAGGATGAAACATGCGCTCTCTAGCAGGTATAAGTATGAAGATACTGCAACAGGTGTACCCAATGTGCTAATTGGCATATATGAATTTTACTCTAGCACTCAACAACCTTGAGTTGGTATTTTGATTAATATGAGTCAAATCTGACAGGATTAGTAGAGGAGAGAAAACAACTCAGGAAAGAGTTGATGAAAGGCTTGGGAGAAGCCAGAATAATAGAATAGCCTTAAGGGAAGAAAATAGGTATAAACCATATCTGATAATGTTCTCAGGTAGAGAGCTATATATATATATATATGCATAGGTACATGAATGTGCCCAGGAGGAATGGGACATACAAGAGACAGTTAGGAAATGGTTGTACCTGGAATTTGTACCACATGCCTCTGTTATGATGAACTTCTGAGATGTAAATAAAATGTTTGTTTTGATGGAACGTTTCTCAAGTCGGGTTAAGTCTCTAAAAGGTTGTTGAGTGCTAGAGTAAACAAGATACTGGATATAAAGAAAATCACCACTATACGAAGTTGTCACTAAGTAACATCACAAGGAGGGATGGAACGAGTTAGGTTGGAAGCTTGAGATATATCATCCAGGAATAGTCAGCTCTGGCGGTGATGGCCAGTATTAAGATATACTCTTACTTGGAAGATTGTCAATAGACTAAATTGACAAAATAGAAAATCCGACGACTAGGTCTGCCCCAGTCACCTAGTTCGTTGATTAACAATTAGTGCCAATATTCATATACAGGGCACACAGTCACATAAGATTACTACATGGCACTGTGACATATTACTAATTGGTGCCGCAACCAGTCCTAGGAGTTCACCACCACGGTGACATATTACTAATTGGGCCGTAACCAGCTCACGGCACTGTCACACATATTACTAATTGGTGTCGTGACCAGTCCTCACTTCATAAACCAACACTGCGACATATCTTTAATTGGCACCGTCACATATTACTAATTGGCACCGTGACCAACCCTTCTTAAAGTGACATGGCTACATCACAAGGAGAGATGGAATACC
The DNA here is from genome assembly GCA_024509875.1 of Oreohelix idahoensis. Lineage (NCBI taxonomy): Eukaryota > Metazoa > Mollusca > Gastropoda > Stylommatophora > Oreohelicidae > Oreohelix > Oreohelix idahoensis. The sequence goes on along the minus strand of JAMPIV010008937.1, from coordinate 637,952 downwards.
AACAACAACAGCAACAACAACAACATTCCATATTTGTTCCACCACCTGTGGAGCAAGAACCAACAATGACCGCTCTTAAGAGTATTACTGAAACGCTGTATAATGTTGACTTATATGCAAAATATAATCAGATTACATCAGTGATAACCCCATTTAAAGGAGACTCGAAAGAATTTAGAAAATGGATGAAGGATGCAGACAGATTTGCCACTATGATAAATGCAAGCACAGATATGGAACGGAAGAAGATACTATATTTCTCGTCTGACGCTCTTGTTACGGATTTCTTAAGGAGACGTGATAATACATATCCAAAAATACTATATACATAAATAATAATAACAACATGGTGTCACATCAAAAACCTTTTCAGCAAGAGACACAGCAGCAACAAATTCATTCCATAAATATTACTCCAGATCCTAGCTCATGCCTGATCAAGATCCATGACAAAATTTATCGCGCACTTGTGGACACTGGTGCTTCAATAAGTTTGATTAGAGAGCAGCTGTGCAAGCAGATCAAACACTTGGTAACTTTCAGACCTTCAAAAACGTTTATGGCATCAGTGACGGGACAATCTCTGAAGTCTTGTGGTACAGCATACATCAAATTCCACATAGGACAACAACTGATAACACATCCTTTCATAATTACACGTGGGATGTCCAGAAATTTTATTCTAGGCAGAGATTTTCTTACTGCTCACAATGCTAGGATATATTTTGACCTCAACAAGATCAATATTAATGGGGAGTACATACAACTACAAGACGATATACACATAGCATCTTTGGTGCGGTTGACGACTCCAGTCACAGTACAGCCTAACACACTTGTGATAGCTAGAGGACGAGTCAAGAGCTCTAGTTATATCAAGAAAGGACAGTCAATACAAATTGAACCTTTGGAAAATGAGGATATAAATGATGAACCCCTCATGTTTGTTACTGAAGGTATAGCACAAGTTTCAGTCTCACGTGACTTCCCTGTCATGATTATAAACACGTCAGGACAGGCTACAACGATACACAGAGGTACTATAGTCGCCAAAGTACAAAGATCGTCTTTGAATACCACCAAGAATGGGAAAACACCTGAAGTTAGTTGCAATCAAAACCAGCACACCCTTATGTCACGCACATGGCAAAATAATACCTTAGGTTACCCTTCCGACCCTAACAGAAACTTTTGTCGGCAGAGCACAGAGGTCAACCAACTCAATAACAGATATGGAGGCAGGAATGATACACGAACAATAAGGGAGAAGAGTCAATTAAATAGAGTGGATAGATATGAAATTGGAGACCAGTGGAAGAATGAAAAACAGAGAGATCAACAAACACTACATAGAGATAAGATGAATGGCACATTGTATAAAAAACCTAGCAGAGAAGAACCTGAACACATACATGCAAGTGCGAAGGAAGACGAATATTATAGTTATCTACGAAAAGTGAATCAAGTGATACAAAGAAAAACACAGGATGGTATATACAGAAGAACAGATGGTAGCACAGGTCAAGCTACTTATGTTAATCTTGTTACTCACCATGCACAACCAACATCAACAAAGCCCTTTGAAAATACTCGTGGTCAACGACAAAATAACAATTATATTGGTAATACAGAGGAAGAGCATACTCCAAGGCGGAAACCCTATATGAGATACTCGAATAAACCACTGTATCAGAGGTACCAGTTTAGATGTGCAAGTCCCTTTGAATATAGTCGTAGTAAACGACAGAATGGAGGCAATGTATGTAATGAGGAGAAAGAGCATACTCAATGGCAGAGACCCAATGGGAAATATATAAGTCAATCAATGTCGCAGAGAACAAAGTCCAGATGTTTCAGACCTTTTAATTGTCCTAAAACAGAACAAGAAAGAACAAATTTCCACAGAGATGAAGAACATAGTACATATGTTAAAATACCTTGGACAGATAATGAGTCCCATAGACAGAATGATCCACCAGATCGGTTGGCACAGCTTTTAGCCACGTTGAAAGTAGATGATCAACACAAGTCCAAACTCACTACGTTTGTTACTAAACACCAGGACGTGTTTGCATTAACAGATATGGAGTTAGGTAGAACTAATACAGTATATATGGACATTCAAACTACAACAGAAGAACCCATTAGTTTGAAACCATACCACACTCCATTAAAAAACAGGCAAATAGTAGAGAAAGCTATAAATGACATGTTGAATGCAGGAGTTATAGAGAGATCGAGATCAGCATGGTCGTCACCAATAGTGATTGTCTCCAAGAAAGACGGAACGAGTAGATTCTGCTGTGATTATCGAGCGTTAAACAGAATTACAAAAACGATTTCGTATCCACTGCCACGGATAGATGATATTTTGGCAACACTTGGACACTCCACACATTTCACTACATTGGATGCACGCTCAGGATTTTGGTGCATTCCCATGACACCAGCAGCGAAAGAAAAGTCAACGTTTTGTACACACATGGGTAGTTACAAATGGAACGTTATGCCTTTTGGGTTGAAAGGAAGTCCCGCGACATATATGGCGTTGATGGATGAAGTCCTACAAGGAATGCATTCTTTCGCATTAGCTTATATTGATGATGTATTGATTCACACATCAGGTACTGTGGATGACCACCTATACAAGGTTGAACAAGTTTTTGATCGCCTACGACACCACCAGGTTAAACTCAAAGTAAGTAAATGCGATTCCTAAAGACGGAAACTAAATACTTAGGGTTTATAGTGAATAAAGAAGGTATTCGCCCTGATACAGATAAAGTGGAAGCAATAAGGAACATGCCCGCTCCCACAACAGTGAAGCAGGTACGAGCGTATATTGGTTGTTGCGGATACTACAGACGTCACGTCGTTAATTTCTCCAAGGCTGCTGAACCACTCATTGCACTTACCAAGAAATATTCAAGATTTAGGTGGACAAAAGAATGCCAAGAATCCTTTGATTATCTTAAGGAAGCACTTACAAAGATACCACTGCTTGCACATCCGGATATATCTCGTCCAATGATCTTGTATACAGATGCTTCAGATACAGCAATAGGCGCTTGCTTAGTCCAACTCAGGGAAGAGAATGAGACACCCATTATACCAGAAATCCCTAATAAAATGCCTATAGCATTCGTGTCACACGCTCTCTCTAAAACTCAGAAACGATGGTCGACAACGGAGAAGGAAGCGTTTGCTATACATTACGCGATACAAAAACTTGATTTTTATATCAGAGGTACTAAACTCACTATCAGAACAGACCATCAACCATTAGTGAATTGGTTTACTAAGACGCAGGAGCAGCCAAAAAAGTTACAAACATGGTCTATGAACCTACAATCATATGATACAAAAATTGAATACATTCCCGGTATTCAAAATACGTGTGCAGACCTCCTTTCGCGAACGCCACAACCTAGTACTATACTGGAAGATGATCTAATTGCGTCTACAGATATCAACGACAACGCAAAGGAAATTAAAATTATAAAATCCAACAGAGTAGATGATGGGAATACCACTACCATAACAGATAACGACACGCAGCAAACAACAGATGTAGATACACTTGATGTACATACTGAGCAGAGAAAAGATCCCGAAATTCTTAAGATCATCAAACAGGTGCAAACGAAACCTACGTCGCTTAAACGGTTTATAATCTTGCCCAATGATCAACTACTATATCATATTGATGAGAAACAAGAGGGGAGATTACAGAAAGTAATTCCACAATCAATAATACCCCAACTACTAGAGCAGTTTCATGATAATAATGGACATGTAGGGAGAGATAAAACCATTGATATAATCAAGAAAAGATACTATTGGAAGTCTATGTACAAAGATATAGTTGAATATGTTGGTACTTGTAGGGTATGCAGAATCAGAAATATGAGACCAACTAAAGTTCCTTTACAGGAAATGAAATCATCTCATTTTCCTATGGAAGTTATAAGTATGGACATTTCTGGTCCATATCCTGTTACGCAATCTGGAAATGCATACCTTTTACATATTGTTGATCAATATTCAGTATGGCCTGAAACTTATCCTCTTAAGAATATAACGTCAGCGACAGTGACAGAGTTTTTCCTACAAGAATTTGTATCAAGACATGGTTGTTCTAAAAGAATCATCACGGACAATGGAAAGCAATTTGTAGGCAACCCTTTTAAGAAGACACTTCGGACTTTTAAATTTTCAGCATACGACTAACACTTTTTATAGACCGCAGGCAAACGGACGAAATGAGAGAATGCATGCTACATTGCATGATATCCTTGCTAAATATATACAAGGCAATGCTCAATATTGGGACGTATATATCAATCAAGCTCTTGAAGCGATAAGAGTAAACATAAACGAGACGACAGGACTATCTCCGTTCTACATGCTATATGGACGTGAGCCTATGTTCCCATTAGATAATCTTTTGCAACCCCAAAAGAAATATCAAGGTGAAGATCCTATAGAAGTTATACTACAAGAAAAGCACAGAGCACATCAGATAGCAAACAGTAATGCACAGAAAGCCTTCAAGAAATGGCAGAAGCAGCATGACAAAAGAGCGAAGTTAGAGCAATTCAAAGTCGGAGATAAAGTATATTACAAGAAGAACGTTAGAGATAATAAGTTGGATGCACGATGGCTGGATGGATATAAAATAGTAGAACAGACAACACCCGTTAATTACAGACTATGGCATGAGGAGAAGAACATAACCGTCAAAGCACACGCATCACAGATGAAAAAAGATGATCATCGCCCTACAGCTCCGCCAGCCTTATACAGTAGCAGACCAATACGAAAGGTCACGTTGAGTTATTATGATTCCACAGAGACATTAAGTACTTCACGTGAAGAAAACGACATGAATGTTGAGCACAACATTAGCCTACAACAACGTAACACTTCAGGTCAACTCCAAGATGCTGTACATCGTTTAGTTCGCTGCAGAGAAGACTCAGAAGATGAAGATGACATTCCACCAGCAGAATTGAGAGAAAGATTAATATACAGAGACAATCGCCTACACGGGAGAGATAGTAATACGCCACTATCGACACAAGACGAAGAACCTCATGCGTCCATAACAAGTCAAACATACTATGGTAGTCAAGGACTACAACCGTCAACCTCCAGTCAACACCAGTCTACACATTCTACTTGGGATAGTGAAGATGACAGACCTTTGAAATCAACAACGAGAAACATGGTTCCCCACGGTAGCAACTTTACAGAAGAACATGCGAGTCAAGGACTACAACCGTCAACCTCCGGTCAACACCAGGCTACACATTCTACTTGGGATAGTGAAGATGACAGAAATTTGAAATCAGCAACGAGAAACATGGTCCCCCACGGTAGCAACTTTACAGAAGAGCATACGACTGAGAGGTCACCACTGTTAACTTCCAGTCAACACCAGCCTACATACTCTAGCTCAGATAGCGATGACGAACAGTCTTTACAAGTGATGAAAAGTAACATTGCTCACCATACCCAGAGCACTACAGCGGAGCATATAAATAACAACAAGAATGTCATTGATACGCCTTCAGCACAGGTGGAATCTGAACTTGACGTAACAGAACGAGAAGACAGCGACATAGAGTGTATGGATGATACAACCAGCACCGAAATACGCATAGCTACCAAACGCCCTTACCAACCGTCGTCACTAGATTCACCACCAAGAGCGAAATTGCTACGATTACCGCAAGAACATCTACGAACAAGATTCAAAAGAAATCATCGCCAAGTACATAAACCTTCACTAGGTTTCCAACAAAATATAAATATTCGTTCGCCCCCTACCTCCTGCAGAGCGACTATAAACACGACATCGCAATGCATATCAACTTCGTCACAGTATGACAGTCGCCTCTCCAGTAGAGAAATTACACTGTTGGAACTCGCAAAACAAATCTCCAACTTAGTGTAGTCGTCGTAAAGTACTTACCCAGCAATAGTACTAATTCGCAGCACTAACCCAGCTATAGTGTTTAATTCGGTACTCTAACCAACATAGTACCTAAAGTTAAGTTAATTAATTGAGTCACACTGTGTTTAGCTTAAGTTGATATTCATATACTGGAGCACGCTTAGACACTTACAGTACTCACTAACTTCTTTAAAGAGAGTCGAGTTGACAAACTAGATTACACATAGTCTTAAGAGTGTGATAGAGCAGATTGAACACATAGTTTTAAAGAGTGTGACAAACTAGAGTGAATACACAGAAACTCATCATTGTGACACAGTAGAGTAGACACATATAGTCTTAGGAGTGTGACAAACTAGAATAACTACATATAGTTTTAGGAAACTTAACAGTGTTCTTCCCAAGGTACAAGATGCAGCATACCAGATGATCAAGACTGACATTGGTTAAAATATGTATAGTACATTAAATGCATGTTAATCATTATAATGTACCTATTTCAGGCATAAAGGTATTCAGGACCAGAGAAAAAAAAAAAGAGAGAAAAGAAAAGAAGAAAGGAAGTGATCCAGACGCAGTCAGGTGGAGTTTCACTCATGGACATAGGCAAATGTTGCACTGAGGATGAACGTCCCCACTTGTTACTGCACTGGTTATACAGAGATACAAGGGATAAAACTTGGTTGCAGTATTGGTATTATGGGTACTGCTTACTTAAGAGATGATGGTAATGACAGTTATAGGGTCATGACTATATTACTTCTACATCCTAAGGTTAGATATTTTGTTAACCCTGACGTACTACTGTATGTATATATAGGTTTAGACAGAGTTAAGGATTTGACTGATGCATCCAAGGCTAGAATCAGTCGGGCACATCAACTCTGACATAGTGACATGTATCTTTCACTATCGCCCCAAGACATATAAAGGTACTGGTGCATGTATATATAGGTTTAGACAGAGTTAAGGATTTGACTGATGCATCCAAGGCTAGAATCAGTCGGGCACATCAACTCTGACATAGTGACATATCTTTCACTATCACATTAGGATATTTACTTATGCACCACTAATTAGTTATTTCTGCTTATCTGTCTCGTATAATGGATAAATTACATTAACAGCAGATATTTCAAGACATATAAAGGTACTGACAAACCTCTGTGTCCAGAGGCAGTGACCATGTCGAAAATAGGAACATGTATATATATATATATATATATATATATATATATATATATATATATATATATATATATATATATTTATATATATATATATATATAATAAGTGCAGAGCCATGATTTTTTTTTATTTGAGTATTGATGGTATGCCTCAAGCTAAGGTTCAGCAATGAGGTAGCGTTACAATTCGCTTCAAAATTTTTTTTTTAATATTTATTAACATGTAAACTTTGAATATGTATACAGGCGCGGTGATGATGGTATGTTAAGTATAGGATGGGATTGCTAGATGATGGAACATAAATGTCTCCCTATGGGATACATTTGTATGGCCCCGGTTGTATGTCACCGTTGACTTTGCTAGGAGCATTATAAATGCTCAAACAGGAATTATAAGCGGTGATTTGGTTTTGGTTAAGGGGGAAAGTATAAAAAAATGGTTTAAGAAATAAGAATGGATTTGAATAAAGACTGTTTGTCTTGCTAAAAGGGAGATAAAATGAGTGAAATAATACTTTGATCAAAGGGAGGAGACTCTGAATATTAAGGTCAGGAGAGGAAAGTGCTTAATTACACTTAAGTAGATTTGGTGAGTTGGTAATTATGGTTTAGAAAATGTACATATAAGAATTGTATAGCAAGCTCTAGAGAAGACATTATAAGGTTAAGTCAAATTATTCAAAGGGAGACAACGGTTAATTACCTCCCTTATATGATTAAGTGAGTAGAGAGAAAAAAAATATGCACGTGAAAAGTTTACCAGGACAACGGATGACACTTCACTGAGTTGTTTACACAGCGGATAAGCGTGAACATATTCCAGCTGAGTGGAGAATAAGAGGAACCAATGAATTTACAGTAAACAAGGACAGATCAGCTGATAATGATTTTATAGAGGAGAACACACTTGGACACGCTGGTGAGCGGTCGCATTTTTCGGAGGAGCAGTCCTGGTTAAGGACGTAGAGTGGCAGGAATGTGTTTTCTGCCAGGCTCAAGTTCAATTTCTGTGGGAAACAGAATGAATACTTCTGAAGAATCCTATAGACCTAGTTAGAGTAGTAGAATCTATTCACATATGAAAGACAAAGCTGTGTTTAAAGTATAGGCTTAGTGATAAGGGGTGATAGTAAGAAATATGAGTGTTGTGAGGATTCTGTGAAACCAAAGTAAGTAGGTCCTTTGACTCATAACTTTTGATAGACATTGAATAGAATGATTTCAGAAGCTGAAATAAAGTATTACAAGGTTAACGACGCTTACAACTAAGTGAGCGCAGGATAATGAGAAATGAAGCTGAAGCTACAAAATTGACTATGAGGTGAATAAAATGAGACTCAGTAAGCATCTGAGAAGATTTACAGAAGAATATGGATTTAATAGCCGTGCTGGGCTATCGTGTAATGAACTTTGCAATATTGACTGTTACAAGTAAGATGAGTAAGAAATTGAAGGGTGATTGTATTTACAGGATGAAACATGCGCTCTCTAGCAGGTATAAGTATGAGGATACTGCAACAGGTGTACCCAATGTGCTAATTGGCATATATGAATTTTAAGATGATGGTATTTTGATTAATATGAGTCAAATCTGACAGGATTAGTAGAGGAGAGAAAACAACTCAGGAAAGAGTTGATGAAAGGCTTGGGAGAAGCCAGAATAAATAGAATAGCCTTAAGGGAAGAAAATAGGTATAAACCATATCTGATAATGTTCTCAGGTAGAGAGCTATATATATATATATATATGCATAGGTACATGAATGTGCCCAGGAGGAATGGGACATACAAGAGACAGTTAGGAAATGGTTGTACCTGGAATTTGTACAACATGCCTCTGTTATGATGAACTTCTGAGATGTAAATAAAATGTTTGTTTTGATGGAACGTTTCTCAAGTTGGGTTAAGTCTCTAAAAGGTTGTTGAGTGCTAGAGTAAACAAGATACTGGATATAAAGAAAATCACCACTATACGAAGTTGTCACTAAGTAACATCACAAGGAGGGATGGAACGAGTTAGGTTGAAAGCTTGAGATATATCATCCAGGAATAGTCAGCTCTGGCGGTGATGGCCAGTATTAAGATATACTCTTACTTGGAAGATTGTCAATAGACTAAATTGACAAAATAGAAAATCCGACGACTAGGTCTGCCCCAGTCACCTAGTTCGTTGATTAACAATTAGTGCCAATATTCATATACAGGGCACACAGTCACATAAGATTACTACATGGCACTGTGACATATTACTAATTGGTGCCGCAACCAGTCCTAGGAGTTCACCACCACGGTGACATATTACTAATTGGGCCGTAACCAGCTCACGGCACTGTCACAAATATTACTAATTGGTGTCGTGACCAGTCCTCACTTCATAAACCAACACTGCGACATATCTTTAATTGGCACCGTCACAACTGGACCGGAAACTGGGTGAGTGGGTGGTAGTACTTTAATTTTCTATAAAAGTGAACTTATGACTAAATGTTATTTTTAACATTCTTCCGTAAAACCAAATCTCTGTGGCAATAAGTGCTTTCCCTACGTGTTTACTAATTGCCCATGACTCACTCGCGTATGTCAGAATTGGTTCTATATAACACTGCAGTGCTCTCTTTCTTATTTCCATTAACACAGATTTATTGCATGAAATACTTTTCATTATAAATCTACTCCTCACTTCTGATATTCATCTATCATCCGATGTTATTAATGTGCTCAGTTAATTGAATCTCTTGATTTGTTTTCAAATTGGTCCATTTACTTTAATTTTTTTTTAAATATAAATCTGCCTCGTTTTGGCTAGGCGTACCCCGTTCAACCTAGACAGAGTCTGTTATATTAGGCGCATGTCCAATTTATTTATTTATTATTTTTATTCCCCCCCCCCCCCCAATTTGGCACTTTAATTGACTCAGTTTACAATAAGTGGACAGAAGAAATAATGCCATGATCAGCTATTCATAATAGAAAATACTATCTGGAATCAGAGGCACTAAATATTATAATTATAGCCCATAAGAAGTTCAATGGGATACTTTTCTTCATAAAATAAAAAAAAAAATAAAAATCTGTAACACACCACATAGTTTCAGTTAGCACACACTTGAAGTGAATATTAAGTGGCAGACCTCAGTGATGTTAACGAAAGTTTAACAGCAAAGAAATACTTGAAAGGGTACAAATTAGCGGTCGTCCACATTTTTTTTAAACAACTGTATTCACATTCCGTAGAATTTTACAAAGACACGTGCATTGCAACATTGCCAATAATACTCGTAGGTAACACATTCTTCTTTTTCTTTTCTTTGATCCTTAGCCGCCGACCGTCAAAGCAGTCAGTGGCCATCACGCCTGGTGGCGTCTTGTAGGGCAACAACAAACTGATACCACTTTGCTCGGTCGGTGGCTATCCTTCGTACAGTGCCCCAACTCTGGTTCACTCTTTGCATCTCAGCCTCCACTATCCTCCGCCAAGTTGTTTTTGGTCGGCCTCTCTTTCGCTTTCCTTCAGGGGTCCATAGCATAGCTGTTCTTGTGATGGCATCGGGGTCTCTTCTGAGGACATGGCCAACCCAGCTCCAGCGTCTGCCAGCTATGATGGTGTGCATGTCCTCTTGCTTGCTCCGAGTAAGCCGATCTTGGTTGGTGATGGTACAAGGTATTTGGCCAAAAGATTCGGAGAATTTTTCTTAGGCATGTTGTGTGAAAAGAGGACAATTTCGACATTTCCTTCTCTGTAACTCTCCAGCTCTCCGCGCCATAGAGAAGCACAGAAAGCATACAGCTCTGATACAATCCTAATTTTGTGCTTGTGCTGTACTGAGAGGACTTCCAGATGTTGTTTAGACTAAAAAAGGCTGTTCTTGCTTTGTTCATTCTGTTGTTGATGTATTTGATTGCTCCGCCGTCTGGTGTTACTATGCATCCTAGGTATGTGAAGGCGTCTGTCTGTTCCAGTTGCTGATTCCTTACTGATATGGTCTCAGGGTTGCTCACATTGAGCGTCATGATCTCTGTCTTCTTTAGGTTGATGTTCAAGCCCACCTGCTGGCTATACTTATTAAGTCTATCCGTTTTTTCCTGGATGTGTTGATATGAATGTGCTAGCAGTGCAATGTCATCTGCATATTCCAGATCTTCCAATGTAGAAAATGTAGTCCATCTTATTCCTCTTGGACTGCCCTCTGTTTTCTGGCGCATCACCCAGTCTATGACTGTTAAAAATAGAGTGGTTGATAAGGGGCATCCCTGTCGTACTCCTGTCTTCACTTCAAAGGTTAGGTTGCTCAGTAAGGTTGCTACACGTAAAGTTGGCATAAAGGCTTTTTATGATTGACACTGTGCAGCTTGGAATTCCATAAGCCCTCAGTATTTTCCATAAACTGTCCCTGTATATGCTGTCAAAAGCCTTTTCAAAATCAACGAAATTAATGTACAGCTGTCTTTGCCATTCTGAGCACTGCTCTATAATGTTCCTTAGGGTAAATATATGATCTACACATCTTCTGTTCTTTCTAAATCCTGCTTGTTCTTTCCTCAGTTTGTGGTCTACTGCTTCTGAGATTCTCTGTATAATTATCCTGCCTAGTATTTTGTTGGGAACTGAGAGAAGAGTTATTCCTCTCCAATTATTGCAGTCTGCAAGATCTCACTTCTTGGGCAATTTGACAATTATTCCTTTGCTCCACTCTGTTGGTGTTGTCCCTGTTTTCCAGACTTGTGCAAATAGTGGTTCTAATAGTTCTGCTGCTAGCTCTGGGTTTGTCTTAAATAGCTCTGCATTTAAGTTATCATGGCCAGGAGCTTTTCCATTCTTTAACCCTTTGCTTGCTGTGATGATTTATTCTTTTCGTGGAATGTCTGTATTAACATCTAGATCATTTTCAGCCTCAGGAACATTCAATTGTGTCTCTGGTGGTTCTTTATTCAGAGTTTCTCTGAAATGCTCTGCCCATCTTGTTTCCTGTCCCTCTGCTGTCGTGATGAGATTTCCTTGCTTTTCTCTTACTAATGTAATGTTGTTTGCACCTCGTTTTCCGCTGATGATTTTAGTTATTTTGTATACTGTGCTTTGTTTATTTCTCAGTGCTGCCTCTTCTGCCTGTCTTGCAAGGTCATCCAGAAATGTCCTTTTGTTAGCACGGGTTTGACGTTTAACTTTCTTGTCCAGCTGTCTGTACTGTTTGTGATGAATTTACCATGACACAACGTTAAAATATCTCCAATTATAAAGATAACATGTAGGGATAAAATAATGCGTAAGATATTAGGAGACATGCTCGCCTATGCCCGCATTTCCTACCGCCATTGAAACTAACTAGTAGACATGCAGACAAAACGGTACCCTTTTAGACAGGAGGGGAACGGAGATAAAAATCATTATGACGGTCTGAATACGTGTTTGAATCTAGAAAGGCCAAAAGACGCAATTTGTAGTTTAAAAGAAAAAAATCACGCCACTAGTTAACACAATGTAATGAATTGATAGAATAACGACTTTAGCTCTTGTCAGAGACAGACGTTTCTTTGACGATTTACGGTACTTTGACGTTATAGTTTGAATATAGCGGCAAATACCAAACCTAAAGGTTCAAAACAGATTTCAAAAACTAACCTTGAGCAAAATAGGTTTTTTTCTTAATAATAAAGTTATGAAAATAAAACCTAGCTAGTTTGATAGCCCATCTTAAGCTGACAAATAATATACTTTTAATTATACAGACGGACAGATAACAAGGAAAATATTAACGAAAGACCGTATTGTTCCTATCAGACTAGCGAACAGTATTGTTGGGCATACTTTCACTAAAGTCTCAATTTTGCGTCCTTGAGACAAGAAAAGGCGAATTTCAAACTGTAATACACTAGCGGGGCAAAGTCGGGAGATAGTGGCTAAAAATAACTTAGGAAGCAGGTTCGTGCAGTTACATGTGTTAGTCCAAAAAAAAACAAAAAAAAAAACAAGTGAAATTGTGGGAAAAAGATAAAATGTGACCGACGTACATTTTAAAAATTGAGATGTACTTTTGACTTTTTTGGGAAAAGATAAAATGTGACTGACGTACATTTGAGAAAATAAGATGTAATTTTGACTTTATTTTCAAATTTTGAATTGAAAAGCTTAGTCTTCTGATCTGATTGGCCAACGCATTTTTATATTAGCGGGATAGAGACGCACATTTTTGCCATTCGACATAAGTCTGTCCAGTAACACAGTCATTAATTGCTAGTGGTGTTTTCCCAGAAATAATACATAATATTCAGTGGGACGCCATACTATAGCCAGCAGCTCAGCTGAGTTTTGCTAGTATTAACTGTGTTCTAAATTCTGAATTCTGGTAAGAATGAAAGCATTTATCTTGTTTATTTTAATATTTTGAGTGATTGATACTGCCATATCATGAAAAATGATTACGACAAGTAAGTGCTCGCTCTAGGTCCCCAGCCGCAGTTCAGGGTCTAAAGACAAACAAATAATATATGGACACCTAACGAAGACTATGGAAGGCGGATCAATTATTGAGATCAGTGGGAACATATCACCTATCTTATTTTATAAAAGAGGAAACTATTGAACATATCTCAGATGCAATGCAGTCTTGGGGAACTGGTACTATGTGAAAACAACTGGGTAAGATGTGCTATGTTGGTCAGAGAGATCTGACCCAGTCTGTGTAATGTTGTTGTGTAGTGTTGTGTGTAAGAGTGGCTCAGTAGGTAGAGTACTGACACATGGCACAAAACTTTTGTTTCAGAATTGTGAGTTTCTGTTTTGGCACTACAGTGGTGCCAAAATGCTTCTGTAAGAAAACACAAGCAGATGTGTGTGCCGCCTAACATTTGTGTCTGTGCAGCCTAACATTGTACTCCAGCTACGGAGAGGAGTGGGCCACCAGAATCCTGTATCAGATCGTCACAGGAGAGATAAGTGAAAACCTGGCCTGCTGAAGATTCACAACTATACCACCATCAAATAAAGACATAACTATTGAGAAATAAAACATTTACTTCATTCCATAAGTCAATGGACAATGATTTTGGTAGTCACAGACTGGGCGTGATGACGCCACTCCAACGACACATCTAGTGCTAGTTCTCCCAAAGACAGTATAGATAATAGTAATATTAACCATTCTTATAATATACCTATGTACACAAATTACATTTTATTATGCCACATATTTATGCATTTCATTGATAAATCCATATCATTTCATATGTTCTGACAAAACTAAAACTTGGTTCAGAACTAATAAATTAAAAAAAATTGTTAAAATTTAAACTATAACAACCAGAGTTAGTTCAGTGTGTTATAGAGTTTATTAATATTATTAGACTTATTGATTACATGTGTGTGTCTGTATATTATATTACTACACATTACAATTCAGTACCCTAGACTCTTAACGTAGCTAACATTCATGATAGTAGAATAGGTCTGTTTGAGGTCGTAGTGGTAGTAAGAAGGGCCTTCTGTAATTCACATAAACTTTTATCTCAGGAGCCTTCACAGCTGACCTCATACAGTACACTAAGTAACATAACAACCATACAATACCATCAAAAACCACTACAAATATTGGGGTCTTGTCCGGGGATACTAAGTTTATCAAAGATATTAGGATCTCCTGGTGGGGGAATTAAACTAGTGGGGACAGAGTTGTATAAAATTTAAAAGTGTCCCTTAAAATAAAAAAGTGGAAAATAAAAGTTGGTGAATCTTCACAGCCAGTGGTAGTTAATTAATTAATTAATTAATTAATATATTACCTTGGCAAATATTATACTTAGAATTACCTTGGTCATTGTTAATTTGTATGTTAAAGTATGGCAGATCTAGCAAAATTTAAATCGGCTGCTGTGCTGACGGAGAGGGAGATGAACATGGAGGGTCAGGTTTTAATTCAGTATGTAACTGCAGAATGAGACAAGTATATTGAAAGGGAAGATAGGAAGTTAACTGAAGAGAAGAGGTTACAAATTGAGGCTGATAAAGAACTTAAGAGGCTGCAGATTGAGGCTGACAAAGAGGCAAAAGCATTAGAGGCAGAAGAAAAACGACAGCAAAGGGAGGCAGAAGAAAAGAGGTTGACTGCCGAAAGGGAAGCAGAAGATAGGAGATTGCAAAGGGAGCATGAATTACGACTAAGGGAGCTGGAATTACAAGGCCATGCTCCTGAAAATGGTGCCAGCCCTTTTGCCTCAGATGCTACGCCTAGTCAGGTAGCCTCAACCTCAGCTATGGGGTTTCATTTAGACCATTTTGTTGAGAAAGACGATGACATCGAGGGGTACCTCAGTAGATTCGAATTATTAGCTACTACGTATGGGTTAGAGAGAGAGAGGTGGAGTCTTAAGTTATCCCAGGGACTGAGAGGTACTTCTTATGAAGTCTTTGCTAAGATGAATAGAGATGACCAAGACAATTATGACATACTAAAGCAGGCTTTGTTATTGAGATATGAAAAGAATGGTGAATTTTATCGTAAGAAATTTAGAAATGATAAGCTGCTGTCTGGGGAGACATACCACAAATTCTCTGCCAGATTGGAAACCTATTTGGAGAAATGGACGGCTCTGGGGAAGACCCAAGATCTTAAAGAGATGATCATGATAGAGCAATTAAGAGAGTCCATGGCTCCAGACTTGAGAACATTTCTCATGGAACAAGGTGCAGAGAGGTTGGGGGAGGTTTTTAATGTCGCTGAGAGGTATCAGGCAGCCCAGGCAGAGGTAAGTGGCACTAAAAAGAAGCACATAGAAAATGTTAAAGCTCCACAGCAATTTAGTAAATTTGATGCCAGAGAACAAGGTAATAGAGGCAGGACAAACTTTGATAGGCCACGAAATGATTATCGTGACAGAAACTCACAGTTCAATGACCAAAAATATATAGAAAGAAAACCGTTTAACCAAGGAAAGAGATGGTGTAAATGGTGTAAGAAAGACAACCATAACACCGAATTTTGTAAAAGGAAACCTTCAAACATTGCTGCAATGAAGTCGGGGACTCAAAGATTAAAGGTTAATCCTAATGGACAGCAGGAACCTTATCACCCCCCAGTTTGTGAGGATGTTATTTGTAATGGGGTCACCACAAGGTGCCTATATGATACAGGTTTGGATTATGATTCAGTTGTGAAGTCTAGCCTAGTGGACCCAAGTCAGTATACCACAGAAACAGTGGAAATACAAGGGGCGACTAAGGACATACCACTCATGACACTTCCCATCGCAAGGATAACGGTGAAAACTCGCTATGTGGAAGGAGAAATCAGAGCAGCAGTGATAGATGAACCAATATACCCTCTGATATTGGGGTGTAGGTACGTCTTCTTGGGGAATCCCGAGAGACCTGTGATCATGGCGACAGTGCAGACCAGGTCACAGAAAAAGGAGGAAGAAGGTGAACCTATAAATGCTCATCCAGAGGAGATGAGGAAGGCGCAGGCTGAGGATAGGACACTCAAGCCATGTTTTAAAAAATTGCCCAAATGCCACACACCTCCAAGCAAGGGAGAGTACTTTATGAAGAACAAATTATTATACAGGAAGGCCGGAACTGGAACAAATGGTCACAACCAGCTGGTTCTTCCCACTTCATATAGGGATAAAGTGATGGAACTCGGGCATGCGATTCCCTTCAGTGGTCACATGGGGATCAGCGCCACAGGACAGCGTATAGCTTGTCATTACTTTTGGCCAGGGATAACGGAGGATATAAAAAGATATGTCAAATCCTGTCCAGAATGTCAAAGGGTAGCTCCAAAGCATTGGACTGCTCCTGCAACTCTAGGGGAAATGCCCATAGTGGGAACACCTTTTGAGAGGGTTGCAGTGGATATTGTGGGACCTCTCACTCGGACCAAGAGGAGGAACAGTTACATCCTTACTCTGGTGGACACTTGTTCTATGTGGGGAGAGGCGGTAGCCCTGCCATCAATTGATTCAAAACATGTAGCAGAGGCACTACTTACAATATTCACAAGATTAGGATTCCCGCATCAAATCTTGACTGATAATGGCTCACAGTTCAAGGGGAAACTAACGGAAGAAGTTTTTAAGCTATTTCAAGCCAGACACTTTCATTGTAGTCCGTACCATCCACAAGGGAACGGCCAGGTAGAGAGGTTCAATGGGACTCTCATTTCTATCCTGAGGAAGCTGGCACACGAAAAACCGGATATGTGGGATCAATTACTGCCCGCCGCGTTGTTTGCGTATCGGGAGGTACCACATAGTTCAACCGGGATGGCTCCCGAAACTCTGCTATTTGGGAGGCCAATAAAAGGTCCATTGGAAGCTTTATTAAGGACCTGGACAGATGAGAAAGCAGAAGAGACTGTTACCTCATCGTATCAATATGTGAACGAGCTGACAACTCGTCTGAAAGCTGGATGGAAACTGGCAAATGATAATTTGAGACAAGCCAGGAAGAAACATGCAGCTTACTTTAATAGGAAGGCAAAGGACAGAGAATTAGCTGTGGGAGAGAAGGTGCTTCTTCTACTACCCGGCAGCCAGAATAAGTTGCAAATTGGATGGCAAGGTCCATATACGGTTCTAGAGAAGGTGTCTAGAACAAACTATAAAATTGACAAAAAGGGGAAGGAGAAGGTATATCATGTAAACATTTTAAAGAAGTATCTGGACAGACCACTCCAGGAAAGCACCCCCTTACTGACCCTGGCTATCGCAATTCAAATGCAAAAGGAACCACTCACCTCACATGAATACCCATTACATCCCTGTGAGACAGCCGCACAAGTAAAAGTCAGTAAGCACCTGACTAAAAATCAGAGGGAGAGAGTTCAACAGGTTCTGGAGGAACATACAGATGTATTAACAGATAAACCAGGACAAACAAATTTGCTGCAGTATGACACGAAGCTGGTAGACTCAAACCCAATCTGTATGAGAGCCTATTCCGTGCCGTTCGCGAAGGAGAAGGCATTGAAAGAAGAAATATATTATTTGTTGAAAGAGGGGATTATTTCACACAGTGAATCTTCTTTTAGCTCCAGTGTAGTTTTGTTGAGGAAACCGTCTGGGGAACATAGACTGTGCATAGATTACAGGAAACTGAATGCTGTCACAGAAGGACAAGTGGATCCATTACCAGACACAAAACAGTTATTTGCCAGATTGAACAAGGCAAAATACTTTTCGAAGGTGGATCTTAGTAAAGGCTATTACCAGATTCCAGTGAAGCCTGAAGTTAGACCTTATTTAGCTTTTAGCACCTCGGAAGGACATTATGAATTCAACATGCTACCATTTGGATTGAAAAATGCTCCGAGTGTATTTTAAAGGATGATGCGCAAATTGTTGGATCCCCTGAATAATCCATGTATCACGAATTTCATGGATGATATTCTCGTCGCCACAGAGACATTTGAAGAACACATTAACTCTCTGAAAATGTTATTTGATAGGCTTAGGGAAGCGAACTTAACTGCTAGACCAACAAAATGTTGTATTGGATGCAAAGAGTTGGAATTCTTGGGACACACTGTATATCAGGGTAACATGACCCCTGACCCCAAGAACTTGGAAAAACTGCAGAGAGCACCTAGACCACAAACAAAAAAAGACGTGCGATCAGTCGTGTCGTTATGTGGGTTTTACCAAAAATACATCAAAAATTTTAACTCTATATGTGCTCCTCTGACGGATCTGACTCGCAAGGGAAATCCAGATAAAATTGTTTGGACTGCGCAATGTGAATTGGCTTTCCAAGAGTTAAAGGAAAAACTCACTAGCAAGCCTATTCTCAAATTGCCTGATTTGACACAGGACTTTGTGGTGAGAACAGATGCAAGTAATGTAGGCCTGGGGGCGGCTCTGTTGCAAAGGTCATCTTCACCCAATGGGGAACAGAAGCCAGTCGCTTATGCAAGCCGCAAATTGAATAAAGCGGAGCAGGGATATTCCACAAGCGAAAAAGAATGTTTAGCGTTAATCTGGGCAATAAAAAAGTTCCAAATCTATCTGTATGGTAGGACTTTTGTGGTCCAGACGGATCATCAGCCCCTAGTGTTCTTATCTCAGGCCAAGCATGAAAATGCAAGATTGTTAATAATAATAATAATAATAAATTCTTTAAGCACCAAACACGGCGCATAAGGCAGAAACCAGTGCTCTCCAGGTTGTTCGTTGTGATGCCACTCCTCTTAGCTCTTGCACATTATTTAGGCCCAACGTTCTTCCTTCTCTTAGTATTGTTCTTCTGAGTGTTTCTTTTGGTCTTCCTTTTTTCCTCTTACCCTCAGGAACCCAAGTGAGCGCCTGTAGTGGTATTCTGTTGTTTTGCATTCGTAGGACATGACCGATATATGACCATCGTCTTTTCCTTATATAGTCGGAGACATATTTCTGCCTAGAGTCTTCTCTTATTTGTCGATTAGTCTTGAATTCTTTCCAACTGATGTTCATGAGTTTTCTAAGACATTTGTTCTCGAATGTATTCAGCTTGTTCTCCAATGATTTTGTTATTTTCCAACTCTCACAGCCGTATGTTAACACTGAGATAACATTTGAATTAAACAGACGAAGCTTGGTATGTATATTCAATGATCGTAATTTCCAAATGTTAGATAATCTATTGAAGGCGCTAGCTGCCAAAGCAATTCTAGTATGGATTTCTCTTGTTGTGTCACCATCCTGAGTCATTTTACTGCCTAAATAATTGAAACTTTCAACTTTCTGTAGTTTTTCCCCGTTCAAGATGATATCAAAGGTCTCGTTAGAAAAGTTCATAGCTTTAGTTTTAGAGGCATTTATTTG
Source organism: Oreohelix idahoensis (assembly GCA_024509875.1). Taxonomy (NCBI): domain Eukaryota; kingdom Metazoa; phylum Mollusca; class Gastropoda; order Stylommatophora; family Oreohelicidae; genus Oreohelix; species Oreohelix idahoensis. Next base: position 618,017 of record JAMPIV010008937.1, on the reverse strand, counting down.
GAGACCTATTTTAACCGAGAGATGACACAAATTATTTATTGCTTCTTGGGATTGTCTTGGTGTTGAACTTAAGAATGCTACATCATCTGCGAAATCCAGGTCCCCCAGGAATTTTCCATTTGTCCATTTTATACCCAATTGTTCATTGTGGGTATAGTTTCTCATAACCCAATCAATAGCTATTCCAAAAAGTAGTGGTGACATAATACAGCCTTGTTTCACCCCTGTTTCTACTGTAAACCATTCTGTATTCCCTTTATTTGTTCTAACACAACATCTTGCATTGTCATATAGCGCTTTGATTATATTCACATATTTTGTTGGAAAACCATAGATTGTAAGTATCTTCCACAATGATGGGCGGTGTAGACTATCAAAGGCTTTTTGAAAATCGACGAAGGTGATAATAAGTGGCGATTGCCTTTCCACTGATTCTTCTATAATTGTTCTTAGTGTGAATATTTGATCAATACATGATCGTTTCGGCCTGAAACCCGCTTGTTCTTCTCTGATCTTTTCGTCAGCATGCAATTTAAGTCTTTCTAACATCATGCAACATAATAATTTTCCAGGTACTGATAATAGAGATATACCACGCCAGTTATTACAGTCTGATAGATCACCTTTCTTCGGTAACTTTACAATAATACTGTCTTTCCATTGTTGTGGTGGTTGTTCTTCTCTCCATACTTCATTTATAATATCTAAAATTCTCAAGAGGTTGTTGTCATTAACTGCTTTAATCATTTCCCCTGAAATTTCGTCAACTCCAGCAGCTTTAAAATTTTTTAATCTTTTAACGGCTTGTTTGATCTCGTCCAGCGTGAATTCATCGCAAGTTATTGGCAAGGTGGTTGTGGGTGTTTCATTATTAAAATCAGGTGTTACTGTTGGTGGTGGTCTGTTTAGCACCTCCATGAAGTGCTCAGCCCATCTCTTCATTTGTTCTTTTTCTGTTGGTATTGAATTCCCTAATTTACCTTTAACAGGTGTTTCCATAGCAGTAGGCTGGTGACATAGTTGTTTTGTAATTTGATAAAGGCACCTACTATTACCAGTTCTTGCAGCATTTTCAGCTTCTACGGCCAGTTCATTGATGAAATGTCTTTTATCTCTTCGAGTTTTTGTCTTCACTTCTTTATTTAACAAGTTATAAGTTAGTTTGCAAGATTCAACTGCATTATGTGTACTTGCCGCTAGTAGTTTAAGTTTTGCTGTTTTCCTTTCTTGTATTTTATCCCAAGTATCTTCTCTCATCCATTTTTTCTTTTTATGTACTAGGTATCCGGTGGTCGCTACTGCTGCTTCTGTCATTGCTGTTCTCAGTTGTTCCCATTTAGTATCGATTGTCTTGGTGGTGATATCGTTGTCAATTTTGCCTAAAGCATCGAAATAGTTGTTCATTTTGACATTATATTCCTCCTTTATATCATTTGATTGCAGTCTGTGTACATCTATTCTTCTATTTTTATTCGGTTGGTATAAATTCTTCAGTTTAATTCTCAGTTTAGCTATGCAGAGGTTATGATCGCTTCCGATCTCTGCACCTCTGTATGCTCTGACGTCTTGAACTGATGAGCGAAATTTAGCGCTTATGCAGAAGTGATCTATCTGGTTCTTAGTTCTGCCATCAGGTGAATTCCATGTTATCTTGTGGATATTCTTATGTGGAAAGATGGTGTCTGCCACAACGAGGTTTGATATTTCACAAAGTTCTAGAAGTCTTTCGCCATTTTGATTCATACAGCCTATGCCATGAGTACCGAGATATCTTTGTACTCCATCGTTGTTGTCACCTACTTTGGCGTTAAAATCACCCATGACTGCTATTATGTCATGCTTGGGTATTGTGTTGATGTTACTTAGAAGTGCTTCATAGAAGTCATCTTTTGTGGTATCAAGAGCGTCGTTAGTTGGTGCATAACATTGTACAATTGAGAGCTTGAAAAATCGTGTCTGAAATCTAGCTAATATTAGCCTCTCATTGATAGGTATCCAGCTGATAAGCGATGCTGCTGCTTTCTGTGTCATTAGGATGGCTACTCCCTCTGTGTGACGATTATCATTACTACCAGAGTATATAATTTGCTTTTTTTCTTCTGAAATATATTTTATGCCCTTCCCCGTCCATCTACACTCGCTGATTGTTAAGATGGTCTTTATTGTTACAACCTTATCAGTTCAGTATTGAGTATATCCCGGGGTCATTGAATGTCGGTGCAGATTTCCTCAGTAGGCACCCCTGTGATCAAAATTAGAGTAGTTGGCAGGCGTGAGGAGTAATTTTATCTATGTGTATCACTGGTTTTGGAACATGCAGCAGTGCATGTTCTCAAGTGGGGAGATGTGTGATGAATTTACCATGATACAACGTTAAAATATATCCAATTATAAAGATAACATGTAGGGATAAAATAATGCGTAAGATATTAGGAGACATGCTCGCCTATGCCCGCATTTCCTACCGCCATTGAAACTAACTAGTAGACATGCAGACGAAACGGTACCCTTTTAGACAGGAGGGGAACGGAGATAAAAATCATTATGACGGTCTGAACACGTGTTTGAATCTAGAAAGGCCAAAAGACGCAATTTGTAGTTTAAAAGAAAAAAATCACGCCACTAGTTAACACAATGTAATGAATTGATAGAATAACGACTTTAGCTCTTGTCAGAGACAGACGTTTCTTTGACGATTTACGGTACTTTGACGTTATAGTTTGAATATAGCGGCAAATACCAAACCTAAAGGTTCAAAACAGATTTCAAAAACTAACCTTGAGCAAAATAGGTTTTTTCTTAATAATAAAGTTATGAAAATAAAACCTAGCTAGTTTGATAGCCCATCTTAAGCTGACAAATAATATACTTTTAATTATACAGACGAACAGATAACAAGGAAGATATTGACGAAAGACCGTATTGTTCCTATCAGACTAGCGAACAGTATTGTTGGGCATACTTTCACTAAAGTCTCAATTTTGCATCCTTGAGACAAGAAAAGGCAAATTTCAAACTGTAATACACTAGCGCACCCGTGTGTTACCGGGGCCCGAAAGGGGAGCAAAGAATAGTAACACTGCACCCTACCACGCATGTTGTAAAAAGCGACTAAGGAGGGTATGGGAATGGGGCTGTTTACCCCATCCCGCAAAAAACTTCGCACAGTGGGCTGATCACCTGCTTGCCAAATAATCTGATTACGGAAACAATGATAGATTGTTCGGTCTGTTTTTGTTCCACAAAGACGCCACTAGGCGTGGTGGAAACAGCGATAGATTGATAAATTTGTTGTTGCCCTAAGACGCCACTAGGCGTACTGGCCACATACTGCTTTGCCGGTTGGTGGCTAAGGATGGAAGAAGAAGAAGAATACACTAGCGGGGCAAAGTCGGGAGATAGTGGCTAAAAATAACTTAGAAAGCAGGTTCGTGCAGTTACATGTGTTAGTCCAAAAAAAAAAAACAAGTGAAATTGTGGGAAAAAGATAAAATGTGACCGACGTACATTTTAAAAATTGAGATGTACTTTTGACTTTTTTGGGAAAAGATAAAATGTGACTGACGTACATTTGAGAAAATAAGATGTAATTTTGACTTTATTTTCAAATTTTGAATTGAAAAGCTTAGTCTTCTGATCTGATTGGCCAACGCATTTTTATATTAGCGGGATAGAGACGCACATTTTTGCCATTCGACATAAGTCTGTCCAGTAACACAGTCATTAATTGCTAGTGGTGTTTTCCCAGAAATAATACATAATATTCAGTGGGACGCCATACTATAGCCAGCAGCTCAGCTGAGTTTTGCTAGTATTAACTGTGTTCTAAATTCTGAATTCTGGTAAGAATGAAAGCATTTATCTTGTTTATTTTAATATTTTGAGTGATTGATACTGCCATATCATGAAAAATGATTACGACAAGTAAGTGCTCGCTCTAGGTCCCCAGCCGCAGTTCAGGGTCTAAAGACAAACAAATAATATATGGACACCTAACGAAGACTATGGAAGGCGGATCAATTATTGAGATCAGTGGGAACATATCACCTATCTTATTTTATAAAAGAGGAAACTATTGAACATATCTCAGATGCAATGCAGTCTTGGGGAACTGGTACTATGTGAAAACAACTGGGTAAGATGTGCTATGTTGGTCGGAGAGATCTGACCCAGTCTGTGTAATGTTGTTGTGTAGTGTTGTGTGTAAGAGTGGCTCAGTAGGTAGAGTACTGACACATGGCACAAAACTTTTGTTTCAGAATTGTGAGTTTCTGTTTTGGCACTACAGTGGTGCCAAAATGCTTCTGTAAGAAAACACAAGCAGATGTGTGTGCCGCCTAACATTTGTGTCTGTGCAGCCTAACACTGTACTCCAGCTACGGAGAGGAGTGGGCCACCAGAATCCTGTATCAGATCGTCACAGGAGAGATAAGTGAAAACCTGGCCTGCTGAAGATTCACAACTATACCACCATCAAATAAAGACATAACTATTGAGAAATAAAACATTTACTTCATTCCATAAGTCAATGGACAATGATTTTGGTAGTCACAGATTGGGCGTGATGACGCCACTCCAACGACACATCTAGTGCTAGTTCTCCCAAAGACAGTATAGATAATAGTAATATTAACCATTCTTATAATATACCTATGTACACAAATTACATTTTATTATGCCACATATTTATGCATTTCATTGATAAATCCATATCATTTCATATGTTCTGACCAAACTAAAACTTGGTTCAGAACTAATAAATTTAAAAAAAAATTGTTAAAATTTAAACTATAACAACCAGAGTTAGTTCAGTGTGTTATAGAGTTTATTAATATTATTAGACTTATTGATTACATGTGTGTGTCTGTATATTATATTACTACACATTACAATTCAGTACCCTAGACTCTTAACGTAGCTAACATTCATGATAGTAGAATAGGTCTGTTTGAGGTCGTAGTGGTAGTAAGAAGGGCCTTCTGTAATTCACATAAACTTTTATCTCAGGAGCCTTCACAGCTGACCTCATACAGTACACTAGGTAACATAACAACCATACAATACCATCAAAAACCACTTCACTGTTCACCATATATTGCCTTTAACCTGGGAGACTTAGCTTCTGTTTTCTTTCTTTTCATTTCCTTTCTCTTCGCTATGGTGTTTAGCGTATCTGGTGTTATCCAGTCTTGGCTCTTTCTTTCCTGGAATCCTAAGCATGACTTGCTGCTTTCCTTGTATATTGTTGAGATGGCGTTGAACCTCTGGTCAACATCATCGGTCTCTGTTCTTTCCTGGCTTTTGGTAATCTGATATCGTCTCTTTACGTCGACCACGAAAGCTTTTCTGGTGAGGGGATCCTTAAGTTTCGTGATGTTATATCTTTTCTGTTTGACTGCAACTGGCCCAGCAGCTCTGAGTTTCACCTTCAGTCTTGCTACTACTAGGTGATGATCACTTCCCACATCTTCGCCTCTTCTTACTTTCACGTCTTGTAGTGCATGTCTCCATCTGCCATTGATCATTATGTGATCTATTTGGTTTCTGTCTCGTCCGTTTGGTGATTCCCATGTTAACTTGTGCACTTCTTTGTGTGGAAAAAGTGTTCCTCCAATGTCCAGGTTGTTAATACTGCAGAAGCTTATTAATTTGTCCCCATTCTCATTTACTGTTCCACAGCCGCATTTTCCCATTACTCTTTCGTTATAATTATTGTGTGCTCCCACTTTCGCATTTAGGTCCCCCATTACTATAATAAGATCGTTCCTGGATGTAGTTTCCATTTCCCTTTGTACCTGTTGATAGAACTTATCCTTGATCTCTTCATCGCTGTCGTTTGTTGGTGCGTAGCATTGTATAATTGTGGTGTTGGTGAATCTCCCTCTCGGTCTTGCTCTTATCAGTCTGTTGTTGATGGGTTTCCATTCCAGTAAAGACCTTTCCATTCCTTTCTTCAGGATAATGGCTACCCCTTCGTTGTGCTGACCATTCTCTCTGCCAGAATAAAGTACTTTCCCCTGTAGCTGTTTTTAATCTCCCCTTCCCTGTCCATCTGCTCTCGCTTATTCCCAGGATATGTATTTTGTAGTTCCTCATCTCTGCTGTGATTTGTCTCAGCTTTCCTGCCTCATTCATAGTTCTGACGTTCCAAAAACTAATTCTGGTTTCGTGTTTTGCGGTCAGGGCATCCGTTTTCATGCCAATGGCTTCCTTTCGGCTTTCACCACTGTCAGTCATACGAGCCTGAGACTCCGGATGTCCGTCCCGCATCAAAGTTTTTTCATCTGTTGTTGTTTCCGTAACATGTGCGACTTTTTACATAGACAGGGGTGTCGGCCCTGTGCTAAAACCCCCGACCTGGAGGACCAGGGTACCAGCTTTTGTCTGACCCCTACCCACGCAGACCAGTCCAGCTTGGTTGAACCTACCAGGAGTAAATCTCCCACTGGCATAGCTCTGGGGATTGTCAGGGTACACAAGCTGCCATACCGCTACAAGGTATAGGTACCATTGATGGCATTTTCTTTAAACAACTGTATTCACATTCCGTAGAAATTTACAAAGACATGTGTATTGCAACATTGCCAATAATAGGTAACACATACACGTACAAAAACACTCATTCACGTACACATTTATACTACTTCTTCAAGTACTGTGCATAATGGCGTAGGAGATCATGTCTCTTCACAACTTCCTGTCTCCAGTACATATTATCAATTCTGCTGTTGACTTCTTTCCATGCCACGATGTCAAACTGTCCAGTATTTGCTCTCTTTGTCTTCCCCTATCTCTTTTTCATTCAATCTTAACTGTTGTTACGATATATTCCAGCTTTCCTCTTCTCATAACATGCCCCCCAAAAAAAGTGGATTGCTTCTTTCTAACTTGTGAAATAGGTTTCCTTTGCGCATTGGCCTCTTTCAGGACATCCTCATTACTCTTTTTGGCTGTCCATAGTATTTTACAGGGGTGAAACAAGGCTGTATTATGTCACCACTACTTTTTGGAATAGCTATTGATTGAGTTATGAGAAACTATACCCACAATGAACAATTAGGTATAAAATGGACAAATGGAAAATTCCTGGGGGACCTGGATTTCGCAGATGATTTAGCATTCTTAAGTTCAACACCCAGACAATCCCAAGAAGCAGTAAATAATTTGTGTCATCTCTCGGTTAAAATAGGTCTCCAAATAAATGCCTCTAAAACTAAAGCTATGAACTTTTCTAATGAGACCTTGGATATCATCTTGAACGGGGAAAAACTACAGAAAGTTGAAAGTTTCAATTATTTAGGCAGTAAAATGACTCAGGATGGTGACACAACAAGAGAAATTCATACTAGAATTGCTTTGGCAGCTAGCGCCTTCAATAGATTATCTAACATTTGGAAATTACGATCATTGAATATACATACCAAGCTTCGTCTGTTTAATTCAAATGTTATCTCAGTGTTAACATACGGCTGTGAGAGTTGGAAAATAACAAAATCATTGGAGAACAAGCTGAATACATTCGAGAACAAATGTCTTAGAAAACTCATGAACATCAGTTGGAAAGAATTCAAGACTAATCGACAAATAAGAGAAGACTCTAGGCAGAAATATGTCTCCGACTATATAAGGAAAAGACGATGGTCATATATCGGTCATGTCCTACGAATGCAAAACAACAGAATACCACTACAGGCGCTCACTTGGGTTCCTGAGGGTAAGAGGAAAAAAGGAAGACCAAAAGAAACACTCAGAAGAACAATAATAAGAGAAGGAAGAACATTGGGCCTAAATAATGTGCAAGAGCTAAGAGGAGTGGCGTCACAACGAACAACCTGGAGAGCACTGGTTTCTGCCTTATGCGCCGTGTTTGGTGCTTAAAGAATTTATTATCATTATAGTATTTTTAACATTCTTCTGTAAAACTCCATCTCTGTTGCCTCTAGTGCCTTCCCTATTTGTTTACTAATTGTCCGTGGCTCACTCCCATATGTCAGGATTGGTTCTATATAACAATGAAGAACTCTCTTTCTTACTTCCAATGACAAAGAATTGTTGCATAAAATACTCTTCATTTTTTTTAATGCTTTTTTTGCCTGAGCTATTCTGCTCTTCACTTCTGAGATGCATCTTCCATGTGTTGTTATTAATATGACCAGGTATTTGAATTTATTGACTTGTTTTAAAACGGTTCCATTTACTTTGAAAGTGCATTCTGGGTAAGCCCTTTTCTTTGAGACGACCATTACTTCTGTCTTTTTGCTATAAAAGCTAAGGCCATTATTTTCACTTTCTATCACTATTGTATCAACCATTTCCTGCAGTTCCTTTTCACTTTTTGCTATGAAGACTGTATCATCAGCGTATCTCAAATTGCTTATATTAATGTCCGCCTAATGATATTCTTGGCATGTCCTCTAGAGATCTCATATTTTCACTGTACAGATTGAACAGATCAAGTGACAGCACACATCCTTGCCTGACACCCTTTTCTACTTGCTGAAACGTTCCTAATTGGCTGCTAATTCTTACAGCTGCTATTTGTTTCCAGTACATGGCATATATATATATATATATATATATATATATATATATATATATATTCTTCTTCCTTCTTCCTCGTTCGCCTTCAGACTTCCACATTTATGACTCTAATAAAGGCAGCAGTCAACTCAAGGTTCCCGACATCTCCAAACAGTTTTTCGTTGACAGAAGTAGGTTGTTGCCATATGCTACCCCGTTCATTACTGTAGGTTGGGCAGTACTGCAGCAGGTGTTCGACTGTCATCGGGCTGGTACCGCAGGTGCAGAGATCTGTTGCACCAATTTTGTATTTGTGGTACAGATGGTATCTCAATCTGTTGTGCCCAGTGCGCAGTCGAAAAATGATGACCTGTTCTTTTCTGGATAGTTGATGATATGCGTCATTTTTCAAATGTCCCGGGTGCTCTCTTTCCCATTTGGACTTGAATGTAGCCTTTATAGTGGTCTTTGCCGTTGCGTAAGTTGTCTCTATATCATTTTGCTGTAAGGCACCTCCTTCTTTAGCAAGTCTATCTGCCTCTTCATTTCCTGGTATGTTGCAATGGGCTGGTATCCACTGGATAGTGCACTTCTTGAAGCATTCGGCCAGTCTTTCAAGGGAGATTATCAGATCTTTCAATCCTTTAGTTTGGTGGCTCTTCAGCGCTGATATTATTGAGAGGGCATCTGAAAAGATTACTATCTGTTTTTCTGCCTGTGCTTTGCATTCAATAAGAGTTTCAGCTGCCTGTTTCAGGGCTTCTGCTTCAGCACAGAAGTTGTTGCAGTATTTTCCAGTGGCAATTGCCATAGAGTGAATTCTATTCTTTAATTTTATGAGGATGCCGGCACCCCCATTTTCAACTGCATTTGTTGCCGAACCATCAGTATATGCATGTGTCCAAAGCTTCGCTGGAAATCTTTGGTCAATATACTTGGTTGCTATACACTTTCTTTGTGTTTCTGTCTGTGTTCCCTTACCTTCAATGCCTGGAATATCAGATTTTAACTCAGGAAAGCATCTTATTTTCCACAGTGGGATAGTTGAGCTTGTTGGGATTTTCTTTGCAACTGAGCTAGCTAGTATGGTATTATTGTTAATTTTTTCTTTTGCTTGGGCGACAAAGTTAGTTCGCTTGAGCCTGCCTCTTCCTAGCCTATTCATTCTTTGGTACATGGGGTGTCCTTCGAGCCTCTTAAATTTTTCAGCTTGTTTTAAGACTCTGCTGTCACGTCTATCCTCCATTGACTGTAGCCCTGTGATGTTTTCCATATGGTTGATTTGTGTAGACTTTAGGGCCCCTGTTATAATACGTGCTGCTTGGTTTTGGAGTCTGTTTACTCTGTCAAAATTTGACTTTGCTGCCGTCGACCAAGCTGTGATGCCATATTCCATAGCAGGTCTGACTCTGCCTGTGTACAGCTTTTTGAGGATATTCTCATTAGCACCCCATGTGGTACCTGCTAACTTTTTCATGATGGCCATGCGAAGTTTTGCCCTTAGCTGTATTTTGTTAATCTGTGATTTCCATGTCATTCGGCGGTCTAGTGTGATTCCTAAGTATGTTGGTGTTTCATCTCCTCGTACTGCCTGTCCATTTAATTGCAGCTTTGCTTGCTGTGGTTTATTTGACAAGGTAAAAATAGTGTGTGTAGTTTTTTGTTCATTTATTTTGAGCAACCACTTTTTGGACCAACTTTCAAGGGCTAGCAGTGAATCCTGCATGCGCACTCTTGCTGTGGAGATGTATTGTTCTGAAGTCCACATGGCCAGGTCATCAGCGTAGAGGGAGTTGTGGACATTCTTGTGGATGTTTTCTGTTATATCATTTATATATATGAGGAAGAGTCTTGGGGAAAGGACCCCACCCTGTGGAACTCCATGTTCCATTGTAGTCTTTTTGCTTAACTGCCCGTGCACCTGCACTCTAGCTGTTCTGTTTGTTAGATAGTTGCTGATCCAGTTATACATTCTTCCACAGACTCCATATTTAAGCATTTTAACTCTTAGCCCATCTTTCCAAACTTTATCAAATGCTTTCTCCATATCTACCCAGACTGCTAAAGTGTGCTTTCTTTCTTGGAAAGCATCTTCGATTTCCTGTGCAATGTAGGTGACTTGGTCCTCTGTAGACCTATGTTGCCTGAAGCCTGCCTGTTGGTGCAGTAAAATTTGTTTTTCTTCGAGGTGCCAGCTTAATCTGGTATTGATCATTCTCTCCATAAGCTTTCCCGTGCAGCTTAGAAGGCTGATGGGTCTGTAGCTGTAATATCCCGAGTTGCTCGGTTGGATGAACACATATAGTCAGTACATCTTGTGATTGTTACTAATCACATTCAAAAATGCTGCATGTACTAAGAACAAATATTTTTAATAAGCAGGATTAGCACGACTCAAATTTGGTTTGTTTTTTTTTTATGATGCATTTCCTTTTGACTCCGAAACTGTAAAAAAGATAAAAATTTTGATACATTTTATTTTGAATTTAACTTTCAGAAATAATTATAAAAGTTTGCCTGCAATAGGTCAAATTCGATTACAAAGATTGAAATTATCCGTGTAATTTAATAAAATAAATTAAACGGATTAGAACGGGTGAAATGTAAAATCATATCCAGCATTATTAACAGAATTTACGAAATAGTTGAAATGTGTAAAGCCGATTCCGAACATACGAAATGCAAAAAACGTAACATGCGAAATGACTTGAATCAAACAACTAAAAACGACGACGAAAGGTATAAACCATACAAAAAGGACACCATGTGTAAAGTGTTGTGGTAACATGTTACTTTTTTCAGTAATCTGTAATTTTGATACACTTTTGGGGAATATATGAACAAACTTATATGACGTCATCTTTTTTAAAATGCTGCTTACCAATAATACAATTACGTCATCACTTTTGTAGACTGAGTGCACCGATTTCAATGAAGCAATCAATATTGCCTATGGGCGGTGTAAAATCATAGCGGGCATAATTAACTGAATTCAATAGCGAAGTAGTTGAAATGTGTAAAGCGGTTTCCGAACAGACGAAACGCAAAAGCGTAACATGCGAAATTACCCCGAATCAAAGAACCAAAACGACCAAATGTGTAAACCCTGCAAAAAGGACACGTGTAAATTGTGTTGGTAAAATTTATATGCACAAACTTATATGACGTCATCATATTTGTATGCTGCTTACTCATAAAACATTTACGTCATCACTTTTGTAGACTGAATGCACTGATTTCAATGAAGCCATCAATATTGCCAAAGGGCGGATTGATTTTTTAAAATAAGTGTGATGCTAAGTATAAAAAGTTTTGAAAAAAAGTTGACGCTGGCACTCCCGGACCCTGAAGAAGCTGTGTGCAAAATTTCATGGCTGTAGCTTCAAAGGGGCCGGAACCAACCTCGAACAAACAAACAAACAAACACACTTTCGAAAATATATAATAAATTAAAAGCTTATTTTCCGTCTATCTGTCCGCACGAAATTGTTGGACCACTTCTAGACTACCTAGAAGTCTGAAATTTGGCATTCTGATAGTTCTTAAGATGTGATGCCTTAGAAAACTGCGAAAAACCAAAAAGGAAATAACGTGACGCCGTAATTAAAGCCAGAAATGTTGTGCGCCAAGGGAAATAAGTTTATAATAATTTTTCATTTTAATGGGAAATTAGCAGCTTATTATATACTGTTCAAAAAAAGAAACGCAACATTATTGCAGTGGTAATGGACACCAAATTTCAAACTTGTACCAAAATTTTATTTTACGGAATTAATGTTTCAATCTTGGCATGAAGAAACTTTCAGACTTTAACAATGAAATGATGTTCATTAAATTTGGTTTGGACTTTTATTCTTTGCGACTGAGGCTCCGTTTCAGTAAGGTGTATGGCCTCCGCTGGCCTCTATCAGAGAACGACATCTCTTTGACATGGATCCGATTAGCCGCTGGATCTGTTGTTGTGGGATGGCTGCTCACTCTTCCCGCAGTGCAAGAGACAACTGTCGGAGATTGGCTAGAGCCACGTCTCGCTGGCGGAGTCGTCTGTCGAGTTCATCCCATAAGTGTTCTATGGGGTTCATGTCTGTCGTGGTTGAGTTAGAGTGTAGAGTATTTGTCGAGTTGGACAATAGTAGTGAAATCGACAAGGGATAGTGGACTGACAGAGTTATAGATTACACATAGATAAAGTGTAATAGGAGTGTAGTAAAATCTGCGAGAATAATCGCTCATTTCAGTAAGATTTTAGTCATAAATTGATAATAAATAAACCCGCCCTATTGTGTCTCACGGTGATGCTCTCACACGCCAGCAACGCTGCCTTTTGTGCAGTGCTAAAGCCTATAGAACGATCCCACGGTAAAAATTTAACACGAGTTTAGTTTCGGTTTCGACAACGTACTACCAATATTTAACATTTTGCCAGATCTGCTGCATACATTCTGCAGTCTAGCCTTATAATTAACGATTTTGCGGAAGTGTGCCGCAAAATAACTATCTGAATTAACGTAAAATTTTGACTTTAACGCTGGTAATCAGTAGCAATCCTTACATTTTTTGGTAGTGTTACACGATACAATACAAATTATTAACGCCAATTCTTAACCCGCCACGCCAACACCCCACTTCGCTTGACACATTCTGCCATGCATATATACACGCTGCAGCAAAGCCAACAGAGGCAAACACGCAGACAATTTTATTGCCTCCTCGCGGTAATGTTTCTGACGTCACAAAAACAAGTTAGTTATTTGAAAAATACATGCTAGCGAGATGAAAGAGAGGAAAAGATGGAGGTCTTGTGTAAAATATTTATTTGACGATTGACTATGACAAAAATTGAAAATCTAACCCAATATGAATCTGACCATAAAAATCATATGGTAGTATAGCTTAGAGTTCACTGAGCAAGAATCTGTTTTAAATAATATGGTAGTCCAAGTATTAGCCAAGTTATTGAGAAAATACTAAATGTCTACGGACGCTCGACCAGACAGACTGTCGTTCCTGCTTGTTTTTTATAACGGTAGTGGGGACGCGAGTTTAGAAGAGAGGCATTGAGGAAATTCAAATTCGCTTGGGTAAAACGAGTATAATAGGGAAAGGGGAGCGGTAGGAAAAATGTAATCCAAAACGAAACATCTTTTTGTATTGGGCATAACTAAAGCAGACTGGCCAATAGACTACCAGACGCAGAGTTTGTTTGGAATAATTTTTGTTTTGTTTTTTCCAAAAAAAAACTGCATTTGAATTCTGGTAGTCGCAAGCTTTCGATTGGCCCGTGCTAGTAAATATTAGCAAGAAGCTTTCATTATTCATTGCCAGTTGAACTAAATTTTTCATTCAGATACGCTGAGAACAGCTGTGATAAATTTAAAATGAAATAACTAAATAAGTATTTCACAGTCTGGACGGAGCAGAAAAAATTGAGGCCACTTCTTTGCAAGTCAGCGTCATTTGTTTATATTTCTTGAAAATTTGTGGTAAGAATGCTTTATGAATTCATATGTTTAATCCCACTGCCAAAGTTAGATACTGCTATTGGGGGAAAAGTGAAGGACGTACCGGGAGCAGACATTGTTGAGTCCTCACATTGAAATGTATCTAACTGATGTATGTTGTCATGATTATGTTTGAATATTATTGTATTAGAACATATTAGTAACCCTCCGTGTTCCATGAACACTGTTCAACATGCCTGAAGCATTTATATTTTAAAAAAAAGAAAAGAAGAGAAAAACATATAAAAGGAAATGTGGTTACCCCAAATTATTTTATTGAGGAAAACTATGTAAACGTACAGTGGCGTATCTGCCATAAGGACCTAAGGTGTGGTCACAGCAAGGTGTGAGTCATTTAAAATTAGGGGCGAATGCACCTGTAATGCACACGAGGCTGACCCCATACCCACGTATGAAATTAAATAAAAGAATAAGTGATCAGATGTAAAAGGCCAGGGTGTCCTTTTGTTGCAGAGGTTTTATTTCCTGTTGCCAGCTGGTAACATGAAACCTGAGAAGTGACGATAACGCCAAGAAGTCTCCGAAAATTCATGTATGCTGTCAAGAGATAACAGCAGGAGCTTGGGCGTGTGATGTGATATCGATATTTCTGCAACTACACACTATCGTATCATTCAACACGAAACTCCAGGTGATATGTTAAGGACCTGGGTATATCTGACAGTTTCGTTTTAAATAAACACTGGTATTTCAAATCATACTCAGGAAGTTGATGGGGTATGATGATAATACAGCCCCTCATACACAGTGACTCTCCCTCTTAGATTAATAAAGTGTAAGCTGTGAACATTCCAACAGGAAAGACATATATTAACTTTGTAGTTATTGGGCAGATTGTCCACACACATTTTAGTTGATCTTTTCTGTAAACTATCTTGTCCTCATTTTCAAAGACCTGTCCAAAAGATATGACTGGACAGGCAAAATAAATTGTACAAAAAATTATCAAATTTAAAGAAAAACTTAGCCACAGGTTTTTATTCACTTCCTCAGAGAAACTTAAAGTGTTTTTGTGTTGTGTACCTTCATTTCATTTCTCCCCTAGACACTAGGTACATCATACACCAGACACTAGAGCCAAAATAGTGACCGTGTGAGATCTAGGGAGGTAGCGTTAGGTTCCCTGCACATAATTCATCATCATCATTTATAGAGTCAGGGGCCTACATGTGCTTGACCTCACACGGTTAATACATACACGGATTTCATTCTTTTTAGGATACCATCATAACCTCCCCAGCAAAATCTAACTTTGCTACATAAATTGGTAGGCTTGTCCGGGCATTTGAATTTCTCTTAGTACTACATACATTTGGGTCTGGGTCTTAGCATAAACAACATTCTACTGTCCCAGGGAATCCCCATAATCATTATTGCCCAAGTTTTGGGAAGTCAAGAAACTGTCAGAACCCAGATTTAATTAGATCAATTTATACTTAGTTAGAAACTTTGTTAGAACATTTTGTATTTATCAGAATGGCAGATCTGGCCAAGTTTCGATCTGCGGCTGTTCAGACTGCCAAAGAAATGAATATGGAGGGTCAAATCTTAATTGACTATGTCA
Organism: Oreohelix idahoensis; assembly: GCA_024509875.1. Classification (NCBI taxonomy): domain Eukaryota; kingdom Metazoa; phylum Mollusca; class Gastropoda; order Stylommatophora; family Oreohelicidae; genus Oreohelix; species Oreohelix idahoensis. The sequence goes on along the minus strand of JAMPIV010008937.1, from coordinate 602,411 downwards.
CCTCAGAATGTGATAAATGTATTACTAGGGAAGAACATAGGTTAGCTGAGGAAAGGAAAATGCAATTAGAAGATGCTAGGGAAATTAAGAAATTAGAGGCTGATAGGGAGGCTGAGATTAAGAGGCTGCAGTTGGAGGAAAAGAAACTTGAGGCTGAGGCAAAGAAACTTGAGGCTGAGGCAAAGAAACTTGAGGCTGAGAAGGAGGAAAAACGTCTACAGAGGGAGGCGGAACGAGAGAAAGAAGAAAGAAGATTGGAGGCGGAACGAGAGAAAAAAGAAAGGAGATTGGAGGCAGAAAGGGAAGATAAAAGATTACAAAGAGAACATGAGATACGACTAAGGGAGTTAGAGCTGCAAGGCCATGCTCCTGAAAATGGAACTAGCCCCTCCACTTCCGACTCAGCTGCAAGCCAGGGGGCCTCCTCATCAGCCATGGGGTTCCATTTAGATTACTTTGTGGAAAAGGATGATGACATTGAGTCGTATTTAAGCAGATACGAAATATTAGCCACTACTTATGGGGTAGTAAGATAAAAATGGGGTGTAAAGTTGTCTCAGGGTCTTCGGGGAACAGCTTATAAAGTGTTTTCCAAAATGAGCAGGGATGACCAAGACAACTATGACATGTTGAAGCAGGCTCTTCTGTTAAGATACGAAAAGAACGGAGTTTTATAGAAAGAAATTTAGGAATGCGAGGCTACTGTCGGGTGAGACCTATCACCAGCTCTCCGCCCGGTTTGAAATGTATATGGAGAAATGGGCTTCTTTGGGGAAAACGCAAGATCTCAAAGAGATGATACTCATTGAACAGATGAGAGTCCATGGTTCCAGACATGAGAAAGTTTCTCATGGAACAGGGTGCGGAGAGGCTGGGTGAGATCATAAATGTCGCTGAAAGGTATCAGGCAGCCCAGGCAGAGGTAGCTGGTATCAAGAAGAAACCAGTAGATCAGTATAAGGCTCCTCAAAACCATAATAAATTTGATAACAGAGGTAAGCAGAACTTTGATAAGCTTCGAAATGATTTTAAAAATAAAACCTCACATTTCAATGACAGAAAGAATGATGAAAGAAAACCTTTTAACCAAGGAAAGAGGTGGTGTAAACATTGTAGGAAGGACAACCATAAAACCGAATTCTGTAAAAGTAAACCTTCTGGATGTGCTGCTATGAAAAAGGGGAACCAGGAAGTAAAGGACAAACCTGCTGGACAGCAGGAACCTTATCACCCCCCAGTTTGTGAGGATGTTGTATGCAATGATGTCACCATTAGGTGTCTCCATGATACAGGTCTAGATTTTGATGCTGTCGTGAGCGTGCATTTGGTGAACCCAGATCAGTATACCACAGAAACAGTGAAGATACAAGGGGTGACCAAGGACCTATCACTCATGAAACTTCCCATTGCAAGGATAACAGTAAAAACTCGCTACGTGGAAGGGATAATCAGAGCAGCAGTGATAGACGCACCCATCTACCCTCTTATATTGGGGTGTCGTTATGTCTACTTGGGGAATCCCAAGAGACCTGTGGTCTTGGCAGCAGTCCAGACCCATTCACAATCCAGAAAGGAAGAAGATGAACCTATAAATACTCATCCAGAGGAGATGAGGAAGGCACAGGCTGAAGATAGGTCACTGAAGCTGTGCTATAAGAAACTCCCAAAGAGCCATACTCCTCCTAATAAAGGAGAATTCTATATGAAGAATAAATTGTTATATAGGAAGGCCGGCAGTGGTTCAGCTGGTCATGGGCAGCTGGTCCTTCCCAGTTCATATAGGGAAAAGGTAATGGAGTTAGGTCATGCTATCCCCTTCAGTGGTCACATGGGGATTAGCGCAACAGGAAAGAGTATAGCTTGTCATTATTTCTGGCAAGGGATAACGGAAGACATAAAGAGATATGTAAACTCCTGTCCCGAATGCCAGAGAGTAGCTCCAAAGCATTGGACTGCTCCAGCAACTCTTGGGGAAATGCCCATTTTGGGAACCCCTTTTGAGAGAGTTGCAGTGGATATTGTGGGACCTCTCACTAGGACCAAGAGGAGGAACAGTTACATCCTTACTCTGGTAGACACTTGTTCTATGTGGGGAGAGGTGGTAGCCCTGTCATCAATCCATTCGAAACATGAGGCAGAGGCATTACTTACGATATTCACAAGGTTAGGATTCCCGCATAAAATCTTGACTGATAATGGCTCTCAGTTCAAGGGGAAACTAACAGAACAGGTTTTCAGGTTGTTCCAAGCCAAGCACTTTCATTGTAGTCCGTATCATCCCCAAGGGAACGGCCAGGTAGAGAGGTTCAATGGGACTCTCCTTTTTATCCTGAGAAAGCTGGCACATGAGAAACCTGATACGTGGGACCAATACTTGCCCGCCGCGTTGTTTGCGTACAGGGAAGTACCAC